>OZ012737.1:10940827-11285827 GCA_963859935.3 Lathyrus sativus
AGTATAGAATTTTTTTACATATATTATACCATAATTCAATGTGATTATGGTGAACACAAATAAAATTGAGTTTAGATATTTAATTTTGGTGAGTACCCGTTTAAATATAATTTATTTGTCATTCATTTCTAGTCTTTTAAGTCTGTGGCTTACTTACGAAGAAACAAGAAATTTGGTGATGGTGAAGAATCATATTGAATATATTTACATCTAATAAACCATAATTCAATGCGAAAATGGTAAATATAACTAAATTCTAGTTTGAATATATATTTTAATTATTACCTATTTTATAAAAAAAAAATGTATTGGATTATAGCCTTTTAACTTTGTTTTTTACAATTGAAAAACCTAAAATTATGTGGAGTAGAAAAATAAAATATAATTAATTTTTTACATCTACTATAGTCTATTATGTTTTTTGTATGGTGATAAAAAACCTAAAACTTTTGGATGGTGAAGAAAAATATTGAATATTTTTAGATGTAATATACCATAAGTCAATTTTAATTCGGTGAATACAAATAATATTGAACTTGATTATTTATTTCAATTGTTATGCATGTGTATAAAATATGGGTCATTCATTTGTAGTCACTTAACTTAGTTTCTTAGAGGTTAACAAACCAAAATTTTGTTGATGGAGAAGAAGAAAAGTATAGAATTTTTTTACATATATTATACCATAATACAATGTGATTATGGTCAACACAAATAAAATTGAGCTTAGATATTTAATTTTGGTGAGTACCCGTTTAAATATAATTTATTTGTCATTCATTTCTGGTCTTTTAAGTCTTTGGCTTACTTACGAAGAAACAAGAAATTTGGTGATGGTGAAGAATCATATTGAATATATTTACATCTAATAAACCATAATTCAATGCGAAAATTCTAAATATAAATAAATTCTAGCTTGAATATATATTTTAATTATTACCTATTTTATAAAAAAAAAAATATGTATTGGATTATAGCCTTTTAACTTTGTTTTTTACAATGGAAAAACCTAAAATTATGTGGAGTAGAAAAACAAAATATACTTAATTTTTTACATCTACTATAGTCTATTATGTTTTTTGCATGGTGATAAAAAACCTAAAACTTTGGGATGGTGAATAAAAATATTGAATATTTTTAGATGTAATATACCATAAGTCAATTTTAATTCGGTGAATACAAATAATATTGAGCTTGATTATTTATTTCAATTGTTATGCATGTGTATAAAATATGGGTCATTCATTTGTAGTCTCTTAACTTAGTTTCTTAGAGGTTAACAAACCAAAATTTTGGTGATGGAGAAGAAGAAAAGTATAGAATTTTTTTACATATATTATACCATAATACAATGTGATTATGGTGAACACAAATAAAATTGAGCTTAGATATTTAATTTTGGTGAGTACCCGTTTAAATATAATTTATTTGTCATTCATTTCTAGTCTTTTAAGTCTGTGGCTTACTTACGAAGAAACAAGAAATTTGGTGATGGTGAAGAATCATATTGAATATATTTACATCTAATAAACCATAATTCAATGCGAAAATTCTAAATATAAATAAATTCTAGCTTGAATATATATTTTAATTATTACCTATTTTATAAAAAAATATGTCATGGATTATAGCCTTTCAACTTTGTTTTTTACACTGGAAAAACCTAAAATTATGTGGAGTTTAAAAACAAAATATAATTAATTTTTTACATCTACTATAGTCTATTATGTTTTTTGCATGGTGATAAAAAACCTAAAACTTTGGGATGGTGAATAAAAATATTGAATATTTTTAGATGTAATTTACCATAAGTCAATTTTAATTCGGTGAATACAAACAATATTGAGCTGGATTATTTAATTTCAATTGTTATGCACGTGTATAATTCATGGGTCATTCATTTGTAGTCTCTTAACTTAGTTTCTTAGAGGTTAACAAACCAAAATTTTGGTGATGGAGAAGAAGAAAAGTATAGAATTTTTTTACATATATTATACCATAATACAATGTGATTATGGTGAACACAAATAAAATTGAGCTTAGATATTTAATTTTGGTGAGTACCCGTTTAAATATAATTTATTTGTCATTCATTTCTAGTCTTTTAAGTTTGTGGCTTACTTACGAAGAAACAAGAAATTTGGTGATGGTGAAGAATCATATTGAATATATTATATCTACTAAACCATAATTCAATGCGAAAATTGTAAATATAAATAAATTCTAGCTTGAATATATATTTTAATTATTACCTATTTTATAAAAAAATATGTCATGGATTATAGCCTTTTAACTTTGTTTTTTACAATGGAAAAGCCTAAAATTATGTGGAGTAGAAAAATAAAATATTATTAATTTTTTACATCTACTATAGTCTATTATGTTTTTTGTATGGTGATAAAAAACCTAAAACTTTTGGATGGTGAAGAAAAATATTGAATATTTTTAGATGTAATATACCATAAGTTAATTTTAATTCGGTGAATACAAATAATATTGAGCTTGATTATTTAATTTCAATTATTATGCATGTGTATAAGTTATGGGTCATTCATTTGTAGTCTCTTAACTTAGTTTCTTAGAGGTTAACCAACCAAAATTTTGGTGATGGAGAAGTAGAAAAGTATAGAATTTTTTTACATATATTATACCATAATTCAATGTGATTATGGTGAACACAAATAAAATTGAGTTTAGATATTTAATTTTGGTGAGTACCCGTTTAAATATAATTTATTTGTCATTCATTTCTAGTCTTTTAAGTCTGTGGCTTACTTACGAAGAAACAAGAAATTTGGTGATGGTGAAGAATCATATTGAATATATTTACATCTAATAAACCATAATTCAATGCGAAAATGGTAAATATAACTAAATTCTAGCTTGAATATATATTTTAATTATTACCTATTTTATAAAAAAAAAATGTATTGGATTATAGCCTTTTAACTTTGTTTTTTACGATTGAAAAACCTAAAATTATGTGGAGTAGAAAAATAAAATATAATTAATTTTTTACATCTACTATAGTCTATTATGTTTTTTGTATGGTGATAAAAAACCTAAAACTTTTGGATGGTGAAGAAAAATATTGAATATTTTTAGATGTAATATACCATAAGTCAATTTTAATTCGGTGAATACAAATAATATTGAACTTGATTATTTATTTCAATTGTTATGCATGTGTATAAAATATGGGTCATTCATTTGTAGTCACTTAACTTAGTTTCTTAGAGGTTAACAAACCAAAATTTTGTTGATGGAGAAGAAGAAAAGTATAGAATTTTTTTACATATATTATACCATAATACAATGTGATTATGGTCAACACAAATAAAATTGAGCTTAGATATTTAATTTTGGTGAGTACCCGTTTAAATATAATTTATTTGTCATTCATTTCTGGTCTTTTAAGTCTTTGGCTTACTTACGAAGAAACAAGAAATTTGGTGATGGTGAAGAATCATATTGAATATATTTACATCTAATAAACCATAATTCAATGCGAAAATTCTAAATATAAATAAATTCTAGGTTGAATATATATTTTAATTATTACCTATTTTATAAAAAAAAAAAATATGTATTGGATTATAGCCTTTTAACTTTGTTTTTTACAATGGAAAAACCTAAAATTATGTGGAGTAGAAAAACAAAATATACTTAATTTTTTACATCTACTATAGTCTATTATGTTTTTTGCATGGTGATAAAAAACCTAAAACTTTGGGATGGTGAATAAAAATATTGAATATTTTTAGATGTAATATACCATAAGTCAATTTTAATTCGGTGAATACAAATAATATTGAGCTTGATTATTTATTTCAATTGTTATGCATGTGTATAAAATATGGGTCATTCATTTGTAGTCTCTTAACTTAGTTTCTTAGAGGTTAACAAACCAAAATTTTGGTGATGGAGAAGAAGAAAAGTATAGAATTTTTTTACATATATTATACCATAATACAATGTGATTATGGTGAACACAAATAAAATTGAGCTTAGATATTTAATTTTGGTGAGTACCCGTTTAAATATAATTTATTTGTCATTCATTTCTAGTCTTTTAAGTCTGTGGCTTACTTACGAAGAAACAAGAAATTTGGTGATGGTGAAGAATCATATTGAATATATTTACATCTAATAAACCATAATTCAATGCGAAAATTCTAAATATAAATAAATTCTAGCTTGAATATATATTTTAATTATTACCTATTTTATAAAAAAATATGTCATGGATTATAGCCTTTCAACTTTGTTTTTTACACTGGAAAAACCTAAAATTATGTGGAGTTTAAAAACAAAATATAATTAATTTTTTACATCTACTATAGTCTATTATGTTTTTTGCATGGTGATAAAAAACCTAAAACTTTGGGATGGTGAATAAAAATATTGAATATTTTTAGATGTAATTTACCATAAGTCAATTTTAATTCGGTGAATACAAACAATATTGAGCTGGATTATTTAATTTCAATTGTTATGCACGTGTATAATTCATGGGTCATTCATTTGTAGTCTCTTAACTTAGTTTCTTAGAGGTTAACAAACCAAAATTTTGGTGATGGAGAAGAAGAAAAGTATAGAATTTTTTTACATATATTATACCATAATACAATGTGATTATGGTGAACACAAATAAAATTGAGCTTAGATATTTAATTTTGGTGAGTACCCGTTTAAATATAATTTATTTGTCATTCATTTCTAGTCTTTTAAGTTTGTGGCTTACTTACGAAGAAACAAGAAATTTGGTGATGGTGAAGAATCATATTGAATATATTATATCTACTAAACCATAATTCAATGCGAAAATTGTAAATATAAATAAATTCTAGCCTGAATATATATTTTAATTATTACCTATTTTATAAAAAAATATGTCATGGATTATAGCCTTTTAACTTTGTTTTTTACAATGGAAAAGCCTAAAATTATGTGGAGTAGAAAAATAAAATATTATTAATTTTTTACATCTACTATAGTCTATTATGTTTTTTGTATGGTGATAAAAAACCTAAAACTTTTGGATGGTGAAGAAAAATATTGAATATTTTTAGATGTAATATACCATAAGTTAATTTTAATTCGGTGAATACAAATAATATTGAGCTTGATTATTTAATTTCAATTATTATGCATGTGTATAAGTTATGGGTCATTCATTTGTAGTCTCTTAACTTAGTTTCTTAGAGGTTAACCAACCAAAATTTTGGTGATGGAGAAGTAGAAAAGTATAGAATTTTTTTACATATATTATACCATAATTCAATGTGATTATGGTGAACACAAATAAAATTGAGTTTAGATATTTAATTTTGGTGAGTACCCGTTTAAATATAATTTATTTGTCATTCATTTCTAGTCTTTTAAGTCTGTGGCTTACTTACGAAGAAACAAGAAATTTGGTGATGGTGAAGAATCATATTGAATATATTTACATCTAATAAACCATAATTCAATGCGAAAATGGTAAATATAACTAAATTCTAGCTTGAATATATATTTTAATTATTACCTATTTTATAAAAAAAAAATGTATTGGATTATAGCCTTTTAACTTTGTTTTTTACAATTGAAAAACCTAAAATTATGTGGAGTAGAAAAATAAAATATAATTAATTTTTTACATCTACTATAGTCTATTATGTTTTTTGTATGGTGATAAAAAACCTAAAACTTTTGGATGGTGAAGAAAAATATTGAATATTTTTAGATGTAATATACCATAAGTCAATTTTAATTCGGTGAATACAAATAATATTGAACTTGATTATTTATTTCAATTGTTATGCATGTGTATAAAATATGGGTCATTCATTTGTAGTCACTTAACTTAGTTTCTTAGAGGTTAACAAACCAAAATTTTGTTGATGGAGAAGAAGAAAAGTATAGAATTTTTTTACATATATTATACCATAATACAATGTGATTATGGTCAACACAAATAAAATTGAGCTTAGATATTTAATTTTGGTGAGTACCCGTTTAAATATAATTTATTTGTCATTCATTTCTGGTCTTTTAAGTCTTTGGCTTACTTACGAAGAAACAAGAAATTTGGTGATGGTGAAGAATCATATTGAATATATTTACATCTAATAAACCATAATTCAATGCGAAAATTCTAAATATAAATAAATTCTAGCTTGAATATATATTTTAATTATTACCTATTTTATAAAAAAAAATATGTATTGGATTATAGCCTTTTAACTTTGTTTTTTACAATGGAAAAACCTAAAATTATGTGGAGTAGAAAAACAAAATATACTTAATTTTTTACATCTACTATAGTCTATTATGTTTTTTGCATGGTGATAAAAAACCTAAAACTTTGGGATGGTGAATAAAAATTTTGAATATTTTTAGATGTAATATACCATAAGTCAATTTTAATTCGGTGAATACAAATAATATTGAGCTTGATTATTTATTTCAATTGTTATGCATGTGTATAAAATATGGGTCATTCATTTGTAGTCTCTTAACTTAGTTTCTTAGAGGTTAACAAACCAAAATTTTGGTGATGGAGAAGAAGAAAAGTATAGAATTTTTTTACATATATTATACCATAATACAATGTGATTATGGTGAACACAAATAAAATTGAGCTTAGATATTTAATTTTGGTGAGTACCCGTTTAAATATAATTTATTTGTCATTCATTTCTAGTCTTTTAAGTCTGTGGCTTACTTACGAAGAAACAAGAAATTTGGTGATGGTGAAGAATCATATTGAATATATTTACATCTAATAAACCATAATTCAATGCGAAAATTCTAAATATAAATAAATTCTAGCTTGAATATATATTTTAATTATTACCTATTTTATAAAAAAATATGTCATGGATTATAGCCTTTCAACTTTGTTTTTTACACTGGAAAAACCTAAAATTATGTGGAGTTTAAAAACAAAATATAATTAATTTTTTACATCTACTATAGTCTATTATGTTTTTTGCATGGTGATAAAAAACCTAAAACTTTGGGATGGTGAATAAAAATATTGAATATTTTTAGATGTAATTTACCATAAGTCAATTTTAATTCGGTGAATACAAACAATATTGAGCTGGATTATTTAATTTCAATTGTTATGCACGTGTATAATTCATGGGTCATTCATTTGTAGTCTCTTAACTTAGTTTCTTAGAGGTTAACAAACCAAAATTTTGGTGATGGAGAAGAAGAAAAGTATAGAATTTTTTTACATATATTATACCATAATACAATGTGATTATGGTGAACACAAATAAAATTGAGCTTAGATATTTAATTTTGGTGAGTACCCGTTTAAATATAATTTATTTGTCATTCATTTCTAGTCTTTTAAGTTTGTGGCTTACTTACGAAGAAACAAGAAATTTGGTGATGGTGAAGAATCATATTGAATATATTATATCTACTAAACCATAATTCAATGCGAAAATTGTAAATATAAATAAATTCTAGCTTGAATATATATTTTAATTATTACCTATTTTATAAAAAAATATGTCATGGATTATAGCCTTTTAACTTTGTTTTTTACAATGGAAAAGCCTAAAATTATGTGGAGTAGAAAAATAAAATATTATTAATTTTTTACATCTACTATAGTCTATTATGTTTTTTGTATGGTGATAAAAAACCTAAAACTTTTGGATGGTGAAGAAAAATATTGAATATTTTTAGATGTAATATACCATAAGTTAATTTTAATTCGGTGAATACAAATAATATTGAGCTTGATTATTTAATTTCAATTATTATGCATGTGTATAAGTTATGGGTCATTCATTTGTAGTCTCTTAACTTAGTTTCTTAGAGGTTAACCAACCAAAATTTTGGTGATGGAGAAGTAGAAAAGTATAGAATTTTTTTACATATATTATACCATAATTCAATGTGATTATGGTGAACACAAATAAAATTGAGTTTAGATATTTAATTTTGGTGAGTACCCGTTTAAATATAATTTATTTGTCATTCATTTCTAGTCTTTTAAGTCTGTGGCTTACTTACGAAGAAACAAGAAATTTGGTGATGGTGAAGAATCATATTGAATATATTTACATCTAATAAACCATAATTCAATGCGAAAATGGTAAATATAACTAAATTCTAGCTTGAATATATATTTTAATTATTACCTATTTTATAAAAAAAAAATGTATTGGATTATAGCCTTTTAACTTTGTTTTTTACAATTGAAAAACCTAAAATTATGTGGAGTAGAAAAATAAAATATAATTAATTTTTTACATCTACTATAGTCTATTATGTTTTTTGTATGGTGATAAAAAACCTAAAACTTTTGGATGGTGAAGAAAAATATTGAATATTTTTAGATGTAATATACCATAAGTCAATTTTAATTCGGTGAATACAAATAATATTGAACTTGATTATTTATTTCAATTGTTATGCATGTGTATAAAATATGGGTCATTCATTTGTAGTCACTTAACTTAGTTTCTTAGAGGTTAACAAACCAAAATTTTGTTGATGGAGAAGAAGAAAAGTATAGAATTTTTTTACATATATTATACCATAATACAATGTGATTATGGTCAACACAAATAAAATTGAGCTTAGATATTTAATTTTGGTGAGTACCCGTTTAAATATAATTTATTTGTCATTCATTTCTGGTCTTTTAAGTCTTTGGCTTACTTACGAAGAAACAAGAAATTTGGTGATGGTGAAGAATCATATTGAATATATTTACATCTAATAAACCATAATTCAATGCGAAAATTCTAAATATAAATAAATTCTAGCTTGAATATATATTTTAATTATTACCTATTTTATAAAAAAAAAAATATGTATTGGATTATAGCCTTTTAACTTTGTTTTTTACAATGGAAAAACCTAAAATTATGTGGAGTAGAAAAACAAAATATACTTAATTTTTTACATCTACTATAGTCTATTATGTTTTTTGCATGGTGATAAAAAACCTAAAACTTTGGGATGGTGAATAAAAATATTGAATATTTTTAGATGTAATATACCATAAGTCAATTTTAATTCGGTGAATACAAATAATATTGAGCTTGATTATTTATTTCAATTGTTATGCATGTGTATAAAATATGGGTCATTCATTTGTAGTCTCTTAACTTAGTTTCTTAGAGGTTAACAAACCAAAATTTTGGTGATGGAGAAGAAGAAAAGTATAGAATTTTTTTACATATATTATACCATAATACAATGTGATTATGGTGAACACAAATAAAATTGAGCTTAGATATTTAATTTTGGTGAGTACCCGTTTAAATATAATTTATTTGTCATTCATTTCTAGTCTTTTAAGTCTGTGGCTTACTTACGAAGAAACAAGAAATTTGGTGATGGTGAAGAATCATATTGAATATATTTACATCTAATAAACCATAATTCAATGCGAAAATTCTAAATATAAATAAATTCTAGCTTGAATATATATTTTAATTATTACCTATTTTATAAAAAAATATGTCATGGATTATAGCCTTTCAACTTTGTTTTTTACACTGGAAAAACCTAAAATTATGTGGAGTTTAAAAACAAAATATAATTAATTTTTTACATCTACTATAGTCTATTATGTTTTTTGCATGGTGATAAAAAACCTAAAACTTTGGGATGGTGAATAAAAATATAAAAATATTGAATATTTTTAGATGTAATTTACCATAAGTCAATTTTAATTCGGTGAATACAAACAATATTGAGCTGGATTATTTAATTTCAATTGTTATGCACGTGTATAATTCATGGGTCATTCATTTGTAGTCTCTTAACTTAGTTTCTTAGAGGTTAACAAACCAAAATTTTGGTGATGGAGAAGAAGAAAAGTATAGAATTTTTTTACATATATTATACCATAATACAATGTGATTATGGTGAACACAAATAAAATTGAGCTTAGATATTTAATTTTGGTGAGTACCCGTTTAAATATAATTTATTTGTCATTCATTTCTAGTCTTTTAAGTCTGTGGCTTACTTACGAAGAAACAAGAAATTTGGTGATGGTGAAGAATCATATTGAATATATTTACATCTAATAAACCATAATTCACTGCGAAAATGGTACATATAACTAAATTCTAGCTTGAATATATATTTTAATTATTACCTATTTTATAAAAAAAATATGTATTGGATTATAGCCTTTTAACTTTGTTTTTCACAATGGAAAAACCTAAAATTATGTGGAGTAGAAAAATAAAATATAATTAATTTTTTACATCTACTATAGTCTATTATGTTTTTTGTATGGTGATAAAAAACCTAAAACTTTGGGATGGTGAAGAAAAATATTGAATATTTTTAGATGTAATATGCCATAAGTCAATTTTAATTCAGTGAATACAAACAATATTGAGAGTGAATGAGAGTGAATGATGGGAGTGAAAATGCTCAAGCGGGAAGAACACATGAAGTTAATTGGAGTGAAAATGAGAGTGAATGATGAGGAAGGTAGATGTGAAAGTGATGAGAATAATGGAACTACTAAGAAGAAGTATTTAATTTTCAAGTTGCAGAAAAACATGGCTAATTATAAGTGGGAGTTAGGAACATATTTTAGTACCAAATGTTATTTTAAGGAAACAGTAACAACCTATGTTGTTCGATCTGATAGGAGTTTAAAGTTCACTAAAAATGACTAAAAAAAGGTGTTATGCTTAGATGTAAGGAGGGTGATGAATAAGAAGCATATTGTACCAAGTTGCCCAAGGAAGAATCTTGGTAACTTAGGAACATTCACATTTGTAGTAAAGACTATAACGTCAAGTTGATAACTGCAAAATGGTCAAGTAATTTGATTAAAAATTCTTTAAAAAAAATAATTCTAAGATGAAGATTAAGGATATAAAAGAAAAGACATAAATTAAATGGAATGTATGAGTCAATAAGACAAAGGAAATTATGACAAGATTTGTAGCAAGGGATATGGTAGATGGCTCATTACTGGGGAATTACACAAAACTTTATGATTATTGTCATGATTCTAAGAACTAATCATAGGTCAACAATCAAGTTAAATATAGTAATTTTGCAAGAAGTATTTGATGATAGAAGGCCTCGATTAAGAAGGTTGTACATATATTATACAATATGTTAGAAGAGTTTCAAGCTTTGTAGACATGCTATTATTCTTGATGAATTTTTTTCAAAATGTCTTTGTAAAGGACAAACCAACTTACCCACGTGCATGGGAAAGAGAGATAAAGGCAATGAGAATGGTGAATGAGAGTAGGCTCTTTTGTATGTCTGTTATCAAAAAAGCTATGTGTTTTTTGAATGTTAATGAACAAGTTATGTTTGTTATCTCAATGTTTGGTATAATTCGTATAACTAGTATAAACTGGTATAAACTAGACTCAATGTGCTTTATTTGGATTTCTTTCTTTCCTATTAGTTTCGAAGCGTATCCCTTTATGATGCCCTGAACAAATTTCCCGCTTGTGTGAACCTTGTGTGGGGTATGTCCCTTAAACTTTACTTTTCTCTTGGGCGCAAAATTCCTTAACAAACTTTTCTCTTAAATCTAGTTTCTCTTGAACCCAATTTCCACGTATCAAGACACTCAGTTCACGCGAAATGCAAAGTGCATTCTCTGATCTCCACTTTACACAAGGCTCATCTTGAATATTGAACTGACTTAGATGTTATAGTGATAACCATGTAAATCCACTCTGTTCCGGCATGACGAAGATCAACACAATCGTTCAAAATCATCAGTTCTCCAACTGCATCCAATTACGGTTCTTGAACAAAATAATGGTGTTGTTTGTGGGAATCATTCCTGAGAAATTTTACTATCAGATTAATCTCAATCTAAAATCAGATACATACATATATATATATATATATATATATATATATATATATATATATATATATATATATATATATATATATATATATATATATATATATATATATATATATATATATATATATATATATATATATATATATATATATATATATATATATATATATATATATATATATATATATATATATATATATATATATATATATATATATATATATATATATATATATATATATATATATATATATATATATATATATATATATATATATATATATATATATATATATATATATATATATATATATATATATATATATATATATATATATATATATATATATATATATATATATATATATATATATATATATATATATATATATATATATATATATATATATATATATATATATATATATACACACCAATGGCAGAAGAAGCATTGACAGAAACTCCAGTAGCCATGCCTATGATCCTAAATACATATTCTGAACCAATCGATCATCAGATAGTTTAAATAGATGAATTTTGTGATACTACGTTATCTAGGACATGCCCTTCATCATATTGCTTCCTACTCATAGCCGACACTAGCATTCATCAATGTGAGGATTGATTGGAGTTAGAATTTCTAGATCACAAGATGATCAATGGAATTCCAATCTTTGATCTTCCTCTGTTTCTTGCAATCACCATCGCTGATTAAAACCTAACCAGACTCCTTGTTGATGACAAAAGCTCTTGCAACATCCTCTATGTAGATGTAATTGGTTTGTTATGTATCTAGCAAAAGGATATGAGTCTGTATACTAGGGATGATCTACTAATATGCAACAATTTGGTAACTTTTTCTCAATGAGAAATTTGAGAAGGAGTGTGCGAAAGAAAGGTAATCCTCAACTTTCTGATAATAGCGTGTCAAAGTACCTGTATCCTAGGGAGATCCTTCATAGCAAGACTAGATGTAGTTGCATCCCCGGTCCACCTGAAGATAACATATTATAATGTAGAAGGAAGGTTGGCAATTGTTAGCACCGATGTGGACGAGGCAAGGTGAATTAAAGAAGTCGTCGATAAAGATCTTTTAGAATCGGCTGGATCCTTAGAAGTATAAGTAGAAGGAGATCCAGGGGGTCCTCGATGCATTCGACCTACACTCTCATGAAGACGAGACTTGGCTGGTGCAATATGGTGCTTTTGAATCCATCTAGCTCAGGAATAATCCCTCTAGTTGATTGAAAAGAGGCTTTGGACTTCCCTTGGATTGAATGCCTCTAGGATAACACTGACCTTTTCGCCATAACCCCGTATGAAATTCCTGACAATTATCCCAATGTATCATGCCATCAGTTAAATGTAGAAGTCAGCACCCACTATGTGTCCCAACAGAGGATGAGGCAATTCTTGGAGAAAGATGAGGGCACTAATAGTACGATTAAAGGCCTTTTGGATTCTAAATTCATTTTTGAAGTAAGGTATACAGATTGGTTATCCAATGTTAATTTAGTAACGAATTCCTCGAGAAAAATGAAGGTGCTGACTATTCATATCTTAACAAGGTATACCCGAAAGATTCTTACCCGTTCTAAAAATTGAGAAGCATGTAGACAATTCGGCTAGATATCAATTTTTCTCGACACCTATTTAGGGTATAATGAAATACCTATGTTCAAACCCAATCAGGTAAAGAAAACCTTCATGAACGAGCATGCCAATTATCAGTATAATGTGAAGGTGAGAAAAGTACACAAGAATAGGAGGGTTAAATTGTGTTTTATGTTTTCTTAGTTTGCATCTGATCATAGTTCAGAATCTAAACTGGTGTTCAGATTCTGGTTAATTCTTAGCAGCAGAATGTTAATAGAAGCAAATAAATAATAGCATAAGACACAAATATTTATATTGGTTCCTCTCCTAACTAAGAGTTATCCAGTCCCCTTGCTTCACAAGAGATTTTCACTATAACTAAAACATGATTACAATCGCTTATGCATTCTTCAAAAGACTTTTACACTATCTCATACCCAAGGTCCAAGACTTCTGATCTAAGTCCCATTGAAACGAGCCTCTCTGCTTGTACCCCTCAGGTCAAGACTTACTGCTCCAATTCCATGTACTGAGCATTCTTGCTCAAGCCCCTTTGCCTCAAGACTTATGCTCCAGCTTCCATGAAACTAGCCTCTGCTTGCACCCTATAGATCAAGACTTACTGCTCTAAACTTCATGAACCGAGCTATCCTGCTCAAGCCATACTGGCTCAAGACTTTATTGCTCAATCAATCTACTTGATTAATACTTTGATTGCTCAATCAATCTACTTGATTAAGACTTTCACTGCTCAAGCACATAGCAAGAGGCTCACGTGGCTCAATCATCTTGGCTCGAGACTTCCTTGCTTGTATCCCAATGATACAAAACTTGTGCTCAATCAATCCACTTGATTAAGACTTTCATAGCTCAAGCACATAGCAAGATGCTTAGTGTCTATTTGCATGCTCGCTTCCAATCATATCCTAGATAATCCCACTTAATTTTTTTTAAAAGGATCTTCAGGCATTTGAAAGGTACTATTAACCTTGGCTTGTGTTATAGAAAAATCAAACGAGTACAAGCTTGTGAGTTATTGTGATGCTGATTTTGCTAGAGATAGACTTGAAAGAAAAAGCACTTATGGAAGCTATCAGTTTTTGGGAGACAACTTGATATCATAGTCTAGCAAAAGGTAATCAACCATAGAACTATAATCTGCAAAAGTTGAATACATTGCAACTTTTGGATGCAACATTTAGATGCTCTGAATGAAAAGTCAGCTAGAATATTTTTCAGATATATGTGAGTAACATTCCTATTCTCTATAATAATACTTCTATTATTTGTTTATCAAAGAATCTCATTTTACATTCTAGAACTAAACATATTGAGATTAAACGTCACTTTATACATGACTATGTTCATAAGGGAATTTTAAACTTAAACTTGATTGATACAAACCATCAATAGGCTTATATCTTTAAAAATCTCCTTGCCAAAGATAGTTTTGTCTTCATTCTGAAGAATTTAAACATGGAATTATGTCCAAAATTAAAAATATGATTATCTCATAATGCTTATTTTCTCATAATGGTTTAATGAGACTCTGAGATTTTTTTACTCTGAACATGTGAGTCTTATGAAGTGAGAAGATTTCATAAGTTCAGAAGTATCCAGTTAGAACCTCATTATTGAACGTTCTGTATTCTGGATATTGAATAGTTTATGCATTAATTAGCTGTCAACCAGTCTCGGTAGGTAAAATAGTTTTAAAGGCAGTTGTCTTAGAAAACTGAAATGCCTCTGAACGGCTGAGTGACACATTGGGTGAATATATTTCTTGGGATTAGGTAAAATCTTTGCGCTTTACCCCTTGTCATATTTTGTTCATTATTCAAGAGTTTATTCACGATTGCAAAACCCTTATATAAACCCACTTCACTCACCTCACACACTTTCGCTACATTCACTTCCTACACTTTTTCTCTTTCAAACTACAAGTTCTCTGAAACCCTAAATTGTTCTTCGTCTTCAATAATGGCTCAATCTAAAAAAACAAGCTCAACATTAGCAACAATCTACTCAACAAAATTCACAACAACCAGAACAGTTGAAAGAATCAATCCCTGAACTAACTCTTTCTACCCCGATATATCAATCATAAGCTCTCTGCGAGTTAATGGTGGATGTTGAGAATCTGAAGGTTAATAGATAAGATTTAACTAAAGAAGTTAAATTTCAATACTAGGATAGTTATTTTGATCATCTCAAAGGACGAGTCTACACTGAGTTAGTGGAACAAATATGGATATTTGCTTCAACTATGAATTTTCAAGTAACGTCTACAGTGTTAGGGCACAATATCACCATTTCTAAGAAGTTCATTACTAAAATTATCATTCATGATGGCTCTGGGAAAATTTGCTTTGAGATGCTGGCTAAGAAGAAAAGAATGGAAGAAATTGCCAAAGTAATCTTTTTTTGGATGGAAAGCCCTCCTTCAATGTCAAGAAATTGCATCATTATCTTAAGGTTTGGTTCAAGGAAATTCTAGGATGCATTCATCATAGACCGCCATCAAACTCACCTGAGATAAGATTAGAAATGGATGCCCTCCATTTTCTTCAAGTATATGAGGGGGATGGTTAAGGAAATTAGAAATGGATCCTCTAAACCCAGAAAGTGGATACCTCTGGTAAAACTTATTTCTGATATCCTCTTTGAATGCAAGTTTGTTCAAGAGCAGATGAACATAGGCTTGACCAAAGAATTAAAATTTGAAATTGGAAAGCCCTTCGATGGAAGGAACCTAATAAACATGTCCTTAATTGCATTTGTTGTTGATCCTTCAGAGCTTCTGGATAAGTCAAATGTTGGTGCTAGAAGAATTCCAATTAATGATTACCCTAAGTATACTCAGGAAGATTCTAAGGAAGTTCTGTAACAGTATGTTGATGATTGTCTGAAGAAAAAAAAAGGTGAAACGCTAGTGGCTTACTTCTTTGAGGAGTTTCTTGAAAATTACCCATATCTTTACTCCTTGAGAAAAGGAAGTCCAAGTCTATTGATGAAGAAAATTCTAGAGTTCCTCATCCACCAACCAAAATTTCCATAACTTCTGACAAGTACTCCAACATTCTGAAGGACACTATGGGATCTGGAGAACCTGTCAGTTATGGGAACCCCAAACCTGCTGAAGTTGCCACTCCTCGGACTAAGCCTAATGGTAAGTCCCCTTTGAATAAAACTCTATTTTATTGTGCCTTCACTACTTCATCTACTCCTCAACCATCTTCCATCCAAACTCAAACAACCTCTCACATTACTTTTGGAACCGTAAAAACACCCATCTCAAAACAACCATCTATATTTATCACCACTCCAATACCCATTATTTTTGTAACACTCCATATACTGATCCAAACTATGGTTAAATCAACCACTATCACTACAACTCCAATTCCATATGAACCAACACCACCACCATCTTCTGAACCAAATCCCACTGGCCCTTAACCTAACCCATCAGAAGACCACTCTTCTGATTCAAATTTTTCTACACTAACTTTTATCTCACTCACAATACCAGAAGCCTGTGCCTTTGCAGAAGACAACCAACTCCACCAACTCCATCCCCTCAACCAAACCTAGTAAATAAACTTGTCTTTGACACCTTCTGGGAACGTATCAGAAACAATGAACCATCAACTACTGAATCCTCTAACAAATCATATTATAATGATTCTGATTCTAATGTTGAGATCATTGTCTCCCCTAACAGAACACCCCATATATATTGTGACCAAACTATTTTTCAAACCATCATTTGTCCCACACCTTTGGATGAATTGTTTGTGCAGTTTTAAATCGAGGTTGTTGCTAGATTGAACTTTCTCACTGAAGTTTTTGTCTCTAAAGCAAACCTCTCTGAAGTTCATACTCTGTGTAACAACTTCGGAGAATTGTTTGATTTTAGTTCTAAAGAGTTAGAATTCTTCTGCTTAAAGGAAACTCAAAGGAACTCCATGTAAAATTCTCTGGTATTGTTGAACCTTTACTTCAGAAAGTCCCCTTAACATTTCTTTTAATTGAACCTGTTGTGGAAGCTCATCCTCCTCCTTCAGACAAAGATTTGGCACCCGTTTCTAGAACCATGGATATTATGGAAGCTGAAGATTCTGGATCTGAACCTCTTTGGTGCTGAAGACTCTGCAAGAGTTGAAGACTGAAAATCAAGTGATTAGATCGCGCCTGGACAAGCAAGATGAGATGTTCAAGGAACACGATATGACCAACAACAAGATTGAAGGGATGCTTCAAGCCATTATGTCAAGATTTCCACCCCTTTCTTAGACACCTATTTTAAAACTTGTTGTTTTTCTTGTATTTTTATCATTTTTTGCATTTTGCTTCTGTACCCTTACTTTTGCATTTGTCAATGAAATGAGATTTTGTGTTATTTTACTTTGTCTATATTTATTTATCTTTTTGATTGATGACAAAAGGGGAGAAGAGTGATATAATTTTGATATACCTATTCACATTCTGACACCCAAACATTTGTCTTTAATAATCTTATTTATGACTCTGATTAAGTGTTATGTGAAATTTGAATAAGTTCATCTTGTTTCAAGTTAACCAAGTTTTTCAGGAATCAAAGATTTCTCAGAAGACGTTAATCAAGTTGATTTGAGTCTGAGCAAACCAAGAGTATATAACCAAGACATATATAAGCTTTGGTGATAGCTAGATATATATAAGTTCAGACAGATCAAGCTCTGATACTAGGTTAATAACTAGAACTTTTGATACTCAAAGCAATGTCAATTCTGAAATAATTCTCTAGCCATGCCTCTACTTCTGTAACCAGGTCTCTGCGTCTTAGGATGTTATTTATTTCATGTTGATTGAGATATTTTATAAGTTAAGATTATTTTAAAGTCTTAAATTTAAAGGGAGCTTGCAAACCTCACTTTGATGTTTTTATATGATTTAACCAAGTAAAAATAGTTCATCAAAATACATGGTTTTGTCATCATCAAAAAGGGGGAGATTGTAAGAACAAGATTTGGTTATGCATTTGGCCTTTAGTTTTGATGATAACAATACATTGTTTCTTAGAGAATAATTTTGTTCCCTAATGGTTTTATCTAGTGTGTAGTTTTTGCTAACAGGTTCCGACTCTGAAGATTTGGTGTGTGATGTCATCAGATTTCGGACTCAGCATATTCTGACTTTGAAGAGATACAAAAGTGCGCTTTACAAGATCATGTCAAATTCTTGAACACTCTTAAGCAACGGTTCTGATGAACATTTGTGCTAAAGCTTCTAACTGTGACTTTGATAGAAGAGTCTCTGAAGGTTTATTAAACTCTCAAAATTTTGCGCCTTCAAGTTCTGAAGACTCTAAAGACCAGGTTCTGAGGAACCGTGTCAAGACTCTGAAGACTAAGGTTCTGAAGCTTCTCTCAATCAATTTCTTGATCCGTTTAAACATGCTTCAACAACATTTATTCAGAAACTTTTCGTCATCAATTTTCAAAATTTTCGCCATCAACACATTGATGGATCCAAAACAGCGCCTTGAAATATTTCTTCTTTTATTCCTTATGTGTTGCTTACAGCACCTTTGTTGCATCTTGGACAAGAGGAGTGACAACATTCTTGATCATTTCAAGAACATATTGGTTTCCAAACAACACCTTCATTTTCTTGCACAATTTGTCGTAATTCTTTGCATCAAAGATAGGTAGGTTTGTAGGGATTCCTTTATTATGAACAAAATTCATGTTGCACACTAGGTGTTTGTGGATCAGAACCATGCTCTTGATGTCAAATGTTGGAACAAGAAACCAAGAGTTTGGTGAACATATGGTGGAGAAACTTTGGATGTGGAGAGTGAAAGAGGAGAATTGAGAGAGAGAGAGAGAGAGAGAGAGAGAGAGAGAGAGAGAGAGAGAGAGAGAGAGAGAGAGAGAGAGAGGTTATGATTATATTAACCTAGAATAAGAAAGCATCCAATTACAATGTGATTAGGAAACAAAATGACCTAGTAAAGCAACAGAAAAGTACAAAAATCGGGCTTGTAACTGGTTACACTATTTGGTTAACCGGTTTCATTTGACATTAAAATTAAATCTCCTTCAGTGGTAACCGGTTAACACAATAGATTAACCGATTACAACAACAAAAACACTAATTTTCTGCTACTTGGATGAGCTTCTGACTTTGCTATAACTGATTACCACAGGGTATCAGTTACATCACTTGAATTAGTTGAATAATTTTAATAATTTTTTACACTAATTTTAACGTATTAATAAGATTAATTTAATAAAAATTAATATGTTAAGACAATAATATTGCATTGTTTAACTTAGTGTAAAAACTTTAAATGACTTTCATTTTAAAATTATTTTAAACGACTCTAACTTTAAAATATTGAATTAATGATGGTTTTTAGAGAGGTCAACTTGTGGTTTACTAAGAATATTTTATCTTTTGATACAATCAAAGAAAATTCAGTATTCTATACTTTTAAAATTACTATTATTTATATGGGTGTAATAAATATTAACTGTTTATGATATAATTGCTGATAAATATCAAACAATCATTTTATCAAAAAATAATCAAATAATCATGGTCCATCATTAATATGAGACCATTAACACACACCCTATTCCTTCCACACTCTCATTGCCACAAAACCTTAAGAAAAATACTAAATAATGTAACCTTCTGCACTGACCTATAAGTGCCTTACAGATCAAAACGACAAATAAATAAATTGATCCACACGGCCCCACTTTATTTTTTTTATATTATCAAAATATTTGAAATATTGATACTTAGTTCCAAAGTGTCTTTCCTTAGTTACATGGTTGTTTGATAAATGGATGGCCATTATTATCTAATGATGCTTCGTTTGACTACTTTTGTGTTTTAATGCATATAGTCACTACCTTAAACATGCTTAGGACAAATTTAAATATATGGTGTCATTTAATTTTAATTAAGCTATATATTAGATTTATGATTCATATGAATAGTGGTTGATAGGAATGATATTTTTATTTTGGTTTCTTTGCCAATAAATAAACTTTTTTTTTTAGAGAGGCCTAATTATAGGAAGATTCTAATCTAAGACGCATTTATTAGATGGTTGAAGATCAAGTGCGTCTTTCATTAAGAAGTGGACATTCATCTTTATTGTCACAAGCGTCTGCTGTTAGATTTTATAAAACAGTCTCTTGCATCTCACACTAGAGATCACACGACATTTCTAATTATCTCCATATATAAAGATTGACACGCGTTCGTCGCATTTATGTTATCACCATAACTCAGATTATCACTTTTTTCACATCTCATTGACTTAAGAATCGACTTTTGATTCTCACGAATTTTCATGATCAAATTCTTCTGATTTCAAAACCACAAATTAACTACCATGATCTTGCTCAAAAAAGATGATAATTTGCGATCCAACTGTTGGAATCATCTTGGTTTCGTCTACCTCATAATTATCTTTTTACCCTTTTATCGATAGTGGACCATCTAGTAAGGGAAGTAAGCAAAAAATGTATGTCGCGAGGCTCTTCGAGGTCGCCAAAGACAATTAGGATACATGAATAGACAAGTATTTTCTAAGGAGTCGAGACACCGAGAAGGTGAACAAGGTAACCAACGCGACGCTTCCATTTATCGTAACCGTCAGTATAATGAACTTGTTGGTTTTATGGATCCTTATTGACGACGAGTGTTCTTGAGATTTCATGTACTCCAATATCTTTATGAAGCTAAGGTTATGTGATTGACACCTCATACCATATGAAGGTAGGAACCTTTTGGAATTCATCAATTTCATCACCCGCCCTTGCAGAGTTATTGAACAATAGTTTCTTTTAGAAAAGTGACTGATGAAATGACAATGAATGTGTGTTTCCTGATAATTCCTTGTAAAATCCTATGCATCTGTATCTTAGGAAAAAATTTCATTGAATTGCTAGATGCGGTGACTTGTACTGTCCTCCTAAAGATGAAGTATCACATCGGCTCCTCCGGTGAATCAATCTTCATTCAAATTGATATACGCGAGGCTCATTTGATGCATGAAATGATACTAAAGAATCAAAATGCGATCACTCTCTCATTCAAAAAGTAAACGAAGAAGACGTTTATGTCTTCCATTGTACGAGAAGATGAAGTCCTATAAGATGAAGAACTCAACTCAACACAGAAGAACAAAGCAAAATACCAGAGATAGATGACAAATAAAAACTTTGAAGTTGTACAAATTGATTAAAATCTAGCAAGATCAATTCGTGTGAGATTTGGTTTGCTTGCCACAACAAAGAAAAAA
This sequence comes from Lathyrus sativus, assembly GCA_963859935.3. Classification (NCBI taxonomy): domain Eukaryota; kingdom Viridiplantae; phylum Streptophyta; class Magnoliopsida; order Fabales; family Fabaceae; genus Lathyrus; species Lathyrus sativus. The sequence goes on from OZ012737.1 coordinate 10,962,562, forward strand.
TACACGAAATTTCTCAAAGCCAATTATAAGATTAAATTTAGAATTTTGAGAGAAAGAAAACATGTTTTGAGATTGAGAAAATAAAAAATATGTCTAACAGCAGAGCTACCAGATGAGACAAGACAATGGGTGAGTCGTGCGGCGTTTCGCTTCCTGCGAGGTCGAGTTTGATTTTTACGGTTCACGTGTATTTAGCTTTGTTGTTTGAATTTGTGGATCTGTTTGTTTATGAGTTATGTTTTGGGCTTATTATGAATATATTAGATTTCAACAATTATAAATATGTATCTCTTGCATGCTTTCTATAAAAAAAACTTTAGAATTTTGAGAGTTGAAGAGGGAGTGAAGGATTTGAGAATCCTAGTGGTAATATTAGAGAGGCAAGGAAAAATTCTTAAGAGTGTGTTCTCAGAATTTGGGAAATCCTTGGAGGTATTGAAGGGTGATTAGGAAATACTTATAAACACCTTGGCCTTGTGTGATTCATATGCAGAGAGTTGAAGAGATTGAAAAATACTTGTATAGAAAATAGAGTTTGTTTTTGAAAACTTAGTTGACTATTTTCTTATACCTCATTTGTAATATCTTGTAACAACTTTAAATTATAAAGAATCCGAGAGTCGTTTTCTATCTCTCTCTCTCATCGATTTCAACTTTATCAATTTTAATTATTTTATCAAAATTGAGAAGAGAGAGAGAGAGAGAGAGAGAGAGAGAGAGAGAGAGAGAGAGTGTGTGTGTGTGTGTGAGATAGAGAGAGGTGTGATTCACACATTCTCTATAGGATATGTTTGAGGCCTCAAATTTCACTTCATTTCCATGAATGTGGTGTGTATATATATATATATATATATATATATATATATATATATATATATATATATATATATATATATATATATATATATATATATATATATATATATATATATATATATATATATATATATATATATATATATATATATATATATAGATAGATAGAGAGAGAGAGAGAGAGAGAGAGAGAGTCATTCATACAATCTCTCTCGAATATGTTTGAGGCCTCAAATTTCACTTCATCTCCACGAATATGGATACCTCACCTATTATTAAATCTCTATTTATTTTAGATGTCATTAATTGTATTCATGTATATTAATCATCTCAGATTTCATGATATTATTTTTATTGATCAACAATTACATTCAAATAAAACATTTATTATAAGGGGAAAATATATAATTAAAATTTGAATTCAAAATTTTACATAAAATATATTTACAATCAAACTACTTTTTGGTAAAATCTAACTGATAATTGACAATTATGTAGAGTTGATAGCTGATAATTTATATAACTAATGATTGATAGTTTATAGTTAATGACTGATAATTAAAAATTTAATTTTAATATATAATATGTTAGCGGTTCAATTAGATGATAAATATAAAATGACACTCTTAATTAATGATTTAATAAATCCATTATCATTTATATATTATTATTAAGTTTATATATATATATATATATATATATATATATATATATATATATATATATATATATATATATATATATATATATATATATATATATATATATATATATATATATATATATATATATATATATATATATATATATATATATATATATATATATATATATATATATATATATGTAAAGAATTAAATATAAATCTAAAATGTATTTAATTCATATATGTAAATTTTGGTGGCAAACAATAATCACATAGTAGGATTGAAGAACGACAACGATAGAGAACAAGGTTGAAATCGCCGAAAAAAGAGAATATATGAAGGTGATGTTAAAATGACCAACACGATATTTGAGAAATTGTTGTAAAAAAGTATTCATGATTTTTATAGATATAAAATATAATTTTTTTGTATGGTTGGAGTAAAAAAAAATCACTTTATTCAAATTTATAAAAATTATAAATAATTAAAACGATTTTTAATTAAAAATAAAAATCGAAGATAAAATAACAATGTAAAAGCTACAAATTTAAGGTTACTTTAAATAGCAATTCTGGCTAATAGAGCATTGCAAGTATTTTTTTTATTAAGTGTTAACTTTCATGCTGTTAGAGGTAGGTAAGATCGGGTCAATAATTTTCATAGTAATGATTAAAATTTAGATTCGTTTAAATAATTTATTTTTTTTAATGTCAAAATAATATATTATATTAATGATTAGGTGATAACCTCCAAAAATACATATAATCTCAAAGTATAAGAAGTGTTTAAAGAATTATCAATGATACAAATATAAAAATAAAATAAAAACAATAAGAAAAAAATCTAGAAAAAGACGCTCAATCAGCTAAAGACTTCTTCGAAGAATTCAGATTATAGCTCATATTGTTAGAACCATCATCATTAGGTCAGTATTTGTTGGTGTACAAGGTGAAGAAAATGAAGATGGAAGAAGAAAGAATAACAAGTTCTTACTACTCTTGCAAAATGGTTACAAAATAGTTACTCCACTGCACTGGTTATGCACACTACTTCATGCTCAATGTGTGCGTGTACAACTATTGACAACTACACTAGTATATATACACAAACAAAAGTGCCACATAGGATAAATACTAAAATACTAAATTACCCTTCAACAACATCCCTTAATTCAAGATTCAACTAATCAAAACTAACAACACCAATTTCATCCCTTTAGTGGAAAAATTGATCAGTCTTGATCGCCTTCATCAGAACATTTGCCAACTGCTTCTGGATGATACAGTGCACAATTGCTAGCACTTCATTCTGGACTTGACTTCTCATAAAATGATACTTAGTCTCAATATGCTTGCTTCTCCCGTGCAGTACTAGGTTCTTGAGAAGATTGATTAGACACTTGTTATCAATCATCAGCTTCAGATGTTTGTTTACCTTGATCTTTAGATCCTACAGTAAATTCAGAAGCCAAACAGCCTGACATGCAGTCACAACACCTGCAATAGATTCAGTTTCACAATTTGATAAAGCAACAACCGGTCGCTTCTTGGAACACCAAGAAATAAGACCTCCCAGATATTTAAACAGATATCCAAAAGTACTTTTTCTGTCAACTTTGTCTCCATACTAATCAGAATCTGAGTAACACATCAGCTCTAAATTAGCTTTTTCTCCAGAAGGGAACACCACTTTATACTTCATAATTCCCTTAGTATACCTAAATATCCTGACAGTAGCTTGGTAATGAGACCACTTCGGTTTATTCATCAACTTACTCACCATTCCAACTGCATATCAAATGTCAGGCCTGGTATTACACAAATACCTCATAGAGCCAACTAACTTATTAAAAGTTGCAGCATCTACATCATCCCCCTCGGGATCAGAATCCAATTTGTGATTTATTTCTGAAAGTGTGACAACAACCTTACAATTTAGCAGCTCGAGTCTCTTCAGAAGTTTAAGTTCATACTTCAACTGATGCAAAATGATACCCTTCTTAGAGTACATAAACTTCATCCATATAAAATATGTCATATTTCCTAGATCAGTTATCTCAAACTCATTCGTTAACACCTTCTTGAACTTAACTACTTAATGTACACAACTTCTTGTTAGCAATATGTCATCAACATACAGACACACCAGAATCATATTGCCTTCAGAAGTATGCTGAACAAAAACGCCATAATCCATCTCACACTTTCTGAATCCATGAAGCTTGAAAAATGAATCAATTTTTAGATTCCAAGCTCTAGGAGCTTATTTCAGTCCATACAACGCTTTATGTAACTTGTACATCATCCCTTCATGATTCTTTTTCTCAAATCCAAGAGGTTGTGACTCGTATACCTCTTCTTGCAATGGACCATTCATAAATTCATATTTCAGATCTAAATGCATTAGAGGCCAATTCCTGTTAGCAGCTATTGCAATCACCATTGTGATTGTCTCATGTCTCGCTACAAGAGAAAAGACTTCAAAGTAATCTAACCCGTGTTTCTATAGAAATCCTCTTGCTACTACCTTGCTTTGTGTTTTCCAATTGATCCATCTGGCTTTAGTTTCATCTTGAAAACCCATCTGACGCTGATGGCTTTCTTATTCTTTAGAAGCTCAGTTTACTTCCAAGTCTTGTTTCTTTCTATAACCTCAAATTCTTCTTTCATGGCCTACAACCAAACTTTTTTCTTGAGCGCTTCTTCAGTACTGACTGGTTCAGAGTAAACTAACATGGCACATTGAATGAATTCCCCTTCAGAGTCTACTTCAGTTTCTTGTAACATGTCAAACTCTACAAATCTCCTTGGTATGTTTCTGATTCTTTGTGGCCTCTGAACTTGTTCAAAATCGTGTTTGGTTTATGGAACAATATCAAATGCTAGAACCCCAAAAATACCACCTTTAGAGGCATTACCACCTTTAGAGTCTATAATATTCCCAGAGTCTGGATCACCACCAGAGTCTGAATCACCATCATAATCTGGATCAAAATCAAATTCACCTTCAAAGTCTTCCTCAACTTTATAGCCACCTTCAAAGCATGGCTCATCTTTTGACTCACCTTCAGAATCAACTTTTGATTCTGATTCATCTTCAGAACCTTCAGATTCTGAAGTATCTTCACAAGTTAACTTAGGTGTTAACACCGCACCAGAGTTGGATTGAGATTCACTCCAATCACATGTTTCTAATTCTTTCTCAACGACGTCTCTGCTGAATTCAACTTTGTTAGTGACAGGACAGTAGAGGTTGTAAGCACCTATATTGTCGTACCCTACAAGCCACATAAATCTACTTATGCCATCCAACTTCCTTCTCTTAGCATCTAAAACATGTTTGTAGCACACAAAATCAAACACCTTCAGATGGCTCACACTTTGCTTATTTCCAATCCACTTCTCTAAAGGAAAATTTGCTTCAACATCTTGCTTGGACACCTGTTGAGCACATATGTTGCAGTGGCAATAGCTTCTCCCCACAAGGTGTAAGGAAGCTTCATCTCCTTCAGCATGCTCCTTGTCATATCAAATAAAGTTAGGTTTCTTCTTTCAGCAAGACCATTGTGTTGAAGAGTGTATGGAGCAGTCACCTCATGCTCGATTCCATTCTCCTCATAGAACTTTCTGAACTCGATAGAGTTATACTCACCTTCACCATTAGTTCTGAGAATCTTTAGAGTCTGACCACTATAATTCTCAGCCTTGATTCTAAATTTCTTAAATTTAACAAACACCTTGTGTTTTAACTTTGTAAGGGATACCCACGTCATCCTTGTGAACTCATCCACAAATGACATAAAGTATTTATTCCCTCTAAGTGAAGGTACTGGAAATGGTCCACACACATCAAAATGCACCATACCCAAAGCATGCTTTGCTCTTGGAGGCATTTCAGATGCAAATGGCAGTCTTGGTTGCTTCCCTTTCATGCACACATTGCATGACTTCTCTGGATTTTTAATTGTAGGAATTGCATGTACGAATTTCTTCAAATTGAGATGCCCTAAGCTTTTGAAGTTCAAATGACCAAATATTTTGTACCACAACTCACTTTCCTTTACAACACTTGTTGCACAAAGGCATTCAGAGTCTGCAACATTCACTTCGAATGTTCTATTTCTCCCATGTTCTGACTTCATAATATGTTTTATTTCTCCCATGTTCTCCTTCCTATTTTGAGCACTCTTCTGCCTTTCAGAATTCGTGGTTTCTGACTTCTGAACACCATCAGATCTCTTTCTGGATTTTGACCATGACTGCTTTTGATCTTTCTTACCATAAGCTAATTTCAGAGCCTGCTGCTCTACCTCTCTCTCTCAGAGTTTCTCTCAGTCAGACGCAAGTCTTGTGCCTCTAGACTGCTTTGTAGCTCTTCAATTCTCATGGTGCTAAGATCCTTAAAATGTTCAATTACTACCACATTGTAATCAAACTGAGGAGTAAGGGATCTAAGTACTTTCTCAATAATCTTTTCTTCACTGAGTTTCTCCACACGACTTCATCTCATTCGTAATCAGAATCACTCTAGAGATGTAGTCAGGTACCTTATCATTGTTCTTTATGCTAAGATTCTTATACTACTTACGTAGAGACTAAAGCTTCACCTTTTTCACTGATGCATCACCGCCGTAACACTGTACCACCGTGTCTCATGAAACCTTCGCCGTCATCGAATCAACAATTTTCTTAAACATGTTCTCATCCACACACTGATGGATGTAGAACAACACCTTCTAATCCTTCTTCCTTGTTTCTCTTTACGCATTTATATGTGCTTCTGTCGAATCCACTACAACCGAAGGATAACTATCGTTGACGAGATTGAGAACATCTTGAGTGCCAAACAACACACTCATCTGAATCATCCACCAATTCCAGTTCTTGCCATCGAACACTAGAAGCTTAGTACTCAAATTACCATTTCCGATCATCTTTAACCTTGTGCAATCACTCAGATCTCACCAAACACTAGTGTTTCCTAATCTCGCAGAATCAAGAAATATGGTTTTGTTACGATTCCGATCAAAATGTCCACACAATTTCAAGAAACAAAATCAATCACACAACGCTTCATCGTTCACTTGTGTTTCCTTGTGGATCTTAACCGGAGCTCTAGATACCAATTATTGGTGCATTAGGTTAAAATGATGAAGATGGAAGAAGAGAGAGGAGAGAGAGAGAGAGAGAGAGAGAGAGAGAGAGAGAGAGAGAGAGAATAAAAAACTTCTACTACTCTTGCCAAACGGTTACTCCACTACATTGGTTATGCGTACTACTTGTTAATGTGTGTGTACAACTATTGACAGCTACATTAGTATATATACACAAACAAAAGTGCCATGTATGTTAAATACTAAAATAATGAATTACCCTTCAACATAACCCACCAAGAGAATATAAAAACCACAAAATAATACCTATTTCTAAACTAAGACAAACACTTATGCACTATTGGTAATGAATAAGATAGGATTCTAAAATCAGTCAGAGTAAGTACATGAGTTCACCATTTATCTACATGGAACCATCTTCAAGTCAAAAAATACTTTTCTCCTCGACCTCCTTCGCAATTTTTAAAACACCATTAAATATGACATCATTACGAGCTTTCCAAATGGTCTAGGCTATATTGTGCAAAATCATAACAAAATCACCCCTAGATTTGGCCATACCGCCTTAAGAAAATAAACACTAAAAAAGAAGCATATGGTTAGGAAGAACCAATTACCTATCCAATCACTAAAAGATTCTATCTACACATACAGAGCTAACTCACAAGTGAAAAAAAAATAGGAAACTAACTCAGGCGAATCCCCACAAAAGGGAAAAAATATTCTACTAGGATTAATAACCACTCATATTGGATATGTTCTCTCTAAAAGAAAATATATCTGGCTAAAACTTCCTGGAGAAGACCAACACTTTAGAAGAAGTCCATCTAACCCAAACAAGATGAAATATCATGCTCTTAGCCGTAAAAGGAAAAAGGAACCAACCAACTAAATAGTGTAAGCAAGGACAATAGAGAAAAAATATCTCGTGTATGCTATTGAATCCACTTGTCTATATCTAGAGAGAGTAACACATAAGAGTAGAGAGACAAAATTATCAAACATGTACGACTCTCTAAAAAAAATAGTATCCTCCACCTAAGATCCCAAACTAGGTCCCCATTATTCACTAGACTAATATCTTCCACCAACCCATCTGATTGAATGGAGTTAGAATACAGACCAGAGAACTTAATCTTTAAGGGAATGAGTCTTAACCTAGGGTCCTTCTAAAAGGAAGTATGATGGTCCAAGTTGTCTTTCCTAAAAATACCATCAACAAATCAATCAAAATGATCAACCTCCTTGAATCCAAGGAGAGACACACCTTTTCATCAAGTAGATGTAAATCAAAACTAAAATGCGCTCTCCCTCAAAGAGAGCAAACGACTTAAGCATCATACCTAACTACAAGAGTATCACACCACATACCTAAAGTACATGTAAGCACCTTCCATCTCCATTTAGCCCAAAAAGTTAGACTAAAACCCTAGAGATTCCTAACTCCCAACCCTCCTTTATTCTTAGCCTTACAAACATTATCACACTTAATCTAAAAACTCTTAGATTTGCCCAACACCCCTCCCCGAATAAATCTTCTCTGTAACCTAACAAACTTCTTCTGAACCATTACATACATCATTAAAATAGACGAGAAAAAGATGAAAATAATATTAAACACATAATTAAAAAAAATCACTCTAACTCAAACTAAGATATTTGTACTTGTAAGAATGAAACCTCTTTCATATACCTCTTACTTTAATCAAAGTTTATTAACCAGTTACACTCCAGCATAATTTCATTGATTTAACTCATTTTGGCCAAATATAAGCTTTAACCAAATTTAGACAAATGTTGAATAACATGCCTAAATAGTATAATGGAATAATGTCCAAGTTTATATATATATATATATATATATATATATATATATATATATATATATATATATATATATATATATATATATATATATATATATATATATATATATATATATATATATATATATATATATATATATATATATATATATATATATATATATATATATATATATATATATATATATATATATATATATATATATATATATATATATATATATATATAAACTTGCAAGTTGAATACATCCTCGAGGATAAATTTTTTTATTACTTCCATAATTTGCTTCAAAGAAAAACATTATTACTCCCATGATGGTACAGTATAATATTTGAATAAAAAGTTAAGTGTGAAGATATTTTATATTTTAATCCTTTAATTAATAAGTATATCTTCATTGACTGATGAGGAGAAATCAAAGCAAAATCCCACCAACAAATCGACTAGGGTTTCAAGATCATGATTGAAATATTGTTGATCTTCTTTTAGTTTTGGCATGGGTAGAGCAATATCTTCAAATAGTGTTGTAAAATCAATAAAGTAAGTGTGTTGATAATTATTATTCTCATGATGATACATAGAGAGAGTGAAATGCTACGTGAATCATTCACACAATCTTGTGTGCCATTGTGCAAACTAGACTGTCTTTTAGAAATTCTACGGGCCAAAAACACTAACTTTCATAAAATAATATTTAGATATATTATTATTTAATGTTGCACAAGTTTTTATTATATTTATAAATGATGTGGTGTCGAATATATGGGATAGAATAAAAATAAAATCTTAGAGTTTGTTGGTTTTTTCACGGCTGAAAACTAAACAAATCAATGATGAGTTGTGTATACAAAGTTTTCTTAAAAACATTATTAAAAGAATCCAAATTATAAGTAGGTTTGAAGGAGCTGGTTTACTTCTTTTTTTTATACTTATCTTTGTAATATCTTATTCCACTTGCTTAAATGATTGGTATAATGTATCATTAAATTATAAAAGTTGGATATGTAACTTTTCAAATTATTTCAAGGGGTGCTCATTGATCTATGGCTGGATGGGGCTGATTGGAGTGTACCACATCAGTTTAGAACACTTTCTACAGGACATAACATATTATGTGGTTTGACAGCCATATATAGTCCTTATTTATTTTTTTAGAACATTTTTTTTATAAGCAAACGAATGTGATTATTAGCGAAGTACTAGGGAAAGAAAACGAATGTGATTATTAACGAAGTATTAGGGATGCTCGAACCCGAATAAATGAGTTATAAATTTACAAAAGCGACAAAATGAATGGGATTTTTTCAACCATTCATACAAATTACAATGAAACTTTGAGGTTGGTCTAATCACCAACCAAGACCAAGATAAAGCTATGATCCTATTCACCATCTCCCCCGAATTGCAAAATGCATCTTCAAATATAATTTGATTTCGCATATTCTAAATACACCAAGTTGTTGCAAACCAAATCGAAAATATAGATTCTTTGGAGCATTTCTTTTTCAACTTTGAATACCATTCACTCAAATGTTCAACGTATTTGCCACCAATGGATTAATCCCAATCTAAAATACGATATTCCGCCAAACTTCCCTTGCACGTGAGCAGCTAATGAATAAATGTTCAGCATCTTCGTCATGACAGAAGCAAAAGACACATACTTTATCATGAGTGTTATGAATAACGTTTCTTGCTGCAATGTTCATACGTGTAGGCAGCCTTTTCAACAACAACTGCCACCCAAAAATCTTGAATTTTAACGGAATCGATGTTTTCCACAACCCTACTAGCCAAGTCGTGTCATGGCAATTCTGCAGCAACCTGTGTTCAACCTGCAGCAGCTTTTTACAAAATGAGTTTACAGTAAAAGTTCTGGATTCATCAAATTATAATTATAATGACGTAAAAGTTCTAGAACATTCTTTGAAGGGAGCATATCAAATTATAATTATAATGACGTAATTGATGAATTTAAAATAATATAAAGATACAAATTATAGTATATTATTATATTAAAAAAGTTAACAATAATCAGAACGGTGTATCTTATAGGATTTGAGAGATGATCATTGAAAGAATGAGTATGAGAGAATTACTACTCTCATTGTTGTTTAGGGCTTTTGGAGTATGTTAATTGTCTAATGAGATCTCTTATTGGGCTTAACTGAATGGTCCAACCCATCACGATCCATTCAGGCACAAAACTCAATCAAATGATTCATCAATAACTAGTGTTTAATAACAATTGACCATACTATAATTAATTAATAATTAATTATGTAAATATATTTGATTAATTAAATAATTAATCTACCAATCTTCCATTTGGATGACAATAATCAATTATTAAAAATATTAACCTTAATAGTAGATTACTAACTATGGTTAAAACACTAATCTTTTAAAAGAAAAGTAAACTTCAACATTGCATAAAATGTATCCGATAGAAAAAACAAAACATACATGTTAAAGACTCACATTTTATATAAATAATGATGAATTGAGAGTAAGATATTTAAGTGGAAAAAAATATGTTATAAAGAATGACCCAAGCATATGAAAATGCTATTGATAAACTCTCACTAACCCAAAATATCATAAGACTTACTCATGTGTATAAAGGTCAGTGATTTTACTAATGAGTTTTCAAGTTCAAGGTCATAGAATATTCACATAGTCTAAGAATAGTAATTACATATAGGGTTACCCTATTACGAGAGTAATCACATTTAATCATAAGTACCTTCATAACACTATCATACTCGATAGGAGTATTGATATTTATGTGTACTTTCATATTATGACCTGACAAATGTGGACTACTGAAGATACAATAATACAATATTATTGCATGATAAAGAGTTATTGTGTCTTTTCAATATCAACATAAATATCAAGTTATGATGTTTTCAAAGATTAAGAGAATAATATATATCTCAGTATAATAGAATAATACTTCTTAGAATTATTTTATATTTTGAAGTCGTTTTAGAATATGTCATATTTACAATGCGCGCAAGAATATATGACATTATGAGAATAATAATCTAATTTTTTTTCCAGATTATATGATTGTGTACACATGCACTCTCACTGAATCAATAGGATAAGGATTTACCAGAGTCCATTAATATTAAATATGATTGAACAATGTGATACTATTTAATGCAAAACTATACAGAGAAGTGGTTGTATAATATAACAATCATTTCAACCACATATTTTCCACGTAAATTGAATATATCATTATTTAGATGATTTTACATGAAAAAATATGATGGTCATATAAAAGATTAACAACTTTTGAGTGAGATCAAATCCATATAATTTTAAATAAAATATAGGATTTTATACAATATATTAATAACTCACTTAAAACTCAAATGCTACAAACATAACTACACACATTTGAGAAACATATTACATTATACGTAGCTGAAAAATATGAGACTTCAATTAAATTTTATATTGAGGATATAACACAAGTAGTCATAAATTTTCATCAATAACATAAGACTAAAATATCTTCAATACAAGTCTCTATAAAATAATAATATATTAAACAAATAATATTTGTTTCTCATTTCTATATAATCGACATGTTAAATTATCTCATTTGGTACAGAATAAAAGTTGAATTATTAATATAAGAGTTTTAAAATATTTAAATAAATACTCAATTATTTTTTCTATCACACGCTGATCATGTTAAATAATGTCACACCGATAGAGTATATCCATCACTTACATAATACAAAGAAAATTGAAATCCATTTTTAAAAAATATTGAATAAAAATTATTGGATTTCATAAAGTATTACATGTCTTTAAAATAATTTCTTATTTCTCAACTAATACTTTCAACAATTTCAAATAAGAAATCTAATAATGTACAAATATTATGTCACAAAAAAATTCTAATACCGATAGAATACTCATACTATAATTTACATAATTATAAATCATAAGTACATTGAATAAAATAAATTATATTATTAACAACATACCAATAGGGTATAACTATTATCAATATAATATTTACTATAATTAAAATAAATTTAATTATTTTATTAAACAAAATTTGTATAATTGTATCCATGATAAGCGAGTTACTATCCTGCGAATTAAAAATACTTATATTTTATTTAAAATATGAGAATTTATATAATTGTATCTAAGATAGGTGAGATTGCAATTATACAAATTAATTGTGATTGCGTAATTTCCATAATAAAATTCATAAAATTATAAAATTTCTAATATACTTATAAAACTAGATTTTTATTTATTTATTTGAGTATATAAGAAGAAAACAATTTACGACAATTATAGAGTTTTAATTTTAAAATATTTTGAAAAATTAAGAATTTAATAAAAGTGCAACTTTTATAATTTTTAAAGGAGTAGATGCTATTAGATAAAAAATTTATCTTTATATACAATTATATAATAAGTCACAAGAGATTTAAAAAAATAATTAAATTATAACTAACTTTTAGAATATAACCTTCGTCATTCAAAGAAGAATTATTGAATTTTAGTAACTTTAGAATATTGTAGTATCATCTCAAAAAAACAATTTATAAATAAAAAATAAACTATTATATCAATATATAAGACTCGAATTATAAATCAAAATAATACAAAGATAATATAATTTACATTTTCCTAAAAATTTCTCAAAAGAATTATTCTAGTTGGGGTTTAGAATATATACTTAAAATAATATGCAATTTCCATATTAGTTAATCAATGTGTGTATATGCGTGCGTGTAAATAAATTTTTTTTCCAATATAATAAATAAAAAGAATAATTTGGGCACCAAAAGAGTAATAATAGCTACTTTCCAATATAAATATTTGACTCATTTTACAAAACACATTATGATTCATTGTAACAATAGCTACTTTACCACATTAATATTCGACTAATTTTTCAAAACCATTGCCTTTATTAATTCAGTATTTTATCATTGGTTTGAAACTAGAATGAGAATGATTGCATAATGAAGCATTGAACTATGCACAAAAGAATTTACCATCATCTAAAAGCCAAATTATAATTGATATTATACTTTTGAAATGAATGAGAACTATTTTATATTCTTATTATTCTAATATAAATTATGTATAATTATTATGGATCTTGATATATTATAAATATTGTACGTTTGTAACTAATATCATCTGTTTTGATTTTTCATGGTCGTACATATTGATTCTAAAAGGTGTTTCCATAAATCCATATTATTGAACTAATCAATTTAGAATTTAGAATTTCTTTGATTTGAATTAGATTATCAACTTATAATTGATCTTAGATTATTCTTATTGTTTTTAACTCATAAAAATATCATATTGATAGAGTGACGGTAACCTTTACTCAAATTTGTTCTGTGAGATAAAAAAAATATGGTTGATTAATTTAAAGTCTGATTCAAATAAATTAGGGTTTATGTGATTCAACATGTAAAAAATTATATTTTAATAGTCATAATATGTATTTGTTTGGTTCTGATACCAATTGATGAATTTAAAATAATTGGATAGATACAAATTGTAGCATATTATTATATTAAAAAATATTCAATAATGATAAGAACGGTGTACCTTGTAGAATTTGATAGACGATCATCAGAAGAGTGAGTATAAGAAAACTATTATCCTTATTTCCGTTTAGGGGTTTTAGAGAATGTTAATTGTCTAATGGGTCGACCCTTAAATAGCTAAATGTTGAGGGCGGGGACCTCTCATTTGGCTTAACTGAATGGTCCAACCCATCACGGTCCATTCAGACACAAAATTCAATCAAATAATTCATCAATAATTAGTGTTTAATAACAATTGGTCATACTATAATTAATTAATAATTGATTATGTAAATCTATTTGATTAATTAAATAATTAATCTACCAGTAATTGCAACACCGAAATGGTTGAGAGGTATATCTCAACATGCTATTACAAAATAATTGATTAATTTTTGTAGGCAATTTGTTAAGTAAGATATCTTGATTTATTATGAGATATCTTATCTTTAATTGACTCTAGTGCACGCTTTTTGTGTGATATGAATTCCTTCAACATTTATTCAAGATTTGTTTATGTTTTAGCCTAATACAATTTGAGAATGGCACAGGATCTAAATATTTGGCTTAACCCTCTATTGAATGAATGCATGATATATATACAACATAGCTTGCTTCATACTCAAGTAACAAATTATTCTTAGCCTAACAAACTAAGCCTAACAAGCTTAACTTAAAATACATTCAATATAGTTTAATAGCCTCTCTCAAGCTGGAGCGTAATTAATGAAGATGACAAGCTTGGACATGATAAGAGAAAAAAGTTGAGGATCAAGAGGCTTAGTGAAGATGCCAGCCAATTATTTTGAGGCTGGAATTGGCAATAACTGAAACAGTTTGGCAAGGAGTTTTTCTCGTACAACATGGCAATCAGTTTCAATATGCTTTGTCCTTTCATGGAATGACGCATTAGGAAAAATGTGTCGAGCGGATTGGTTGTCAAAATAGAGAATCCCAAGTGTGATAAAATTTACATGGAAATCGTGCAATAAGTAAGTCACCCATTGTAACTCACATATCGTTGAAGTATTGGCACGATACTCATCCTCAGAGGAAGATCTAGAAACAATGATTTTCTTCTTTGACTTCCAAGAAATTAGCGAGTCTCCTAAGAAAATGCAAAAACCTGTAATCAAACTCTGTGTGTCACTGCATGAGGCCCAGTCGGAATAACTAAAAGCCTTGAGCTTGAGGGTAAATGATGATGAAAAGAATAATCCCCGAGAATGAGATTGTTTCATATGTATTTGAGAAATATATAAGTAGCTTGCAGGTGCAAAACGGTAGGAAATGACATGAATTAACTCAATTGTTGGATAGAGAAAACGATGTCTACGCACATGATGCACAAGTATATCAACCGACCAATGAGCCTTCTGTAAGTTGTTGGATAAGTGGGAGGAAAAGTATCAATGGTAGTAAGCTTATGATATATTGATGTAGGAGTAAAGACATGTTTTGCAGCTAAGAGACGCGTGTCATGTAATAAACCGAGGGCATGTTTTCTTTGAAAAATGGAAATACCTTAAGGATAGCGAACTAACTCAATACCAAGGAAAATTTGTAGATTTCCAAGGTCCTTGATCTTGAAACTACTATCAAGTTTGGATTTCAAACTTTGTATTTCATCAAGATCATTACCCAAGATAATCAGATCATCAACATAGATTAGCAAGATTGTCAAATTCTGATCATGGAGTTTGGTAAAGAGGGAACAGTCTACCTGAGATTTCTTGTAGTGGAAGGAAAGCAGTAGAGAAGATAATTTTACAAACCATTGCCGACTAGCTTGTTTTGATCTGTATATGGACGTTTGTAACTAGCAAACTTGATTAGGAACAAATTGAAGGAATCCAGAAGGTGGTGTCATGTAGACTTCTTCATCTAGATCACCATGGAGGAATGCGTTATTGACATAAAGCCGAATTAGGTGCCAATTGCTAGAAGCAACAATTCCTAATAATAATCTGACATTTTTCATTTTTGCAACGGGAGAAAAATTGTCCATGTAGTAAATGCTCTCAGTTTATATGTAACCCTTTGCCACTAATCGTGCTTTGTGTCTCTCAACTGAACCATCAATATGTATTTTGATCTTATAGACCCACTTATACTATATAGGTTTCTTGTTAGGTGGAAGAGTGGTCACGATCCATGTGTTGTTTTCTTGTAAAGCTTGAAGCTCAATTAGTATGGCTTGTTTTCAGCAATCTTGTTGAGTTGCTTGTTTGTATGAGGTAGGTTCATTTTTTAGAAGTTATTTTGGAAATTTAGGTATTGTATGTGGTAGAGAGATGAGAATTGGTGAGGTAATTTTGAATAGGATATTCTGGTGTATATATGTTGGTTTGTATGGAAGCAGTCAGGTTACTACAAATAAAGTCATAAAATCTCTTAGGTTTATGAGTTATTCTATTAGAAATTCTTGAGATAATAGGACGAGTTTTTGTTGTGTTATAAGTTAAAGCTGAGAAGTGGTGGATTAAGAAATTGAAAGAAGAGGTGAGACATTATGGTGGTGAGGAAAAGTTGGTGAATCAGATTGTTTGGATTGAGGAATAGGTTATGGTGGATGTGAAGAGTTGGTGAGGTCATTAGTTGTTAGAGAAGAGGATTGGTCGATAGCTGTGTCAGGGAAATGTATGGTATATTCTAGGGTTTTTATGTGTTGACAATTAGTGGTAATAGATAGGATGACGAATGGAAATGAGTCTTCATAAAAATGAACATTCCTAGAGATGAAAATATCTCATGTAATGAGGTTCATGACAATGTATCCTTTGGTTCCTTGTATGAACCCAAGGAAGACGCATTTTATCGCATGAGGGTCAAATTTCTGGTGCCATTGGACAAGACTTGAAGCAAAGGTTAGACACCCAAAAACCTTGATATTTGTATAGTTAGGAGAAGTTTGACGAATAAGTTCATAAGGAGACTGAGATGTGATGACAGGAGAGGATAGTCTATTAATCAAATAAAATGCATGAATGATAGCAAAGACTAGATGTAGTTGCATCCCCGGTCCACCTGAAGATAACATATTATAATGTAGAAGGAAGGTTGGCAATTGTTAGCACCGATGTGGACGAGGCAAGGTGAATTAAAGAAGTCGTCGATAAAGATCTTTTAGAATCGGCTGGATCCTTAGAAGTATAAGTAGAAGGAGATCCAGGGGGTCCTCGATGCATTCGACCTACACTCTCATGAAGACGAGACTTGGCTGGTGCAATATGGTGCTTTTGAATCCATCTAGCTCAGGAATAATCCCTCTAGTTGATTGAAAAGAGGCTTTGGACTTCCCTTGGATTGAATGCCTCTAGGATAACACTGACCTTTTCGCCATAACCCCGTATGAAATTCCTGACAATTATCCCAATGTATCATGCCATCAGTTAAATGTAGAAGTCAGCACCCACTATGTGTCCCAACAGAGGATGAGGCAATTCTTGGAGAAAGATGAGGGCACTAATAGTACGATTAAAGGCCTTTTGGATTCTAAATTCATTTTTGAAGTAAGGTATACAGATTGGTTATCCAATGTTAATTTAGTAACGAATTCCTCGAGAAAAATGAAGGTGCTGACTATTCATATCTTAACAAGGTATACCCGAAAGATTCTTACCCGTTCTAAAAATTGAGAAGCATGTAGACAATTCGGCTAGATATCAATTTTTCTCGACACCTATTTAGGGTATAATGAAATACCTATGTTCAAACCCAATCAGGTAAAGAAAACCTTCATGAACGAGCATGCCAATTATCAGTATAATGTGAAGGTGAGAAAAGTACACAAGAATAGGAGGGTTAAATTGTGTTTTATGTTTTCTTAGTTTGCATCTGATCATAGTTCAGAATCTAAACTGGTGTTCAGATTCTGGTTAATTCTTAGCAGCAGAATGTTAATAGAAGCAAATAAATAATAGCATAAGACACAAATATTTATATTGGTTCCTCTCCTAACTAAGAGTTATCCAGTCCCCTTGCTTCACAAGAGATTTTCACTATAACTAAAACATGATTACAATCGCTTATGCATTCTTCAAAAGACTTTTACACTATCTCATACCCAAGGTCCAAGACTTCTGATCTAAGTCCCATTGAAACGAGCCTCTCTGCTTGTACCCCTCAGGTCAAGACTTACTGCTCCAATTCCATGTACTGAGCATTCTTGCTCAAGCCCCTTTGCCTCAAGACTTATGCTCCAGCTTCCATGAAACTAGCCTCTGCTTGCACCCTATAGATCAAGACTTACTGCTCTAAACTTCATGAACCGAGCTATCCTGCTCAAGCCATACTGGCTCAAGACTTTATTGCTCAATCAATCTACTTGATTAATACTTTGATTGCTCAATCAATCTACTTGATTAAGACTTTCACTGCTCAAGCACATAGCAAGAGGCTCACGTGGCTCAATCATCTTGGCTCGAGACTTCCTTGCTTGTATCCCAATGATACAAAACTTGTGCTCAATCAATCCACTTGATTAAGACTTTCATAGCTCAAGCACATAGCAAGATGCTTAGTGTCTATTTGCATGCTCGCTTCCAATCATATCCTAGATAATCCCACTTAATTTTTTTTAAAAGGATCTTCAGGCATTTGAAAGGTACTATTAACCTTGGCTTGTGTTATAGAAAAATCAAACGAGTACAAGCTTGTGAGTTATTGTGATGCTGATTTTGCTAGAGATAGACTTGAAAGAAAAAGCACTTATGGAAGCTATCAGTTTTTGGGAGACAACTTGATATCATAGTCTAGCAAAAGGTAATCAACCATAGAACTATAATCTGCAAAAGTTGAATACATTGCAACTTTTGGATGCAACATTTAGATGCTCTGAATGAAAAGTCAGCTAGAATATTTTTCAGATATATGTGAGTAACATTCCTATTCTCTATAATAATACTTCTATTATTTGTTTATCAAAGAATCTCATTTTACATTCTAGAACTAAACATATTGAGATTAAACGTCACTTTATACATGACTATGTTCATAAGGGAATTTTAAACTTAAACTTGATTGATACAAACCATCAATAGGCTTATATCTTTAAAAATCTCCTTGCCAAAGATAGTTTTGTCTTCATTCTGAAGAATTTAAACATGGAATTATGTCCAAAATTAAAAATATGATTATCTCATAATGCTTATTTTCTCATAATGGTTTAATGAGACTCTGAGATTTTTTTACTCTGAACATGTGAGTCTTATGAAGTGAGAAGATTTCATAAGTTCAGAAGTATCCAGTTAGAACCTCATTATTGAACGTTCTGTATTCTGGATATTGAATAGTTTATGCATTAATTAGCTGTCAACCAGTCTCGGTAGGTAAAATAGTTTTAAAGGCAGTTGTCTTAGAAAACTGAAATGCCTCTGAACGGCTGAGTGACACATTGGGTGAATATATTTCTTGGGATTAGGTAAAATCTTTGCGCTTTACCCCTTGTCATATTTTGTTCATTATTCAAGAGTTTATTCACGATTGCAAAACCCTTATATAAACCCACTTCACTCACCTCACACACTTTCGCTACATTCACTTCCTACACTTTTTCTCTTTCAAACTACAAGTTCTCTGAAACCCTAAATTGTTCTTCGTCTTCAATAATGGCTCAATCTAAAAAAACAAGCTCAACATTAGCAACAATCTACTCAACAAAATTCACAACAACCAGAACAGTTGAAAGAATCAATCCCTGAACTAACTCTTTCTACCCCGATATATCAATCATAAGCTCTCTGCGAGTTAATGGTGGATGTTGAGAATCTGAAGGTTAATAGATAAGATTTAACTAAAGAAGTTAAATTTCAATACTAGGATAGTTATTTTGATCATCTCAAAGGACGAGTCTACACTGAGTTAGTGGAACAAATATGGATATTTGCTTCAACTATGAATTTTCAAGTAACGTCTACAGTGTTAGGGCACAATATCACCATTTCTAAGAAGTTCATTACTAAAATTATCATTCATGATGGCTCTGGGAAAATTTGCTTTGAGATGCTGGCTAAGAAGAAAAGAATGGAAGAAATTGCCAAAGTAATCTTTTTTTGGATGGAAAGCCCTCCTTCAATGTCAAGAAATTGCATCATTATCTTAAGGTTTGGTTCAAGGAAATTCTAGGATGCATTCATCATAGACCGCCATCAAACTCACCTGAGATAAGATTAGAAATGGATGCCCTCCATTTTCTTCAAGTATATGAGGGGGATGGTTAAGGAAATTAGAAATGGATCCTCTAAACCCAGAAAGTGGATACCTCTGGTAAAACTTATTTCTGATATCCTCTTTGAATGCAAGTTTGTTCAAGAGCAGATGAACATAGGCTTGACCAAAGAATTAAAATTTGAAATTGGAAAGCCCTTCGATGGAAGGAACCTAATAAACATGTCCTTAATTGCATTTGTTGTTGATCCTTCAGAGCTTCTGGATAAGTCAAATGTTGGTGCTAGAAGAATTCCAATTAATGATTACCCTAAGTATACTCAGGAAGATTCTAAGGAAGTTCTGTAACAGTATGTTGATGATTGTCTGAAGAAAAAAAAAGGTGAAACGCTAGTGGCTTACTTCTTTGAGGAGTTTCTTGAAAATTACCCATATCTTTACTCCTTGAGAAAAGGAAGTCCAAGTCTATTGATGAAGAAAATTCTAGAGTTCCTCATCCACCAACCAAAATTTCCATAACTTCTGACAAGTACTCCAACATTCTGAAGGACACTATGGGATCTGGAGAACCTGTCAGTTATGGGAACCCCAAACCTGCTGAAGTTGCCACTCCTCGGACTAAGCCTAATGGTAAGTCCCCTTTGAATAAAACTCTATTTTATTGTGCCTTCACTACTTCATCTACTCCTCAACCATCTTCCATCCAAACTCAAACAACCTCTCACATTACTTTTGGAACCGTAAAAACACCCATCTCAAAACAACCATCTATATTTATCACCACTCCAATACCCATTATTTTTGTAACACTCCATATACTGATCCAAACTATGGTTAAATCAACCACTATCACTACAACTCCAATTCCATATGAACCAACACCACCACCATCTTCTGAACCAAATCCCACTGGCCCTTAACCTAACCCATCAGAAGACCACTCTTCTGATTCAAATTTTTCTACACTAACTTTTATCTCACTCACAATACCAGAAGCCTGTGCCTTTGCAGAAGACAACCAACTCCACCAACTCCATCCCCTCAACCAAACCTAGTAAATAAACTTGTCTTTGACACCTTCTGGGAACGTATCAGAAACAATGAACCATCAACTACTGAATCCTCTAACAAATCATATTATAATGATTCTGATTCTAATGTTGAGATCATTGTCTCCCCTAACAGAACACCCCATATATATTGTGACCAAACTATTTTTCAAACCATCATTTGTCCCACACCTTTGGATGAATTGTTTGTGCAGTTTTAAATCGAGGTTGTTGCTAGATTGAACTTTCTCACTGAAGTTTTTGTCTCTAAAGCAAACCTCTCTGAAGTTCATACTCTGTGTAACAACTTCGGAGAATTGTTTGATTTTAGTTCTAAAGAGTTAGAATTCTTCTGCTTAAAGGAAACTCAAAGGAACTCCATGTAAAATTCTCTGGTATTGTTGAACCTTTACTTCAGAAAGTCCCCTTAACATTTCTTTTAATTGAACCTGTTGTGGAAGCTCATCCTCCTCCTTCAGACAAAGATTTGGCACCCGTTTCTAGAACCATGGATATTATGGAAGCTGAAGATTCTGGATCTGAACCTCTTTGGTGCTGAAGACTCTGCAAGAGTTGAAGACTGAAAATCAAGTGATTAGATCGCGCCTGGACAAGCAAGATGAGATGTTCAAGGAACACGATATGACCAACAACAAGATTGAAGGGATGCTTCAAGCCATTATGTCAAGATTTCCACCCCTTTCTTAGACACCTATTTTAAAACTTGTTGTTTTTCTTGTATTTTTATCATTTTTTGCATTTTGCTTCTGTACCCTTACTTTTGCATTTGTCAATGAAATGAGATTTTGTGTTATTTTACTTTGTCTATATTTATTTATCTTTTTGATTGATGACAAAAGGGGAGAAGAGTGATATAATTTTGATATACCTATTCACATTCTGACACCCAAACATTTGTCTTTAATAATCTTATTTATGACTCTGATTAAGTGTTATGTGAAATTTGAATAAGTTCATCTTGTTTCAAGTTAACCAAGTTTTTCAGGAATCAAAGATTTCTCAGAAGACGTTAATCAAGTTGATTTGAGTCTGAGCAAACCAAGAGTATATAACCAAGACATATATAAGCTTTGGTGATAGCTAGATATATATAAGTTCAGACAGATCAAGCTCTGATACTAGGTTAATAACTAGAACTTTTGATACTCAAAGCAATGTCAATTCTGAAATAATTCTCTAGCCATGCCTCTACTTCTGTAACCAGGTCTCTGCGTCTTAGGATGTTATTTATTTCATGTTGATTGAGATATTTTATAAGTTAAGATTATTTTAAAGTCTTAAATTTAAAGGGAGCTTGCAAACCTCACTTTGATGTTTTTATATGATTTAACCAAGTAAAAATAGTTCATCAAAATACATGGTTTTGTCATCATCAAAAAGGGGGAGATTGTAAGAACAAGATTTGGTTATGCATTTGGCCTTTAGTTTTGATGATAACAATACATTGTTTCTTAGAGAATAATTTTGTTCCCTAATGGTTTTATCTAGTGTGTAGTTTTTGCTAACAGGTTCCGACTCTGAAGATTTGGTGTGTGATGTCATCAGATTTCGGACTCAGCATATTCTGACTTTGAAGAGATACAAAAGTGCGCTTTACAAGATCATGTCAAATTCTTGAACACTCTTAAGCAACGGTTCTGATGAACATTTGTGCTAAAGCTTCTAACTGTGACTTTGATAGAAGAGTCTCTGAAGGTTTATTAAACTCTCAAAATTTTGCGCCTTCAAGTTCTGAAGACTCTAAAGACCAGGTTCTGAGGAACCGTGTCAAGACTCTGAAGACTAAGGTTCTGAAGCTTCTCTCAATCAATTTCTTGATCCGTTTAAACATGCTTCAACAACATTTATTCAGAAACTTTTCGTCATCAATTTTCAAAATTTTCGCCATCAACACATTGATGGATCCAAAACAGCGCCTTGAAATATTTCTTCTTTTATTCCTTATGTGTTGCTTACAGCACCTTTGTTGCATCTTGGACAAGAGGAGTGACAACATTCTTGATCATTTCAAGAACATATTGGTTTCCAAACAACACCTTCATTTTCTTGCACAATTTGTCGTAATTCTTTGCATCAAAGATAGGTAGGTTTGTAGGGATTCCTTTATTATGAACAAAATTCATGTTGCACACTAGGTGTTTGTGGATCAGAACCATGCTCTTGATGTCAAATGTTGGAACAAGAAACCAAGAGTTTGGTGAACATATGGTGGAGAAACTTTGGATGTGGAGAGTGAAAGAGGAGAATTGAGAGAGAGAGAGAGAGAGAGAGAGAGAGAGAGAGAGAGAGAGAGAGAGAGAGAGAGAGGTTATGATTATATTAACCTAGAATAAGAAAGCATCCAATTACAATGTGATTAGGAAACAAAATGACCTAGTAAAGCAACAGAAAAGTACAAAAATCGGGCTTGTAACTGGTTACACTATTTGGTTAACCGGTTTCATTTGACATTAAAATTAAATCTCCTTCAGTGGTAACCGGTTAACACAATAGATTAACCGATTACAACAACAAAAACACTAATTTTCTGCTACTTGGATGAGCTTCTGACTTTGCTATAACTGATTACCACAGGGTATCAGTTACATCACTTGAATTAGTTGAATAATTTTAATAATTTTTTACACTAATTTTAACGTATTAATAAGATTAATTTAATAAAAATTAATATGTTAAGACAATAATATTGCATTGTTTAACTTAGTGTAAAAACTTTAAATGACTTTCATTTTAAAATTATTTTAAACGACTCTAACTTTAAAATATTGAATTAATGATGGTTTTTAGAGAGGTCAACTTGTGGTTTACTAAGAATATTTTATCTTTTGATACAATCAAAGAAAATTCAGTATTCTATACTTTTAAAATTACTATTATTTATATGGGTGTAATAAATATTAACTGTTTATGATATAATTGCTGATAAATATCAAACAATCATTTTATCAAAAAATAATCAAATAATCATGGTCCATCATTAATATGAGACCATTAACACACACCCTATTCCTTCCACACTCTCATTGCCACAAAACCTTAAGAAAAATACTAAATAATGTAACCTTCTGCACTGACCTATAAGTGCCTTACAGATCAAAACGACAAATAAATAAATTGATCCACACGGCCCCACTTTATTTTTTTTATATTATCAAAATATTTGAAATATTGATACTTAGTTCCAAAGTGTCTTTCCTTAGTTACATGGTTGTTTGATAAATGGATGGCCATTATTATCTAATGATGCTTCGTTTGACTACTTTTGTGTTTTAATGCATATAGTCACTACCTTAAACATGCTTAGGACAAATTTAAATATATGGTGTCATTTAATTTTAATTAAGCTATATATTAGATTTATGATTCATATGAATAGTGGTTGATAGGAATGATATTTTTATTTTGGTTTCTTTGCCAATAAATAAACTTTTTTTTTTAGAGAGGCCTAATTATAGGAAGATTCTAATCTAAGACGCATTTATTAGATGGTTGAAGATCAAGTGCGTCTTTCATTAAGAAGTGGACATTCATCTTTATTGTCACAAGCGTCTGCTGTTAGATTTTATAAAACAGTCTCTTGCATCTCACACTAGAGATCACACGACATTTCTAATTATCTCCATATATAAAGATTGACACGCGTTCGTCGCATTTATGTTATCACCATAACTCAGATTATCACTTTTTTCACATCTCATTGACTTAAGAATCGACTTTTGATTCTCACGAATTTTCATGATCAAATTCTTCTGATTTCAAAACCACAAATTAACTACCATGATCTTGCTCAAAAAAGATGATAATTTGCGATCCAACTGTTGGAATCATCTTGGTTTCGTCTACCTCATAATTATCTTTTTACCCTTTTATCGATAGTGGACCATCTAGTAAGGGAAGTAAGCAAAAAATGTATGTCGCGAGGCTCTTCGAGGTCGCCAAAGACAATTAGGATACATGAATAGACAAGTATTTTCTAAGGAGTCGAGACACCGAGAAGGTGAACAAGGTAACCAACGCGACGCTTCCATTTATCGTAACCGTCAGTATAATGAACTTGTTGGTTTTATGGATCCTTATTGACGACGAGTGTTCTTGAGATTTCATGTACTCCAATATCTTTATGAAGCTAAGGTTATGTGATTGACACCTCATACCATATGAAGGTAGGAACCTTTTGGAATTCATCAATTTCATCACCCGCCCTTGCAGAGTTATTGAACAATAGTTTCTTTTAGAAAAGTGACTGATGAAATGACAATGAATGTGTGTTTCCTGATAATTCCTTGTAAAATCCTATGCATCTGTATCTTAGGAAAAAATTTCATTGAATTGCTAGATGCGGTGACTTGTACTGTCCTCCTAAAGATGAAGTATCACATCGGCTCCTCCGGTGAATCAATCTTCATTCAAATTGATATACGCGAGGCTCATTTGATGCATGAAATGATACTAAAGAATCAAAATGTGATCACTCTCTCATTCAAAAAGTAAACGAAGAAGACGTTTATGTCTTCCATTGTACGAGAAGATGAAGTCCTATAAGATGAAGAACTCAACTCAACACAGAAGAACAAAGCAAAATACCAGAGATAGATGACAAATAAAAACTTTGAAGTTGTACAAATTGATTAAAATCTAGCAAGATCAATTCGTGTGAGATTTGGTTTGCTTGCCACAACAAAGAAAAAATACACGAAATTTCTCAAAGCCAATTATAAGATTAAATTTAGAATTTTGAGAGAAAGAAAACATGTTTTGAGATTGAGAAAATAAAAAATATGTCTAACAGCAGAGCTACCAGATGAGACAAGACAATGGGTGAGTCGTGCGGCGTTTCGCTTCCTGCGAGGTCGAGTTTGATTTTTACGGTTCACGTGTATTTAGCTTTGTTGTTTGAATTTGTGGATCTGTTTGTTTATGAGTTATGTTTTGGGCTTATTATGAATATATTAGATTTCAACAATTATAAATATGTATCTCTTGCATGCTTTCTATAAAAAAAACTTTAGAATTTTGAGAGTTGAAGAGGGAGTGAAGGATTTGAGAATCCTAGTGGTAATATTAGAGAGGCAAGGAAAAATTCTTAAGAGTGTGTTCTCAGAATTTGGGAAATCCTTGGAGGTATTGAAGGGTGATTAGGAAATACTTATAAACACCTTGGCCTTGTGTGATTCATATGCAGAGAGTTGAAGAGATTGAAAAATACTTGTATAGAAAATAGAGTTTGTTTTTGAAAACTTAGTTGACTATTTTCTTATACCTCATTTGTAATATCTTGTAACAACTTTAAATTATAAAGAATCCGAGAGTCGTTTTCTATCTCTCTCTCTCATCGATTTCAACTTTATCAATTTTAATTATTTTATCAAAATTGAGAAGAGAGAGAGAGAGAGAGAGAGAGAGAGAGAGAGAGAGTGTGTGTGTGTGTGTGAGATAGAGAGAGGTGTGATTCACACATTCTCTATAGGATATGTTTGAGGCCTCAAATTTCACTTCATTTCCATGAATGTGGTGTGTATATATATATATATATATATATATATATATATATATATATATATATATATATATATATATATATATATATATATATATATATATATATATATATATATATATATATATATATATATATATATATATATATATATATATATATATATATATATATATATATATATATATATATATATATATATATATATATATATATATATATATATATATATATAGATAGATAGAGAGAGAGAGAGAGAGAGAGAGAGAGAGTCATTCATACAATCTCTCTCGAATATGTTTGAGGCCTCAAATTTCACTTCATCTCCACGAATATGGATACCTCACCTATTATTAAATCTCTATTTATTTTAGATGTCATTAATTGTATTCATGTATATTAATCATCTCAGATTTCATGATATTATTTTTATTGATCAACAATTACATTCAAATAAAACATTTATTATAAGGGGAAAATATATAATTAAAATTTGAATTCAAAATTTTACATAAAATATATTTACAATCAAACTACTTTTTGGTAAAATCTAACTGATAATTGACAATTATGTAGAGTTGATAGCTGATAATTTATATAACTAATGATTGATAGTTTATAGTTAATGACTGATAATTAAAAATTTAATTTTAATATATAATATGTTAGCGGTTCAATTAGATGATAAATATAAAATGACACTCTTAATTAATGATTTAATAAATCCATTATCATTTATATATTATTATTAAGTTTATATATATATATATATATATATATATATATATATATATATATATATATATATATATATATATATATATATATATATATATATATATATATATATATATATATATATATATATATATATATATATATATATATATATATATATATATATATATATATATATATATATATATATATATATGTAAAGAATTAAATATAAATCTAAAATGTATTTAATTCATATATGTAAATTTTGGTGGCAAACAATAATCACATAGTAGGATTGAAGAACGACAACGATAGAGAACAAGGTTGAAATCGCCGAAAAAAGAGAATATATGAAGGTGATGTTAAAATGACCAACACGATATTTGAGAAATTGTTGTAAAAAAGTATTCATGATTTTTATAGATATAAAATATAATTTTTTTGTATGGTTGGAGTAAAAAAAAATCACTTTATTCAAATTTATAAAAATTATAAATAATTAAAACGATTTTTAATTAAAAATAAAAATCGAAGATAAAATAACAATGTAAAAGCTACAAATTTAAGGTTACTTTAAATAGCAATTCTGGCTAATAGAGCATTGCAAGTATTTTTTTTATTAAGTGTTAACTTTCATGCTGTTAGAGGTAGGTAAGATCGGGTCAATAATTTTCATAGTAATGATTAAAATTTAGATTCGTTTAAATAATTTATTTTTTTTAATGTCAAAATAATATATTATATTAATGATTAGGTGATAACCTCCAAAAATACATATAATCTCAAAGTATAAGAAGTGTTTAAAGAATTATCAATGATACAAATATAAAAATAAAATAAAAACAATAAGAAAAAAATCTAGAAAAAGACGCTCAATCAGCTAAAGACTTCTTCGAAGAATTCAGATTATAGCTCATATTGTTAGAACCATCATCATTAGGTCAGTATTTGTTGGTGTACAAGGTGAAGAAAATGAAGATGGAAGAAGAAAGAATAACAAGTTCTTACTACTCTTGCAAAATGGTTACAAAATAGTTACTCCACTGCACTGGTTATGCACACTACTTCATGCTCAATGTGTGCGTGTACAACTATTGACAACTACACTAGTATATATACACAAACAAAAGTGCCACATAGGATAAATACTAAAATACTAAATTACCCTTCAACAACATCCCTTAATTCAAGATTCAACTAATCAAAACTAACAACACCAATTTCATCCCTTTAGTGGAAAAATTGATCAGTCTTGATCGCCTTCATCAGAACATTTGCCAACTGCTTCTGGATGATACAGTGCACAATTGCTAGCACTTCATTCTGGACTTGACTTCTCATAAAATGATACTTAGTCTCAATATGCTTGCTTCTCCCGTGCAGTACTAGGTTCTTGAGAAGATTGATTAGACACTTGTTATCAATCATCAGCTTCAGATGTTTGTTTACCTTGATCTTTAGATCCTACAGTAAATTCAGAAGCCAAACAGCCTGACATGCAGTCACAACACCTGCAATAGATTCAGTTTCACAATTTGATAAAGCAACAACCGGTCGCTTCTTGGAACACCAAGAAATAAGACCTCCCAGATATTTAAACAGATATCCAAAAGTACTTTTTCTGTCAACTTTGTCTCCATACTAATCAGAATCTGAGTAACACATCAGCTCTAAATTAGCTTTTTCTCCAGAAGGGAACACCACTTTATACTTCATAATTCCCTTAGTATACCTAAATATCCTGACAGTAGCTTGGTAATGAGACCACTTCGGTTTATTCATCAACTTACTCACCATTCCAACTGCATATCAAATGTCAGGCCTGGTATTACACAAATACCTCATAGAGCCAACTAACTTATTAAAAGTTGCAGCATCTACATCATCCCCCTCGGGATCAGAATCCAATTTGTGATTTATTTCTGAAAGTGTGACAACAACCTTACAATTTAGCAGCTCGAGTCTCTTCAGAAGTTTAAGTTCATACTTCAACTGATGCAAAATGATACCCTTCTTAGAGTACATAAACTTCATCCATATAAAATATGTCATATTTCCTAGATCAGTTATCTCAAACTCATTCGTTAACACCTTCTTGAACTTAACTACTTAATGTACACAACTTCTTGTTAGCAATATGTCATCAACATACAGACACACCAGAATCATATTGCCTTCAGAAGTATGCTGAACAAAAACGCCATAATCCATCTCACACTTTCTGAATCCATGAAGCTTGAAAAATGAATCAATTTTTAGATTCCAAGCTCTAGGAGCTTATTTCAGTCCATACAACGCTTTATGTAACTTGTACATCATCCCTTCATGATTCTTTTTCTCAAATCCAAGAGGTTGTGACTCGTATACCTCTTCTTGCAATGGACCATTCATAAATTCATATTTCAGATCTAAATGCATTAGAGGCCAATTCCTGTTAGCAGCTATTGCAATCACCATTGTGATTGTCTCATGTCTCGCTACAAGAGAAAAGACTTCAAAGTAATCTAACCCGTGTTTCTATAGAAATCCTCTTGCTACTACCTTGCTTTGTGTTTTCCAATTGATCCATCTGGCTTTAGTTTCATCTTGAAAACCCATCTGACGCTGATGGCTTTCTTATTCTTTAGAAGCTCAGTTTACTTCCAAGTCTTGTTTCTTTCTATAACCTCAAATTCTTCTTTCATGGCCTACAACCAAACTTTTTTCTTGAGCGCTTCTTCAGTACTGACTGGTTCAGAGTAAACTAACATGGCACATTGAATGAATTCCCCTTCAGAGTCTACTTCAGTATCTTGTAACATGTCAAACTCTACAAATCTCCTTGGTATGTTTCTGATTCTTTGTGGCCTCTGAACTTGTTCAAAATCGTGTTTGGTTTATGGAACAATATCAAATGCTAGAACCCCAAAAATACCACCTTTAGAGGCATTACCACCTTTAGAGTCTATAATATTCCCAGAGTCTGGATCACCACCAGAGTCTGAATCACCATCATAATCTGGATCAAAATCAAATTCACCTTCAAAGTCTTCCTCAACTTTATAGCCACCTTCAAAGCATGGCTCATCTTTTGACTCACCTTCAGAATCAACTTTTGATTCTGATTCATCTTCAGAACCTTCAGATTCTGAAGTATCTTCACAAGTTAACTTAGGTGTTAACACCGCACCAGAGTTGGATTGAGATTCACTCCAATCACATGTTTCTAATTCTTTCTCAACGACGTCTCTGCTGAATTCAACTTTGTTAGTGACAGGACAGTAGAGGTTGTAAGCACCTATATTGTCGTACCCTACAAGCCACATAAATCTACTTATGCCATCCAACTTCCTTCTCTTAGCATCTAAAACATGTTTGTAGCACACAAAATCAAACACCTTCAGATGGCTCACACTTTGCTTATTTCCAATCCACTTCTCTAAAGGAAAATTTGCTTCAACATCTTGCTTGGACACCTGTTGAGCACATATGTTGCAGTGGCAATAGCTTCTCCCCACAAGGTGTAAGGAAGCTTCATCTCCTTCAGCATGCTCCTTGTCATATCAAATAAAGTTAGGTTTCTTCTTTCAGCAAGACCATTGTGTTGAAGAGTGTATGGAGCAGTCACCTCATGCTCGATTCCATTCTCCTCATAGAACTTTCTGAACTCGATAGAGTTATACTCACCTTCACCATTAGTTCTGAGAATCTTTAGAGTCTGACCACTATAATTCTCAGCCTTGATTCTAAATTTCTTAAATTTAACAAACACCTTGTGTTTTAACTTTGTAAGGGATACCCACGTCATCCTTGTGAACTCATCCACAAATGACATAAAGTATTTATTCCCTCTAAGTGAAGGTACTGGAAATGGTCCACACACATCAAAATGCACCATACCCAAAGCATGCTTTGCTCTTGGAGGCATTTCAGATGCAAATGGCAGTCTTGGTTGCTTCCCTTTCATGCACACATTGCATGACTTCTCTGGATTTTTAATTGTAGGAATTGCATGTACGAATTTCTTCAAATTGAGATGCCCTAAGCTTTTGAAGTTCAAATGACCAAATATTTTGTACCACAACTCACTTTCCTTTACAACACTTGTTGCACAAAGGCATTCAGAGTCTGCAACATTCACTTCGAATGTTCTATTTCTCCCATGTTCTGACTTCATAATATGTTTTATTTCTCCCATGTTCTCCTTCCTATTTTGAGCACTCTTCTGCCTTTCAGAATTCGTGGTTTCTGACTTCTGAACACCATCAGATCTCTTTCTGGATTTTGACCATGACTGCTTTTGATCTTTCTTACCATAAGCTAATTTCAGAGCCTGCTGCTCTACCTCTCTCTCTCAGAGTTTCTCTCAGTCAGACGCAAGTCTTGTGCCTCTAGACTGCTTTGTAGCTCTTCAATTCTCATGGTGCTAAGATCCTTAAAATGTTCAATTACTACCACATTGTAATCAAACTGAGGAGTAAGGGATCTAAGTACTTTCTCAATAATCTTTTCTTCACTGAGTTTCTCCACACGACTTCATCTCATTCGTAATCAGAATCACTCTAGAGATGTAGTCAGGTACCTTATCATTGTTCTTTATGCTAAGATTCTTATACTACTTACGTAGAGACTAAAGCTTCACCTTTTTCACTGATGCATCACCGCCGTAACACTGTACCACCGTGTCTCATGAAACCTTCGCCGTCATCGAATCAACAATTTTCTTAAACATGTTCTCATCCACACACTGATGGATGTAGAACAACACCTTCTAATCCTTCTTCCTTGTTTCTCTTTACGCATTTATATGTGCTTCTGTCGAATCCACTACAACCGAAGGATAACTATCGTTGACGAGATTGAGAACATCTTGAGTGCCAAACAACACACTCATCTGAATCATCCACCAATTCCAGTTCTTGCCATCGAACACTAGAAGCTTAGTACTCAAATTACCATTTCCGATCATCTTTAACCTTGTGCAATCACTCAGATCTCACCAAACACTAGTGTTTCCTAATCTCGCAGAATCAAGAAATATGGTTTTGTTACGATTCCGATCAAAATGTCCACACAATTTCAAGAAACAAAATCAATCACACAACGCTTCATCGTTCACTTGTGTTTCCTTGTGGATCTTAACCGGAGCTCTAGATACCAATTATTGGTGCATTAGGTTAAAATGATGAAGATGGAAGAAGAGAGAGGAGAGAGAGAGAGAGAGAGAGAGAGAGAGAGAGAGAGAGAGAGAGAATAAAAAACTTCTACTACTCTTGCCAAACGGTTACTCCACTACATTGGTTATGCGTACTACTTGTTAATGTGTGTGTACAACTATTGACAGCTACATTAGTATATATACACAAACAAAAGTGCCATGTATGTTAAATACTAAAATAATGAATTACCCTTCAACATAACCCACCAAGAGAATATAAAAACCACAAAATAATACCTATTTCTAAACTAAGACAAACACTTATGCACTATTGGTAATGAATAAGATAGGATTCTAAAATCAGTCAGAGTAAGTACATGAGTTCACCATTTATCTACATGGAACCATCTTCAAGTCAAAAAATACTTTTCTCCTCGACCTCCTTCGCAATTTTTAAAACACCATTAAATATGACATCATTACGAGCTTTCCAAATGGTCTAGGCTATATTGTGCAAAATCATAACAAAATCACCCCTAGATTTGGCCATACCGCCTTAAGAAAATAAACACTAAAAAAGAAGCATATGGTTAGGAAGAACCAATTACCTATCCAATCACTAAAAGATTCTATCTACACATACAGAGCTAACTCACAAGTGAAAAAAAAATAGGAAACTAACTCAGGCGAATCCCCACAAAAGGGAAAAAATATTCTACTAGGATTAATAACCACTCATATTGGATATGTTCTCTCTAAAAGAAAATATATCTGGCTAAAACTTCCTGGAGAAGACCAACACTTTAGAAGAAGTCCATCTAACCCAAACAAGATGAAATATCATGCTCTTAGCCGTAAAAGGAAAAAGGAACCAACCAACTAAATAGTGTAAGCAAGGACAATAGAGAAAAAATATCTCGTGTATGCTATTGAATCCACTTGTCTATATCTAGAGAGAGTAACACATAAGAGTAGAGAGACAAAATTATCAAACATGTACGACTCTCTAAAAAAAATAGTATCCTCCACCTAAGATCCCAAACTAGGTCCCCATTATTCACTAGACTAATATCTTCCACCAACCCATCTGATTGAATGGAGTTAGAATACAGACCAGAGAACTTAATCTTTAAGGGAATGAGTCTTAACCTAGGGTCCTTCTAAAAGGAAGTATGATGGTCCAAGTTGTCTTTCCTAAAAATACCATCAACAAATCAATCAAAATGATCAACCTCCTTGAATCCAAGGAGAGACACACCTTTTCATCAAGTAGATGTAAATCAAAACTAAAATGCGCTCTCCCTCAAAGAGAGCAAACGACTTAAGCATCATACCTAACTACAAGAGTATCACACCACATACCTAAAGTACATGTAAGCACCTTCCATCTCCATTTAGCCCAAAAAGTTAGACTAAAACCCTAGAGATTCCTAACTCCCAACCCTCCTTTATTCTTAGCCTTACAAACATTATCACACTTAATCTAAAAACTCTTAGATTTGCCCAACACCCCTCCCCGAATAAATCTTCTCTGTAACCTAACAAACTTCTTCTGAACCATTACATACATCATTAAAATAGACGAGAAAAAGATGAAAATAATATTAAACACATAATTAAAAAAAATCACTCTAACTCAAACTAAGATATTTGTACTTGTAAGAATGAAACCTCTTTCATATACCTCTTACTTTAATCAAAGTTTATTAACCAGTTACACTCCAGCATAATTTCATTGATTTAACTCATTTTGGCCAAATATAAGCTTTAACCAAATTTAGACAAATGTTGAATAACATGCCTAAATAGTATAATGGAATAATGTCCAAGTTTATATATATATATATATATATATATATATATATATATATATATATATATATATATATATATATATATATATATATATATATATATATATATATATATATATATATATATATATATATATATATATATATATATATATATATATATATATATATATATATATATATATATATATATATATATATATATATATATAAACTTGCAAGTTGAATACATCCTCGAGGATAAATTTTTTTATTACTTCCATAATTTGCTTCAAAGAAAAACATTATTACTCCCATGATGGTACAGTATAATATTTGAATAAAAAGTTAAGTGTGAAGATATTTTATATTTTAATCCTTTAATTAATAAGTATATCTTCATTGACTGATGAGGAGAAATCAAAGCAAAATCCCACCAACAAATCGACTAGGGTTTCAAGATCATGATTGAAATATTGTTGATCTTCTTTTAGTTTTGGCATGGGTAGAGCAATATCTTCAAATAGTGTTGTAAAATCAATAAAGTAAGTGTGTTGATAATTATTATTCTCATGATGATACATAGAGAGAGTGAAATGCTACGTGAATCATTCACACAATCTTGTGTGCCATTGTGCAAACTAGACTGTCTTTTAGAAATTCTACGGGCCAAAAACACTAACTTTCATAAAATAATATTTAGATATATTATTATTTAATGTTGCACAAGTTTTTATTATATTTATAAATGATGTGGTGTCGAATATATGGGATAGAATAAAAATAAAATCTTAGAGTTTGTTGGTTTTTTCACGGCTGAAAACTAAACAAATCAATGATGAGTTGTGTATACAAAGTTTTCTTAAAAACATTATTAAAAGAATCCAAATTATAAGTAGGTTTGAAGGAGCTGGTTTACTTCTTTTTTTTATACTTATCTTTGTAATATCTTATTCCACTTGCTTAAATGATTGGTATAATGTATCATTAAATTATAAAAGTTGGATATGTAACTTTTCAAATTATTTCAAGGGGTGCTCATTGATCTATGGCTGGATGGGGCTGATTGGAGTGTACCACATCAGTTTAGAACACTTTCTACAGGACATAACATATTATGTGGTTTGACAGCCATATATAGTCCTTATTTATTTTTTTAGAACATTTTTTTTATAAGCAAACGAATGTGATTATTAGCGAAGTACTAGGGAAAGAAAACGAATGTGATTATTAACGAAGTATTAGGGATGCTCGAACCCGAATAAATGAGTTATAAATTTACAAAAGCGACAAAATGAATGGGATTTTTTCAACCATTCATACAAATTACAATGAAACTTTGAGGTTGGTCTAATCACCAACCAAGACCAAGATAAAGCTATGATCCTATTCACCATCTCCCCCGAATTGCAAAATGCATCTTCAAATATAATTTGATTTCGCATATTCTAAATACACCAAGTTGTTGCAAACCAAATCGAAAATATAGATTCTTTGGAGCATTTCTTTTTCAACTTTGAATACCATTCACTCAAATGTTCAACGTATTTGCCACCAATGGATTAATCCCAATCTAAAATACGATATTCCGCCAAACTTCCCTTGCACGTGAGCAGCTAATGAATAAATGTTCAGCATCTTCGTCATGACAGAAGCAAAAGACACATACTTTATCATGAGTGTTATGAATAACGTTTCTTGCTGCAATGTTCATACGTGTAGGCAGCCTTTTCAACAACAACTGCCACCCAAAAATCTTGAATTTTAACGGAATCGATGTTTTCCACAACCCTACTAGCCAAGTCGTGTCATGGCAATTCTGCAGCAACCTGTGTTCAACCTGCAGCAGCTTTTTACAAAATGAGTTTACAGTAAAAGTTCTGGATTCATCAAATTATAATTATAATGACGTAAAAGTTCTAGAACATTCTTTGAAGGGAGCATATCAAATTATAATTATAATGACGTAATTGATGAATTTAAAATAATATAAAGATACAAATTATAGTATATTATTATATTAAAAAAGTTAACAATAATCAGAACGGTGTATCTTATAGGATTTGAGAGATGATCATTGAAAGAATGAGTATGAGAGAATTACTACTCTCATTGTTGTTTAGGGCTTTTGGAGTATGTTAATTGTCTAATGAGATCTCTTATTGGGCTTAACTGAATGGTCCAACCCATCACGATCCATTCAGGCACAAAACTCAATCAAATGATTCATCAATAACTAGTGTTTAATAACAATTGACCATACTATAATTAATTAATAATTAATTATGTAAATATATTTGATTAATTAAATAATTAATCTACCAATCTTCCATTTGGATGACAATAATCAATTATTAAAAATATTAACCTTAATAGTAGATTACTAACTATGGTTAAAACACTAATCTTTTAAAAGAAAAGTAAACTTCAACATTGCATAAAATGTATCCGATAGAAAAAACAAAACATACATGTTAAAGACTCACATTTTATATAAATAATGATGAATTGAGAGTAAGATATTTAAGTGGAAAAAAATATGTTATAAAGAATGACCCAAGCATATGAAAATGCTATTGATAAACTCTCACTAACCCAAAATATCATAAGACTTACTCATGTGTATAAAGGTCAGTGATTTTACTAATGAGTTTTCAAGTTCAAGGTCATAGAATATTCACATAGTCTAAGAATAGTAATTACATATAGGGTTACCCTATTACGAGAGTAATCACATTTAATCATAAGTACCTTCATAACACTATCATACTCGATAGGAGTATTGATATTTATGTGTACTTTCATATTATGACCTGACAAATGTGGACTACTGAAGATACAATAATACAATATTATTGCATGATAAAGAGTTATTGTGTCTTTTCAATATCAACATAAATATCAAGTTATGATGTTTTCAAAGATTAAGAGAATAATATATATCTCAGTATAATAGAATAATACTTCTTAGAATTATTTTATATTTTGAAGTCGTTTTAGAATATGTCATATTTACAATGCGCGCAAGAATATATGACATTATGAGAATAATAATCTAATTTTTTTTCCAGATTATATGATTGTGTACACATGCACTCTCACTGAATCAATAGGATAAGGATTTACCAGAGTCCATTAATATTAAATATGATTGAACAATGTGATACTATTTAATGCAAAACTATACAGAGAAGTGGTTGTATAATATAACAATCATTTCAACCACATATTTTCCACGTAAATTGAATATATCATTATTTAGATGATTTTACATGAAAAAATATGATGGTCATATAAAAGATTAACAACTTTTGAGTGAGATCAAATCCATATAATTTTAAATAAAATATAGGATTTTATACAATATATTAATAACTCACTTAAAACTCAAATGCTACAAACATAACTACACACATTTGAGAAACATATTACATTATACGTAGCTGAAAAATATGAGACTTCAATTAAATTTTATATTGAGGATATAACACAAGTAGTCATAAATTTTCATCAATAACATAAGACTAAAATATCTTCAATACAAGTCTCTATAAAATAATAATATATTAAACAAATAATATTTGTTTCTCATTTCTATATAATCGACATGTTAAATTATCTCATTTGGTACAGAATAAAAGTTGAATTATTAATATAAGAGTTTTAAAATATTTAAATAAATACTCAATTATTTTTTCTATCACACGCTGATCATGTTAAATAATGTCACACCGATAGAGTATATCCATCACTTACATAATACAAAGAAAATTGAAATCCATTTTTAAAAAATATTGAATAAAAATTATTGGATTTCATAAAGTATTACATGTCTTTAAAATAATTTCTTATTTCTCAACTAATACTTTCAACAATTTCAAATAAGAAATCTAATAATGTACAAATATTATGTCACAAAAAAATTCTAATACCGATAGAATACTCATACTATAATTTACATAATTATAAATCATAAGTACATTGAATAAAATAAATTATATTATTAACAACATACCAATAGGGTATAACTATTATCAATATAATATTTACTATAATTAAAATAAATTTAATTATTTTATTAAACAAAATTTGTATAATTGTATCCATGATAAGCGAGTTACTATCCTGCGAATTAAAAATACTTATATTTTATTTAAAATATGAGAATTTATATAATTGTATCTAAGATAGGTGAGATTGCAATTATACAAATTAATTGTGATTGCGTAATTTCCATAATAAAATTCATAAAATTATAAAATTTCTAATATACTTATAAAACTAGATTTTTATTTATTTATTTGAGTATATAAGAAGAAAACAATTTACGACAATTATAGAGTTTTAATTTTAAAATATTTTGAAAAATTAAGAATTTAATAAAAGTGCAACTTTTATAATTTTTAAAGGAGTAGATGCTATTAGATAAAAAATTTATCTTTATATACAATTATATAATAAGTCACAAGAGATTTAAAAAAATAATTAAATTATAACTAACTTTTAGAATATAACCTTCGTCATTCAAAGAAGAATTATTGAATTTTAGTAACTTTAGAATATTGTAGTATCATCTCAAAAAAACAATTTATAAATAAAAAATAAACTATTATATCAATATATAAGACTCGAATTATAAATCAAAATAATACAAAGATAATATAATTTACATTTTCCTAAAAATTTCTCAAAAGAATTATTCTAGTTGGGGTTTAGAATATATACTTAAAATAATATGCAATTTCCATATTAGTTAATCAATGTGTGTATATGCGTGCGTGTAAATAAATTTTTTTTCCAATATAATAAATAAAAAGAATAATTTGGGCACCAAAAGAGTAATAATAGCTACTTTCCAATATAAATATTTGACTCATTTTACAAAACACATTATGATTCATTGTAACAATAGCTACTTTACCACATTAATATTCGACTAATTTTTCAAAACCATTGCCTTTATTAATTCAGTATTTTATCATTGGTTTGAAACTAGAATGAGAATGATTGCATAATGAAGCATTGAACTATGCACAAAAGAATTTACCATCATCTAAAAGCCAAATTATAATTGATATTATACTTTTGAAATGAATGAGAACTATTTTATATTCTTATTATTCTAATATAAATTATGTATAATTATTATGGATCTTGATATATTATAAATATTGTACGTTTGTAACTAATATCATCTGTTTTGATTTTTCATGGTCGTACATATTGATTCTAAAAGGTGTTTCCATAAATCCATATTATTGAACTAATCAATTTAGAATTTAGAATTTCTTTGATTTGAATTAGATTATCAACTTATAATTGATCTTAGATTATTCTTATTGTTTTTAACTCATAAAAATATCATATTGATAGAGTGACGGTAACCTTTACTCAAATTTGTTCTGTGAGATAAAAAAAATATGGTTGATTAATTTAAAGTCTGATTCAAATAAATTAGGGTTTATGTGATTCAACATGTAAAAAATTATATTTTAATAGTCATAATATGTATTTGTTTGGTTCTGATACCAATTGATGAATTTAAAATAATTGGATAGATACAAATTGTAGCATATTATTATATTAAAAAATATTCAATAATGATAAGAACGGTGTACCTTGTAGAATTTGATAGACGATCATCAGAAGAGTGAGTATAAGAAAACTATTATCCTTATTTCCGTTTAGGGGTTTTAGAGAATGTTAATTGTCTAATGGGTCGACCCTTAAATAGCTAAATGTTGAGGGCGGGGACCTCTCATTTGGCTTAACTGAATGGTCCAACCCATCACGGTCCATTCAGACACAAAATTCAATCAAATAATTCATCAATAATTAGTGTTTAATAACAATTGGTCATACTATAATTAATTAATAATTGATTATGTAAATCTATTTGATTAATTAAATAATTAATCTACCAGTAATTGCAACACCGAAATGGTTGAGAGGTATATCTCAACATGCTATTACAAAATAATTGATTAATTTTTGTAGGCAATTTGTTAAGTAAGATATCTTGATTTATTATGAGATATCTTATCTTTAATTGACTCTAGTGCACGCTTTTTGTGTGATATGAATTCCTTCAACATTTATTCAAGATTTGTTTATGTTTTAGCCTAATACAATTTGAGAATGGCACAGGATCTAAATATTTGGCTTAACCCTCTATTGAATGAATGCATGATATATATACAACATAGCTTGCTTCATACTCAAGTAACAAATTATTCTTAGCCTAACAAACTAAGCCTAACAAGCTTAACTTAAAATACATTCAATATAGTTTAATAGCCTCTCTCAAGCTGGAGCGTAATTAATGAAGATGACAAGCTTGGACATGATAAGAGAAAAAAGTTGAGGATCAAGAGGCTTAGTGAAGATGCCAGCCAATTATTTTGAGGCTGGAATTGGCAATAACTGAAACAGTTTGGCAAGGAGTTTTTCTCGTACAACATGGCAATCAGTTTCAATATGCTTTGTCCTTTCATGGAATGACGCATTAGGAAAAATGTGTCGAGCGGATTGGTTGTCAAAATAGAGAATCCCAAGTGTGATAAAATTTACATGGAAATCGTGCAATAAGTAAGTCACCCATTGTAACTCACATATCGTTGAAGTATTGGCACGATACTCATCCTCAGAGGAAGATCTAGAAACAATGATTTTCTTCTTTGACTTCCAAGAAATTAGCGAGTCTCCTAAGAAAATGCAAAAACCTGTAATCAAACTCTGTGTGTCACTGCATGAGGCCCAGTCGGAATAACTAAAAGCCTTGAGCTTGAGGGTAAATGATGATGAAAAGAATAATCCCCGAGAATGAGATTGTTTCATATGTATTTGAGAAATATATAAGTAGCTTGCAGGTGCAAAACGGTAGGAAATGACATGAATTAACTCAATTGTTGGATAGAGAAAACGATGTCTACGCACATGATGCACAAGTATATCAACCGACCAATGAGCCTTCTGTAAGTTGTTGGATAAGTGGGAGGAAAAGTATCAATGGTAGTAAGCTTATGATATATTGATGTAGGAGTAAAGACATGTTTTGCAGCTAAGAGACGCGTGTCATGTAATAAACCGAGGGCATGTTTT
This sequence comes from Lathyrus sativus, assembly GCA_963859935.3. Classification (NCBI taxonomy): domain Eukaryota; kingdom Viridiplantae; phylum Streptophyta; class Magnoliopsida; order Fabales; family Fabaceae; genus Lathyrus; species Lathyrus sativus. The sequence goes on from OZ012737.1 coordinate 11,004,042, forward strand.
CTTTGAAAAATGGAAATACCTTAAGGATAGCGAACTAACTCAATACCAAGGAAAATTTGTAGATTTCCAAGGTCCTTGATCTTGAAACTACTATCAAGTTTGGATTTCAAACTTTGTATTTCATCAAGATCATTACCCAAGATAATCAGATCATCAACATAGATTAGCAAGATTGTCAAATTCTGATCATGGAGTTTGGTAAAGAGGGAACAGTCTACCTGAGATTTCTTGTAGTGGAAGGAAAGCAGTAGAGAAGATAATTTTACAAACCATTGCCGACTAGCTTGTTTTGATCTGTATATGGACGTTTGTAACTAGCAAACTTGATTAGGAACAAATTGAAGGAATCCAGAAGGTGGTGTCATGTAGACTTCTTCATCTAGATCACCATGGAGGAATGCGTTATTGACATAAAGCCGAATTAGGTGCCAATTGCTAGAAGCAACAATTCCTAATAATAATCTGACATTTTTCATTTTTGCAACGGGAGAAAAATTGTCCATGTAGTAAATGCTCTCAGTTTATATGTAACCCTTTGCCACTAATCGTGCTTTGTGTCTCTCAACTGAACCATCAATATGTATTTTGATCTTATAGACCCACTTATACTATATAGGTTTCTTGTTAGGTGGAAGAGTGGTCACGATCCATGTGTTGTTTTCTTGTAAAGCTTGAAGCTCAATTAGTATGGCTTGTTTTCAGCAATCTTGTTGAGTTGCTTGTTTGTATGAGGTAGGTTCATTTTTTAGAAGTTATTTTGGAAATTTAGGTATTGTATGTGGTAGAGAGATGAGAATTGGTGAGGTAATTTTGAATAGGATATTCTGGTGTATATATGTTGGTTTGTATGGAAGCAGTCAGGTTACTACAAATAAAGTCATAAAATCTCTTAGGTTTATGAGTTATTCTATTAGAAATTCTTGAGATAATAGGACGAGTTTTTGTTGTGTTATAAGTTAAAGCTGAGAAGTGGTGGATTAAGAAATTGAAAGAAGAGGTGAGACATTATGGTGGTGAGGAAAAGTTGGTGAATCAGATTGTTTGGATTGAGGAATAGGTTATGGTGGATGTGAAGAGTTGGTGAGGTCATTAGTTGTTAGAGAAGAGGATTGGTCGATAGCTGTGTCAGGGAAATGTATGGTATATTCTAGGGTTTTTATGTGTTGACAATTAGTGGTAATAGATAGGATGACGAATGGAAATGAGTCTTCATAAAAATGAACATTCCTAGAGATGAAAATATCTCATGTAATGAGGTTCATGACAATGTATCCTTTGGTTCCTTGTATGAACCCAAGGAAGACGCATTTTATCGCATGAGGGTCAAATTTCTGGTGCCATTGGACAAGACTTGAAGCAAAGGTTAGACACCCAAAAACCTTGATATTTGTATAGTTAGGAGAAGTTTGACGAATAAGTTCATAAGGAGACTGAGATGTGATGACAGGAGAGGATAGTCTATTAATCAAATAAAATGCATGAATGATAGCAAAGTTTTAAAAAAATTGGTAGATTGGATTGGAACATGATAGCTCAAGCAACATCGCGAATATGCTTATGTTTTCTTTCCACAACAACTTTTTGTTGTGGAGTTTTTATGCATGTCTTTTGATGAATGATTCCCTTTTCTTTGAAATAGCTATCCATGAGGAATTATATTTCATTATGTGATATGGTATTCTTGATGGAATTTCCAAATTGAGTATGAGTCAAGTTGATGAATTGCATGATCAAGGGTATTGTCTCAGATTTTCTTTTCGTGAAGAAGGCCTAAGTATGTCTTGTGAAGTCGTCTACAATGGTTAGAATATAAGATGACCATGGACAAATGAGGGTGTGAAAGGTCCCCAAATGTTCATGTGGATTAGTTCAAAAGAAGATTTAGTTTAAGTATTGCTCAAAGGAAAAGACAGTTTTGTTTGTTTGGCATAATGGCAACAATCACATATGGATTTAACAGGATCACACACAATAGAAAATCTTTGTTGATTTTTTTAGTACATTGTGAGATGGGTGTCCAAGTATATGATGCCAAATATTAAACTAATTTTAAGCATCAGAATTACATTGAGTCATATTTACATTAGAATTATAGGAAAAAGCTAAGAAATATTCTTGACATAGAATGTACAAGTTATTTTGAACGTTATCAAGCCCAATCATCTTCAATGAAGTTTGTTGATGAATAATACAAGAACAATGATAAAATACGAGATGCCATTTATTAAGAGATGATAATTGACATGCAAAAATGAGATTTCAATTAAAATCATTGACAAAAAGAATATTGTATAGACTTAAATGGTTATTCAATTTAACAATTCCTAATATTATGGATGAAATATTTGATCCACTAGGTAATTTGATGACAATTGGTCTAATACAATTAAGAAATGTAATTTGATGACAATTGGTGGAATGAAATGATCTAACTATAGTTTAAATACTACCTGTGACATGAATGGAAGGATAAGTCAAACCTGAAGATGAGGCATGGATGATGTGAGAATCAAAATGAGGTGAGGATCCAGTCTTTTTGAGTTAGGCTTTGAGCTTGTTGTACATTCCAGGAGTGATGTCAACTTTGTTGGGAGAATGATCAACATTGTAGGTAGTTAGAGATTAAGTCTCATCACATGTATCAACGTTTTTGGATGAGACAATCTTATATTTGAACTTGAATCCCAGGGGAAATCCATGTTTGAAGAAGCAAGTGCAAAGGGTGTGGCCAATTTTGCTACAAAAGGAACAAATGTTATAGTTGGATGAAGTTTTGCCTTGAAAATTTGGTTTAGCATGAGCTTTGACTTTTTTTTGTGTGAAGAAATTGACCATTAGCTGGAGGAGTGTTTGTGTTTTCCTTGAGAATCTTGGAAGCTTCATAAGGGATGGAAGAGGATAATTGGTGTTATTACTTCAAGATAGATCATAAAACCTTGGTGACATCAAGAAGAGGTCCAACCATGACAATCTGATATTTGACATGGTTGAAGTTATCATTCAAGAATTTCAAGAAACAAATTACATATTCCATATCACGTTGCTTCTTGATGGTGGGATGAGCTCCATAGGTGCAATGTGGAAGAATCCTAAGGGTTTAAAAATATTCTTTAACTTGTTAAAATACACGATCACTAATTTTTCATCTTGCCTCATAAAATGAATTTTTTGAAAAAGATCGAATAAACATAAATGGTCGCTCTTGGAGAACCAGTTTTGTAAATCCGTATTGTATTGTCAACATAAATTGTGCTTTGAGTGATATCGAGTGAAAGCGATGATTTTATCCAAGAAAGCACGATATCGTTACATATTTCCCATGTATCAATGAGAGGATCATCTTCTTGAGGTGTCGTGAGTTTACCATTGATGAACTTGATCTTGTTCTTGCTCAGAAGCGCTATTTTCATTGAACGACTCTAAGATTCGTAATTGGTTTTTTGATAATGGCGGAGAAACAAGGTCTACACTAGAGTTTTCTATAGAATGAAGATAGTATGGGCTAGATTAATCAAAGTTTGGGTTCTTGGTGGAGTTATTGTTTATGTTCTAATTGCTATTATTTTGTGTATCATGTTGTTGTTGTCTTGTGTGATGGAGGTGTCATGATCATGATCCTCCATCATTGAAGCTCAAGTTAAGAATCGATGAAAAAGAAGAAGGTGAATGATCTTTTAGTTATTCACACTGTTGATACATAATACAATTTGAGAATGGCATAAGATCTAAATATTTGGCTTAGCCCTCAATTGAGTGAATGCAAGATATATATACAACATAGCTAGATTGAAACTCAAGTAATTAACTATTGTCAAGTTACAAAATATAATTAGCCTAACAAACTAAGAATAACAAGCTTAATTGAAATACATTCAATATAGTTTAATATAATTCTTCTAGAAGTCTGCAAAGATTGTGTTTGCAATAAGTACTTTAAATCTGTCGCGGCGCAAAAAATACCCGAGCAAATGAACGCTCGAATGACAATGAAGTCGTCACCAATGTTTATTTTTAAAGGGATAACTCCTATAAGACCTTAAAAGAACAAAAATATAGTCATCACAACCAAATTCAGTTTTAGAAGTCGATTATACGCGAGGAAGATATTAGCATTCCGCAACATCCATTGTAACCAATGAGAACTGGTTTTTTAGTTTTGTGAATAAGGGTGTTAGCCTAAGGTACTTTTGATTTCTTCTATTTATTTCAACATATTTACAAAAGAAAAGAGAATGGGAAAAAAAGGTTTTTTTATTAGGGTGTTTGACGAGACGTTGAATCTCGCTCCTACGTATCCCCATGTGTGATTTGGAACTAAAAGCTACGTAGTTCTGGATAGAAAATGTTTGCTTATTGAATGATTTTAGTGAAATATGTTTAGGTCGCATTCGAGCAGTTAAATGTTGCTCGCTACTCACGCATAGGAGAAATGAAGTGTTGCTTGGGCTTCGCGACAAAATGGATCATGTCTTGATCACATTCGAGCATAAAACGTTGCTTGCTACTCGCGCATGGGAGGATTGAAGTGTTGTTTGTGCTTCGCATTATAATGGATAAAACATCTTTTGTTTATGAAAATTTTTCAGGTTGCGATAAGGCGACAAAAATAGGTTTGATTGGTTGAAGTTGTTTTTAGGTTAGAAGATGAATAATCAACTTGAACAAGGTGTACACCTTGCTTTCAACTATTCGAGGATAAAAAGGGTGTGCACCAAATTTTCCTTTTTAAATCCATTTTGATTAAAAAAAACTTCTAGCGGAAGACGAATAATCAGCTTGAACAAGGTGTACACCTTGTTTTCGATTATTCAAGGATAAAAAGGGTGTGAACCCAATTTTCCTTTTTTAATACGATTTTGATTTTTAAAAAAAATTAGCGAAAGAAGAATAATCGCCTTGAACAAGGTGTACACCTTGCTTTCGATTATTCGAGGATAAAAAGGGTGTGCACCCAATTTTTCTTTTTTTAATCCAAGTTTTTATTATGAAAAGTTTCAGACCTGGCAAAGCAGATTTGCTCCTGCCTTGAGAAAAAAAACTTGATCTAAGTAAAAAAAAAAAAAAAGGAGGAGAATCTAATAATAGAACGAATTATATTTTGCCACTTCACAATATAAATGGTCCAGATGAAGACTAGAAAACATGAAACCCTTGGAGGATTCCTATAAAAGGGGGCGACAATCACCAAATCAGGTACACACGAAAATTCTCTAAACAACTTTATACCTATTATCTCTGACGATCATTGACTTTGGAGTTGTAGTGCGTGTAGTTACACCCCACCTCATCTCCACCAGAGTATTCTCAAAGACAAACACGAGACCGTTATTCTAGGCATTTAGACCCCGACCATTTCATAAAGAAAATTCTTCATCAGGAAGAATAATTTCATATGACATCAAGATGCATCAAAATTACAGTGAATGATGTAATTTTGTACAACGTTACTTTGGGCGCATCTTGATGACATATGAAATGATTATAGATTATGTTAACAATTTATCCATTGCAAGGAAAATTAAACCCTCTTTAGAATGTACTAGGCAAATGGTCTCTCACACATTTTATTAAGGTTTTTTTTTTTCTTTCTTTTTCATCTATTGAGAATCTTATGAGGATTTTCATAAGGTCGTGGATTCTATCTTCTAGTATCCTTCATGTATTCACTTAGTAATACATTAGACAGTACTAGACTTCTATCTCATGGTATTCTTAATTTGTTATAATTATTGTCCAATTTTCTTCTTATGAAAATGGAGGGTTATGCTTTTAATATTAATGTTGAGTATGAAAAAATTGAATCTAACGAGCATGGAGAGAAAAGGTTAATATAATAATAGAGATGGAATTAAAAAAAATACAATCATTATTGGAAAAAAAAACCTGCTTGTGCATGAGGTTATATAAAAATACGAAGATTTTGAAGAATTAGATGGATAAAGATATTATTTATATTAAGAATTTAATTAGCATACGTGTAAAATTATTTTATATTGTCAATCAATTATTTTTGTATATTCTATTATATCATACTGTAATTTTTAAGTTAACAGTATGATATAACAGATTAATAAATTCTTATTGAATGACAATGTAAAATTATTTTATACTGTCAGAATATATCAATTAACCTCTTGTATAATTATATTAAACATAAAATTTACAACAATAAAAAAGAAATTGTCAATCGTTCTACCGTAAGTAAATAGTATTTATATTTATATCGAATACGAAAAATCAAATACAAATTGAAGTGCATCCACATTCAAAATCATAAACTTAGAATTTATTGAATTATGTTTCCTCTTAACTGTTAAACACATACACACTTGTCCTGCAAACACATTGGCAGTGCAGGTGACTTACACTGAGTGTGTGTACAATTAAGGACAGAAGAACAGTCAGTAGCATCTGTGATGTAAAACAACAATAATATACAATTAATACAAAAACCAAGAGAATCATAGAGACTTGAAAATAAAGAGATTAAGAAAACTTACCAGCATCAGTTATAAAATGAAATAGGAAAATCAAGAGAATGATAGCATACACAAGTTTGAGAATTTTAGTCATTGTTTCTTTCTTTTGCTTGTAACAAACAACTAACTATTTTATCACTTTATATAATACAAAAACCAAAAACAAAAACATATTTAAATTAGAATCTTTTTAGATGTCTCTTAACTATATTGATATGTTGTTTTGTTCCTTTACCCGTTAAATTTTCTCATAACTCCAGTTTTATATAAAAAAAGGCATTCAGATAATCTTATTTATTGAAAAATTATTTACCGAAGGAGATTTGATTACGGTCAGGTCATAGTTCATAACCATAATAAAAATGTATCTGAATTATAAGAGTTCTAATTTCAGCACTAATATTTTTTTTTCGTTACAAAATAGGTTTGTCCTTGTATATAATCGCATTTTTTATTATCAACTATGGTGTAAGGTGTTGTCATTTCATCACAGTTCTCATTATCAATCATGATGAAAGATTTTACATATTTATATATAAGTGAAATCATTTCTCGTTTCAGTACATAACAATCGTCTCTCTCAAAATAAAACTCTAACATCTCTCTCACTCGTCTCTCTCATATATCATAATCTCCATTAACGTTTCGACAACCTTTCTTCACAAACATGCAAAATGAAAACCCCAAGCGAACTCATTTTGTTCAAAGGGTCACCTTTGTTGCATCAAATTTTAGAAAATGACTATGTTACAGGTTCGTATTCACAATAGTTTAAGTTTCAAAATCTGTTTAGAAGTTAACTTTATTAAGAGTGAATGTATAATCTAAGAAGTGAAATATGTTATTTTATGTATCATTGTTTACGTTTCAATAGCTTATTTTATAATGTTTGTAGAATAATATGACGTGTATAACTTAAGATGAGTGAACTTTCTGCTGGTTTTGACTTATAGGTAGGAAAGGTGAATGAAATAATTAACGAGGATGAAACTAAAGTGAGCGTTGAAAACTTGTGTAAAAGATCCAAAATGACATCCATTCAAATTTAACATAAGTTTCAAGCTCTCACTTTAGCTTCATCCTCCTTTCATTGTGGATGTCATTCTAGAACATATACGTTTCTGAAACATTTTATGAGTTGATATGTTGTTGTTAGTAATAAAGGTTGTATGTTGTATGTATTTTATGATATGTCGTTGATGATTTTGTTGTTTTTAATAAGAGTTATTTGTTGTATCTTGTATATTGGTTAATGTTTGTTGTTGATGAATGTTGTTGTTAAGGTTTGTTTAAAAGATGATTTTATTATATCTTATGTGGTTTGAGTGTTTTTCTAACCTTTTACAGAATATATAACTTTTCGAATTGCATTTGAAAGTTATATATATATATATATATATATATATATATATATATATATATATATATATATATATATATATATATATATATATATATATATATATATATATATATATATATATATATATATATATATATATATATATATATATATATATATATATATATATATATATATATATATATATATATATATATATATATATATATAAAGTTATATTGGAAAGCAAGTTACACCGTTCAATGCTAGACAATAATTCTTCACTCCATTTTTTGCATTTTACACCTTCGCCGACTGTTAATGGTGTTTTCTCCTTTCGTTCGTTCAAATACTTTGAGTACAAGGCAGATTGTACATCTTCAAAGATCAACGACTCTCTTCCATACAAGAGAGTTTCATTGAAGTGAGCATGAGACTTAGATAAATAGCACTATAGCATTAATGCTTGCTCTTCATCGTCAATCTTGACGATGATATTCTCAAGATCAAGAATCAACTTGTTAAACATATCCAATATCCAGCTGCTTAGTCAAGACTTTATCTTCACTCATCTTGAATGAATACAAAGCTTGTTTCAGGTAGAAAAGATTAACTAACGATTTCGTCATGTAGAAACCTTCAAGTTTTGTCCACACACCATCTGCAGTTTTCTCCTTCAAGTTTTGTCAATATTATTATTTTAATTTATAGAAAAGAGCTAAATGTTAATTTTACTATTTCAAATTGTTGTAGATGTGCCTTAAAACCTTTGTTGATGAAGAGAAAGAAAACATATTTTGGAGATTGCATTTACTGCGACAATCGGACGAAAAAGTTAAAAAAAATGGTTGGTGAATAGTGTCATTCGTACGGTGAATAGTGTTGTCTGTACGGTGAATAGTATTTTTGAGTTTTCTGGCTTTTTTCGATTCGACCCATGGATCCATGTGATTTTAAGATTTATTTGTTGGGTATTTTCTATTATAAATATATATCTCTTATATGTTTGATATGTGATAATCTTAGAGTTTTCACCAATAAGGGAGACCAAGGGTTTAAAGGTATAGCATAGGGTTTCAGTTATGCACAAAGAAAACCTTGGACTATACCTTGAATTTGAGTGATTCATATATTGAGAGTTAGAGAGATAGGGAAACACTTGGGTAGAAAATAGGTTTGTTCTTGGACGCCTTCAGGGTTGTTCTTGGAAACCTGAAGGCGAAGACTATTTTCTTGTAATTCATATGTAATCTCTTGCAACAACTTTCTGAGTATAGTGAATTGGAGAGCTGCTCTCTCCTCCAAAGTAGATAATTTAATCGAACTGCATAAACAAACCTTCGGTTTTTTCTTGCCTTATTCACTTATGTCATCTGTGTACGGATTATTATTGATGAAAACCATTTAGTTTGGTTGCTATTGTTCTTTGCCTCATAAATTGATATTGAATTTTGTCGTAATTCACAACAAGATTCACAACAAGTGGTGCGATGAGCGTGGAGCAAAGAGATATTGTTAACAAGTGAGTATCATGGTTAGCAGATGGCAGATCGAGAAATTTTTTGGTAACAACGACTTCGGGTTGTGGAAAATTAAAATGCAAGCAATTTTAATTCAAGAGAAGTGTATTGAGGCTTTGAAGAGTGAAGCATTGATGCCTGCATGGCTTACACAGGTACAGAAGACCGAGATGATGGATAAGGTCAGGAGTGCCATTAACTTGTGCCTCGGGGATAAAGTTCTAAGAGAAGTCGTCAGGGAGTAAATTGTGGTTTCTATATGGGCTAAACTTGAATCATTGTATATGACAAAGTCTTTGAATCACAGGTTGTATCTGAAAAAACGAATTTATTCATTCTGAATGATGGAGAACAAATCCATAGTTGAGCAGCTCACATAATTTTACAATATTATCGATGATCTTGAGAATATTGAAGTGAAGATTCATATTGAGGACAATGCTTTGCTCCTGTTGAGTTCATTACCCAAATCCTTTCATCATTTTAAGGATGCCCCTCTTTATGGTAAGGAAGGTACTATTACTTTGGATGAAGTCTAGACGACTGTGAAATCTAAAGAGTTTTCAAAGTTGAAAGATTTGAAGATTGCATATAATGGTGAAGGCTTAAATGTGTCAAGAGGGGGAGGTGAGCATAAAGGGATGTCCAAATCAAAGAGGTCTGACAAGTTAAAGGTAAAATGTTTTAATTGTCAGAAAATCGATCACTTTAAAAGGGATTGTCATGAAAGAAAGGTCAATGAAGATTTTGTTCAAGCTGTAGTTGCATTGGGTGAGGAAAGTTATGAGGATGCCAAAGCACTAGTAGTGTCGAGTTTGGGAACTGAAGATAGTTGGGTCATTGACTCAGGTTGCTCTTGTCACATGTGTCCAAGAATATAATATTTTGAAACTTTGAAGATGGGGCAAGGTGGAGTAGTTCGCCTTAGTAATAATAAGGCATGCATCATGGTATTGGTACGGTCAGATTTAAAATGTTTAAAGATCGTGAACTTTTTATTTACAATGTGAGGTATGTTCCAAATTTCAAGCGAAATTTGTTATTTATAAGTATGTTCGATGATCTAGGCTATTATACTAGAGTTGAACATGAAGTGTTGAAGAATTCGTGTGATGAATTGTTTATTTCTAAAGGGTCTAAAATATGTGGTCTATATATTTTAGAAGGTTCAAATGTTATTATTCATTCATCGTTAACTAGTGGAGGCTTTCATGACAAGAAAGAGCTATGTGATTTGAGTTTAAGGCGTTATGAATGCCTTGAGAGAGTTTCATAGGACTACAATGAATTTTGCAGAAATCAAGGGATAAAAATGCATGTTACCACTGAGTTTCTATTGAGTTTTTGAGAAAGAGATGAGGTTAAAACAACTTACTTGGTTGGTAGAGAATTTCTTCATAAGAAGAATAGTGAAAACCAAGGGAGAAACCTGGGAGAAACTATAACGGAGAAAACTCAGTTTGAGGTGGAGTTTCCTACTAGGATGCTAGCAGTAATAAGGAAATAGTTATAGATATATTTGATTATCATTTGACTCATGATAAGGTAATGAGGATTATTGTAGCATCTCAAAGGTACAATTATGCTAGTCTTGGATATTATGTTTTTAATGTGGTTGAAGGACTGCAAAATAAAAGAAGAAAAATCTTCAGGGAGGCATTTTAAAACTGGTGGAGTCAAGGGTGGTTGAAAAATAATACTTGTAGGCTTGTTAAATTACCTAGGCAGAAAAGGGTAATTGGGAACAAGTGGATGCAAGTTGCGAGATCAAGATTCAAGGGTTGCTTAAATTTGATCAAAGTTATTGATTAAAGTTTCAACTTGGTAGAGAGCAGCAATGTCGTTGATTGGTATTAACACAGTTTAAAGTCAAGGTGGAGATTGTTGCAAATGTGCCTTAAAACCTTTGTTGATGAAGAGAAAGAAAACATATTTTGGAGATTGGATTTACTGCTAAAATCGGACGAAAAGTATTAAAAAAAAGTCAGTCGGTGAATAGTGTCGTCCGTACGGTGAATAGTGATACCCCGTACGGATGAATAGTGATGTCCGTTTGGTGAATAATGTTGTTTATACAGTGAATAGTGTTTTTGAGCCTTCGGGCTTTTTTCGATTCGGTCCATGGATACATGTGATTTTGGGATTTGTTTGTTGGATATTTTCTATTATAAATATGTATCTCTTATATGTTTGGTGTGTGACAATCTTAGAGTTTTCACCAACAAATTGATATTGAATTTTATCGTAATTCACAACAAGATTCACAACACAAATTATACTAAAAAATTATATTTTAAAATATAAAAGAAATTACTTATTTTAAGTTAAAACAACCATTCATAATTTTAATTTGTGGATGTTGTATTTTTCTATGCTTCTATTTTTGGAGTATATATATATATATATATATATATATATATATATATATATATATATATATATATATATATATATATATATATATATATATATATATATATATATATATATATATATATATATATATATATATATATATATATATATATATATATATATATATATATATATATATATATATATATATATATATATATATATATATATATATATATATATATATATATATATATCATATCTACTGAGAATGGAGATGCAAGAGAAATCATTAGATTTAAAAAGAAAATGTTGAGATGAAACGTGATTTTCTACTAAATCATGTGTCATTAAAATGAAAAAGAAATCATTAATCAAATTTTTAAAATATCTTTTAATTTCAACATTTTCTTTTTAAATCTGATGAATCATATTCATTCTAACATTCTCATTCTCATATAACTTACTCATTCTTAATATATATATATATATATATATATATATATATATATATATATATATATATATATATATATATATATATATATATATATATATATGTATATATATATATATATATATATATATATATATATATATATATAAATTTTTTATAAAAAGGAAAAATGAAAATAAAAAAAAATTGCTTTAAGTTATTTTTCGTTTGTTTTGATAGACAAAATCTCTTAAAAGTTATTATATAGTTGGATTCGTATACTAGAGGCGACACCTTAAAATATACATGGTAAGGTAATGGCTCTTGATGGAAGCTTGATCGCATTCCAATGAAATGACAAGCCATTTATGCACTTTGTTTATGAGTTAGATTTTAGAGGAGACAGAAGAAAATCTATTTAAAATATATAATACTATAAAATTAGTTTAAAAAGTAAATAATTGTGATGGATATGTTGTTGGCCATGAATCAAAATTATTTGAAAAGTTTATATTATTCTAAATATAAAGTAGTTTATCTTCCTATTTCAAAATTTAAATGTGATTGAAATATTCTAATTTTTAAACTTTTCAAAATTTAAAATACTATATTTATATATTACTCTCATTAAAAATCATTTAAATAACAATTTGCAAATAAAATTTAATATCCCAAAATCATTTTTTTTATAAGTTAAATATTATATTCATGAAGAATACTTGAGAGTATTTCAAAACAATAATTACAACTCAATATTGAGGTCTATCAAAATGAAAGGGTCTAACCCCAACAAATAATAGAAAATTAGTAGGTTATTTGGTTGATTCATAGTAATTACAAAAAATCTATTGTTGGACTCTAAAACCAACCAACACCAAAAATTGAGGATAATTTAATTTTGTGGACTATATCTTCTGCATTAAGAAAAAATCATGTTAGTTAGTTGTAAACATTCTTGTATCCTAAGATTGTTATCAATTCTTAATAATTTAATTCAATCACAACCTATGGAGAATTTTTAATCAATTTTGATAAACAAGATTGTTATCAATCACGCAATGACAATTTAAAAAAAGATTGAGAAAGAAAGAAAGAAAATAGCGTTGGAGAAGAAGAATGTTTTCTGCAGAGTTTCTCTCTGCCCAAAACTTGTGAAAAAGTTCTTTATTCACTTGCAACTGAAAATTTTGTGAATAAAATGTTAAGAGTTATATCAGTATACAAAATAAAGGTTACTCCCTATTTAAATATTTAGGTTAGCTTACACCCTAAGTCAAAGCCAAAAACTATAAAAGTCCAAAATAGTTAACACTTCTAAAATAGGCCTAAGTCAAAATCCTCTGTGAAGCAACCTGCTTCGACACTTTGACACACTAATACAACTCGACACTTAGATATTTCGACACAAAGATTTATGTTCTTAACACATCACCTAATTCATTGTGTCTAAACTATCTATATTCATCATGGCTCTTAGTCTTCTGAAAACTTCGACCTAGACCTCCTTCGTCATGATATCTGCAATGTGATTCTTAGTTCTGCAGTCTTCCAAGTTCATATTTCCTTCTGCTACCTACTCACGAAGATAATGGAACCTCATTTCGATGCGCTTGCTTCGACCATGTGCTATCAGATTCTTCGCCAGATTGATAGCTAACATGTTGTTGCTCTTCATGGTAATTACTTCATAACTCTTCATTGTAATCTCTTCGACCAGGTTCACCATCCATGTTGCTTGACATGCACAAAGAGAAGCAACTATGTATTCTGCTTCACATGACAACAATGCCACTACTGGTTCTTTTCTCGAACTCCAAGCAACTGGTGCACCACCTAACATAAACACATAGCCAACTGTGGATTTTTTATCCTCATCATCACTACACCAACTTGAATCCGTGTATCCCATTATCTTGTATTCTTTTCCTTCATCAGCTGCAGGAAACAAAATGCCATAGTCGAGAGTTTCTTTCAAATACCTCAGTATCCTCTTCGTCACTGCTAAGATACTTTTGGCTTCTGCATGAATCTACTTACCATACCCACACTGTATGCTAAGTCAAACCTTATGTGACAAAGGCATCGAAGTGACCCAATAAGTCTTCTATATTGGGTTGGGTAGACATCATCTTCATCTGAATCTTTCGACTGTTGCAATCTGGTCTCAGTTGGAGTCGAAGTTAGATTGCAATCTTACATCTCAAATCTCTTGAGTATTTCACCTGCATATCTTCTTTGGTGCATTATCAAGTCTCTACCACTCTTGTAGAATTCGATGCCAAGGAAATATGAGATATTTCTCAAGTCTGACATTTCAAACTCCTCACTTAGGTCATGTTTGAAATATTTGATCTCTTTCATGCAGCTTCCTGTTATCAATAGGTCATCGACATAGAGACATAGTATAAGCAATTCATTATTGCTTCTTCTTACATATACTCAATGCTCAATTGTGCACTTCACAAATTTCTTCTCCCTTAGAAATCTGTCGATCTTCTTATTTCAAACTCTTGGAGCTTGCTTAAGTCCATACATGGCTTTATGCAACCTGTACACTTTTATTTCTTCGCCTTGTTTCTTAAACTCAGCAGGTTGTGCAATATAACATTCTTTGTCTAATGGGCCATTAAGGAATGCACATTTCACATATATCTGACATGTGTGTCAATTGTTCATGTTTACTAGACTAACAACCAACCTAATTATTTCGATCCTAGCAACAGGTGCAAAAACTTTATCGAAGTCGATTCCTTCTTTCTGAAGAAACCCTTTTGCTACAAGTTTTGCCTTGTTTTGATTTACTTCTCCTTTAGGATTCACCTTCACCTTGTAAACGCATTTCACATCAATTTCCTTCTTGCCATGAGGCAATTCGAAAAGTGACCAGGTTTTGTTGACTTCGATAGACTCTAACTCCTCATTCATTGATTTCACCCACTTCAAATCTTTCAATGTCTCAACTGTATTGACTGGTCCGACATCTGCATAGAAAACATAGTGTATCAGCTCACCTTCTTCATCGACCACATCATTTGATGTAATCACACATTCTTGCAACCTTGCAGGCATGTGTCTTGTTCGTCGAGGTCTTCTTGGGCCTGCTTCACCCCTGGCTTCTTCTTGTCAAACTTCTCTTTCGAATTCACTAGCTGGTTCTTCATATAATATTCTCACTGAGTCCTTCTTGAAATTCTCAGTCCAATCCTATTACTTAAGCTCATTTATGATCATGTCCCTGCTTATCACAACTTTCTTGTTCATTGGGTCGAATAACTTGTATCCTCTAGTAGAATGATATCCTATTAGGATCATTTAACCCAACTTATCAACAAGCTTTCTTCTCAACTGATCTGGCAAATGTGTATGTGCTATAGATCCAAACACCTTCAAATGACTTAGGCTAGGCTTGACACCAGACCAATATTCTTCTGGCGTGATTCCTTCTTGATTTTTTATTGGACATCTATTTAAGATGTATGTTGTAGTCGACACAAATTCTCCCCATAATTCTTTGGGTAGATGCTTACATTTCAACATGCTTCTCACCATGTTCATAATGGTTCTATTCTTCCTTTCTGCAATTTCGTTCTGCTGTAGATTGTAGGGTGGCACCACCTCATGCATAATCCTTTCATTCTCACATAATGCATCGAAATCTTTTGACACATGCTCTTCACCACCATCATTCCTCAGAATCTTTAGCTTTCGACCACTATGTCTTTCGACCATAGATTTGAATTTGGAAAATACCTCGATCATTTCACTTTTCTTCTTGATCAGGTAAGTCCACAATTTTCGACTGAAATTATCTATGAACGTAACAAAGTATCTGTTACCTCCAATCGAATCCACCTGGATAGGACCACATACATTAAAGTATATGACTTTGAGAATTGCCTTCGACTAGCTTCCTGCATCCTTGCTGAAGTTATTCTTGTGTTGTTTCGCCTGAACACATTCTTCACACACTTTGCTTGGAATGTCAACTTTTGGTAATCCTGAAACCATATTTCTTCTCTTCAAATCTCTGATGTCTTTGAAATTGAGATGGCCAAGTCGATAGTTCCATAAACATTAATCTCTAATGGCTACCGTTGCAAGCAATTTATGCTCCATCACATTAAGTTCAATATTGAAGGTCATATTCTAAGACATTGGAGCTTTCAATATTAACCTACCACTTTAGTCGAGAACTCTCATCATCTTGTCTTTGATCGACACCTTGTAGTTCTTTTTGACCAATTGCCTTATACTGAGTAAAGTACTCTTCATTCCTGGTATGTATAATACATTAGAAATTACTGACCTCTTGCCATCTTTCCTCAGAATCAGAACATCACCAATATCTCCAGCTGCTAGAGTATTGTCATTTACAAATTTCACCATATTCTTCATTGAGGGCTTCATGTTGACAAACCAATCTTTCCTAACAGTCATGTCTGATGAGCATCCTGAGTTCAAGTACCATTGGTCCTGGAATCTTTTTTCATCTCTTGTTATGACCATCAGCAACATCTCTTCTTCTTCATGTTTCGTCAGCTTTGCATCTGTTTCTTGATTCTAGTTCTTTTCTCGACACTCACAAAAATAGTGACCATATTTCTGATAATTGTAACACTTAATTTGACTTTTTTCAGGTTTTCGACCACCACCTCTTCCTTTACCTGCAGCCCCACCTCTTGGGTTACCTTGGTTTCAGGGTTTTCTCTAATTCGACTAGTTTCCTTCATGCTGGTTTCGATCAGTCGAATTGTTGTAGCCTCCTCTGCCTTTCTTGTCATTCCGACTTCCTTTGCCTTTCTTTTCTTTTTCTGACTGCACCTGCAAAGCCATATCACTCTTAGACTTTCCTGCATCTCTTTTAGCTATCCTTTGTTCATGAGACTCAAGCGTCCCTTGAAGCTCTTCCTTTGTCAATACTAAGAAGTCTTTCGACTCTTCAATGGCTACTACCACGTGGTCGAACTTCGGAGCCAATGACCTCAAGATCTTTGCAACAACTAATTTTGATGTTAACACTTCTCCACATATCTTAATTTGATTCACCAGTTTAGTAACCCTAGTGAAGAAATCAGTTATGCTTTCACTTTCTTCTATATGAAGCAATTCATAGGTTCTCTTGTGAGTTTGTGACCTCACCCGTTTCCCTTATGTGCTCTTCCAAACGACTTCTCCAGAATTTTCCATGCTTCCTTCGCTGATTCTACATCATTAATCTTTTCAAAATTATCTAGATCAACATGTTGATGGATTATAAAGAGAGCTTTATAATCTTTCTTCTTCAATTCTTTGTATGCAACATTTTCTTGATCCGTCGTGTTTTCTACAAACAGTGTTACTCCTTCCTTCATAAGATCCCAAAGATCTTGATAACAAAAAATCACCTTAATTTGCTTGCACCAATTCTCATAATTATCTTTCTTGAGAATCAGAAGATTCTCCAGAAAGTTCATGTTTGGATGATTCATCGTCATCATGGTTTTGCTTACTTAAATCGCAATCGGAGCTCTAGATATCAGATGTTAGAATTCAACCACAACCTATGGAGAATTCCTAATCGATCTTGATGAATAATATTTTTATCAATTACACAATGAAAAAGAAAAGAAAATGTTGAGAAAGTAAGAAAGAAAATAACGTTGGAGAAGAAGAATATTTTCTGCAGAGTTTCTCTCTGCCCACAACTTGTGGAAAACTTCTTTATTCAATTGCAACTGCAAATTCTGTGAATACAATGTTATGAATTATATCAGTTTACAAAATAAGGGTTACTGCCTATTTATAGATTTAGGTTAGCTTGCATCTTAAGTCAAAGCCCAAACTATAAAAGCCCAAAATAGTTAACACTACTAAAATAGGTCTAAGTCAAAATCCTGTGTGAAGCAACCTGTTTCGACACTTCGATACATTAATATAACTCGACACATAGATATTTCGACACATAAAATTACATTCTTAAGAATATAACATGTATAAACATTATAATTTAAACAAACAATTAATTATCATACTGAATATAGATGGGTCAAGAGGGAAATCCACATTGAATAAAAGTATAAAGAGACATTGGATCCTCACTTAAAACTTTAAGACACTTGTTTTATGAATCTACTTACTTATATATTGTTTAACATCTACTTTTTTAATTAACGTAAACTTTTAACTCACTTGTATTATAATAATATTTTCCGCAAGTATGAGTCTATCTACTTGTTATGTCTTTGACGCTCTTATCTCGTCATAGATACTTTAACAGGATACACTATCTGACTCCTATCTAATCAGGAAGACTTTTAATATAAAGTTTGTTCCTTAGTTGAACCATCGACTCTAATATTATTTATGGATCATGAGAAGACATCTATACCAGTTCAAGTGAAATCACCTAAATGAAAGACACCATATATTTACTAAAAAAATTTAAAGCATTAGATTTATGGATCTTTTCACCTATATATTAGAATGTATATTAGTAGTAAGTATTTGTATCGTTATTTAGTTTAGCTCTTATTAATATTTGAAAATTTAAGTTTATTATCCACTAATGATATTATTGTATAATGTAACCTCTTGAGGCATCAGGTATAAAAAAAGTTAAATGAAAGTTAATTTATTTTCTAGTTTATCTTCTTTCTTAGTATAGAATTTTATAACATTTATTAGTTTAATATTTAGCTTTCTATTAATATTGTTTAACCTTTATTTTTTTTAATTAATGCGAGACTTTTAACTCACATTTTTATATAAAAATAATGATAAAAAAAATAAAATTGGGTATTGATCTTTTTGGTTGATCAGAACCTGAATTGAGCCAGAGACTTCGTCTTCGATGCTGGAACCCAAGAAAGAGGGGGATGTACCTGCAAGGCACTCTGATGCCAAAGTAAGAATCGGAAGAGGAGAAGGCAAGTACAAAGTAAGAATGTCTTGAGGTGATTTTGAAATACCTGACCCTCTCAAAGGAGAGGGTATTTATAATGCCCCCAACACTTGGTCATTGGTCCCTATTTTTGGGCCTAGATGTTTGCTCCCAAAAAATAGGTAACTACCAGAAACTACCCGTTGTGACGAGAAGACTTACTCGAAACTAGTCGTTGCTCCGAGCAGGGGCGTGGTCACGGGCAAGCGCGTCGTGGTCGTTCCTGGATGGTTGAACCGTGCTTGATGGGCAAAGATGTGACGAACGGTAGTTGATCCTGGGGTCAGCTGGCCAATCCTACTCAGCCGAAGTGAAGAAGAAAAAATGCTCTCTTTTTCCCTCAACTGGCAGGGATTAGACTATTGGGCCGTTCTGAGTACAAAAGTGGATTGGGTCATGCCTAGGCATTGGCCAGTCCGGAACAAGAGCCCCCCCAAGTCATTGCTCTCGAGCATAGAAGTGATGACTTAAGGGCAACCTGGGATCCCGAGGAGGAGTAAGCGTGATCTATGCTTGTTACTAAGATGGGGTCGCTTTGTGGTGCTCGGGGATACATGTACCCGAGGGTCCCGAAACGTTGTCCTACGCGCCCAGTGAGCGGTAAGTCCGATGGTTGATGGGACTAAAAGGGACAAAGTGTCACGCATGCATTGAGCCACGCGCCGTAGTTAATGTGTAAAGACGGCTACGCTAGGGTTATAATGATGTCACTACGCCTTCCTAGGCACGCGCGTGCTCGTGCGCGTGCTTCTAACTCGCCTATAAATAGAGGGAGGAAGTGTTCATTTTCACTTTTTGCTTTTATCTCTTATTCGTCTCTGCTATTTGCTTCTTCTGTTGTCGCCTTTGTTCTCCGTCGTCCACCGCCGCAAACATGCTTCTCCAACCACAATTTCTTTCTCTTCGTCCATGTAAGTTTTTGGTCCTTCTTTGTTTTACTCACGCTTTAGTATCATTTTGCTTAGACTTGCATGCGGTTAGGACGAAAAACTGGGTAGAGTAGGTGCATTCCGGCGGATGTTGGTGTCTGGAGGTGGTTGAGCTATTTTCTGCCGCCGGTGCCGAAGTGTTTGAAATTTAGGTTTTTTAATTGATTCTGGCCTTATCGCGATGATGAATGAGTTTGTCGCTGGTGGAACTTATGAAGTCTCCGGTGTACTTATGAGTTTTCAGGTGGGTCTTCAACGTAATTCAGGGTAAAGTGTCGAGGAAGATCTCCCCGTGAGGGTTTAACGGACTGTCATGGAGAATCTCCTCGCACCTTTGTTGCGCTGTTTGAGTAAGGGATTAGGTTGATGACGTTTTCCTCGGGCCTTTGCACGCCCTTTCACTTGACTAGCAGTGGAATGGTGGATTTGATTTTGCCATCAAGTTCACTTTTTCCTCTTCTTTTCAGGTAAAGGAGATGTCTAGCGATACCGAGGATCACGTTATGTTCGAACATGAGCTGTCCGATGATGGCACTTCGGGGAATAGAAGATCTGAGGAAACCGTTCTCGGGAGTTCCAGAGAGGAATGGATTTCCCCCGAGCCTCGGGAGCATACCTCACTTTTTTCCTTTTATACTCAAGATTCCTTCACGACTGTGGGGGACGAGGAAGATTGGAGGGTCCACTTTTTCGAGGAGGATGATCGGATATGCTCGGCTTACGATGTCGGGCGTTTTCCCATGTATGAGTATGTTTTTAAGGAAATGGGATTGAGGCTGCCCTTTACAGATTTTCAGGTGGCAGTTTTCGGTCACCTGGACTTGGCGCCCTCTCAGCTCCATCTAAACTTGATTGCCTTTATCCGAGCATTCGAGATCATCTGCGAGTACTTGAAAGTTGGAGCCATTCTCCCCCTCTTCTTCACTGTCTTCCACCTCCAACGTTAGGTCGTGCGAGGGCAGTTTGGATGGGTTTCCCTGAAGCAGGGGAAGAAGTTGTTCAAGGCATTTTTAGAGTCCATCAGGAAGTTCAAGGAAAGGTACTATGTAGTGGAGCCCGTGTTGGAGAGGGCCAAAGACTCTTTGTTTCTATGGGAGATTTTTACAGATGAAAATTAGGAGCCTCTACGAGCAAGGAAATGTAATGGGGCGTCGGGCGCTGAAATACCGTTTTCATGGAGCAAGGACCGCTTTACTAGGGAAACTGGGGAGTATCTTGCCAGGCCGACTATGTTGGAGGAAGATGAACTGGCCAGCTATAATAAGTTGGTGGCCTTTGTTGATGGTTTTTGCCCTGCTCAGTGCGTGACCAGGGGAGCGAACATTATTTTTGAAGATGACAGGGGACCCAAGGTAGAGGGTCGATATATTAACACTAAGGAGCTTCTCAACTGCGACACGCGTAAGGGTGCTCTGGAAATTTTGGGTAGCCATTTTTCTTTTTAGCTTGTCTTGTGTTGTTGTTTTTTGTTCACTAACATGTGTCTGTTATTTTTTCGGCAAGATGTCTACCACACAAGAAAGTTTGGTAAAAACTGTAGTGGCCAAGCTCAAGAAAGGGAGAAAGGTCGGCAAAAGCCACCTTGGCGAGCAGGCAGTCCAGCCTCCAACGGGATCAGGGACCTCTTCATCTGTTGTAACTACCATCTAGACTTCCATGTTACCTATGACTTTGAGGCCCAAGTGCTTTGGGATAGAATATTTCCTCGACCTGATCAGCGAACAAGAGAAAAGCGGGTCCGAGTTGTCCTTGTGCTTCCACAAGAGGGATTTCTTATAAGGCTCCCCCTTGCACTCCATCGGGCAGAGTCTTTGGAGCTCGAGGAGCTTGATCGTCCGAGTAAGAGGACGCTGCTGGCCCAGGACACCGCTGCCCTAATAAGGGTCTTGGGCATGGTGATGGTCTACACAGATGAAGGGGCCCTTCAAGAAGCGGAGTTGAAAAAGACTCAGGCTGTCAACGCGACTCTAGAGGAGAGGCTGAAGGTTGCGAAAGAGGCAGCGAAGAAATCTAAGGAGGAGCTGGTCAGGCTTACCAAGGAGCGGGATACCTTGGTTGCGGAGAAGAAAGTCGCGAAGGATGTGGTCGCTGCTTTACGGTCTACCGCAGCTCCTGCCGATGACGAGAGCGAAGAGGTGAAAAACCTAAAGACTCTTGCTGAGCTCGTCGCCAGGATCAACCAGGCCGAGGAGGAAGCAACCTTCAACAATGTGGTGGAGCAGCTAAAAGTTATGAACCCTGGTGTTGAGCTGGTTATCGAAGGGACAAGGTTCCTTCACAACGTGGTGGATGGCAAGATCGTCATTCCTGATTTCCTCAAGTTGGGCGAGGAGAACAAGCAGCCTGTCTATGAGGACCCGCAGCCAAATGTTGGTCGATTTTCTGTTTTGTCTTTTCGTCCTGCGTGTCGTATATTGTAATTTCTTCGGATGGGGCTTGGCCCTTTTATGTAACTTTAAAAACAATTTCGGCTTTCGTGGTCGTGTTTTTGTTTCTGGATGGGGCGTGGCCCCTTTTTATGTAGTATCCTTACAACTGCGGTCCTCGTGGCCGTTTTATTTTTTGATGTGATTTCGGCCTTGGTGATTGCTTGTGTATGACTTGTTTTGGATATTTGTACGTGTGTGTTTTTACTTTGCTTGATTTCGCTAAGTGTCACACGCTGCTCTTCGTGAGTGCCCGTTTGTATGGATTGTTTTCGTGAATGAATTTTCAGTGTTGCAGGATTTGCTAGACAAATAGTTGTTCGACAGTGAGGGGAACTGGTTGAAAGGTATGGGTAGTTTCCTGGCAAGAGAGTGGAGCTCAGGTCGCGTTCATAGCCTAGGTTCTGCTGCGTGAACTTCCCATCGTGAGTTGGGCGTTCTTCCTTTCGCGGTACGGTGGCGACGGCGGGCTCGGTCGAGGGACCGCTATCGGGTAGGGGTTTTGCTCGTTCTAGAGTAAAATCCTACCTTGGTTGATTTTAGTATGCAGCGCTTGTACCAGGGCGCACACTTCTTGTCGATACACTATGCTTGTCGTTTTGACAGAGCATGTCGACTGTTGTGGCCTTATTTGTAGTATTGTTTTAACTTTTCGGCGTTCCACGATCGAGCGAGTTCTTCCCTGTCGAGGTGTTCTAGGTAGTAGGCCCCATTTTCCGGTTTTGCTCGAACACAATAGGGTCTCTCCCAGTTCGCAGGGAGTTTTCCTTCGCGGGAATCCTTGTGATTTCTCCTCAGGACGAGACTGCCTACATGGAAGTCTCGCCATATAACTTTGGTGTTATGCCTGATTGCGATTCTTTGGTTTAATCCTCATGGAGGGCTATTCCTAATCGGACCTCTTCGACGAGGTCGAGCTCCTCTCTCATGCCTTGTTGTTCGCCTCCTCGTTTAGTGGAGCTTCAGTCCGCTTGGAAGGCACGTGTATTTCGATAGGGATCATCGCCTCGGTCTCGTATGCTAATCGGAAAGGTGTTTTCTCGGTTGTCGAGTGGGCGTGGTTTGGGAGGCCTAGAGCACGCTATGCAGCTCCTCGACCCACAGTTTTTTAATTTCATCCAGTCTTCGTTTGAGACCTCGCAGAATTACCCTGTTCGCTGCTTCGGCTTGCCCGTTCGTCTGCGGGTGCTCGACGGATGCGAAGAGTTGTTTGGTGCCCAGTTTGGTGACGAATTCTTGGGAAAAAAATTCTGTGAACTGTATCCCGTTGTCAGTGACAATTGCCTGGGGAATGGTGAAGCGAGCAAGAATGTTTCGCTTGTAGAAACAGAGTATGTTTTGGGCAGTTATTTTGGCTAGAGTCTATGCTTCTGCCCATTTTGTAAAATAATCCGCGCCACTATCAGATATTTATTCTTATTTGATTCTACGACGAATGGTCTTAGGATGTACAGCAGACTGACACGCAAAAATAAGAACACCAAGCATCCCTTTAATTCTAGAAGCTAGAATTTTAGAAATGATCTTCTGCAGGAAACCCATAAGGCAGATAGGTCTGGAGTCCGAGAGAGCTTGGGATTAGATTTCTTGGGGATAAGAGTTAGGAAAGAGGAAGAAATAGATTTATTAAGTTTAGGATTACTAAAAATCCTTGACAAACTTATTACTATCATATTTCATAAAATCCCAACATTTTTCTTATGAAGAAGAAGTTATAATCATATGGATCCGAACTTTTGGATATCTCACAATCCCAAACAGCATCTTTAATTTATTGATCAGAAAAAGAAATCTCCAGCTGACAATTTTCTTCGTGTGAAAGAACCTGAAAGGAAACATCCTCGAGAATAGGTCTGTCGAATTCAAGTTCAGAGAAGATCTCCTTGAAATGACTCCAAATGCCCTTCTTCACCTCATTCACCCCCTCAAATAATCCCCTAACAAAATCAAATATAGAACCAATGAACTTCCTTCTATTCCTTGATTTGATCATATCATGAAAAAACTTCCTATTACAATCTTCGTCCCTTAACCACTTCAATCTAAATTTTTGAATAAGAAAATTCTCTTTCTTATATAGCTTCATCCAAAATTTCTCTTTTATCAAATAATTGTGTAAATACTTCCTTCGAATGATGAGAAATAAATATGTATTAAAATTTATAATTTCTCTTAATTTTAATACTCTATAAATCTGAATTAAAATACACAAGTATGAACAATGCTCATTTACTTTCAACTAACATTTTACACAATTTAAATTAATTTTCTCACTATTATCGAAAAAATCATAATATATTTAATATACAATATCATGTTTATGAATGTTAATCAATATGAACTATAAATTTGATGAGAATGAACATCTAGAAGAAAAGAAATAAAATTAAAATAGTTAAGAGAAGTTAAGGTGGATCATATATAACTTTTCATTTATATATAAATATGCAGAACTACTATTACTCTTTTGAGAGTTTCCCTTCTCTTTAATGAAAGGATATAAGAGAAATAAAAATGATAAAATTGCATTAAAAATAAATGAATTCAAATGAACCAAATTTATATTTATTAAGATCAAGTGATCAATTAAGTGATCTAAACAAACAAACACACATCAACATACTAAAGAGACATTTAGTAACAACTCTAGTTTTAATATATTTTTATTTAAAATTTACTAAGTTAGTTGATTTATTATAAATGTATCATTAGGTTCTATAAATTATATAAAGTGAGAAAATATTGTTTGTTTGCTACATGCAATAGAAGGAAAAAAAATGACTAACATTATCAAGTTTGTGTATGTTATGATCTTCTTATTTTTCCTATTTCTTCTTGTAACTGATGCTAGTAAGCTCTTTATGTCTTCATTTTCAAGATTTCTTTTTTATCTTATTCATATTATTTTAACACTTTTTTTTATAATAATATTTTATTATTATTATTATACATCACAGCTGATGGTAATTGTACTTCTCAGCTTGATTGTGTACATACTCAATGTTCATTATATGCAATGCCAATTTGCTTGGAGGATAAATGTATGTGTGTTTAATTGGTAAGTTGGAGAATAATTTTTTACTTCTATTTCTATATAGTTTTATTTTCATAATATTCATTTGATTTTTTTTTTTTTTTTACAATTTGACTTATATTTTCTTAACTAATTGATTTATTTGACAGGACAAGAAGAAGCACTCAAGACAAATGCTTGGGATATGGGTTTTTATGTGATTCTTGTCTTGATTTTTGTTATGTTTGTTTTGGATGTGTTTGTTGCAGTTATATTTTTATATTATTGTATTTTGATTGGATGATATTATAATCCAATTTTGTCCTACCATTTATTTACTTTTTATTTTATTTTGCACATTGCATCATTTGTATTTTTAGAAACTAGATCTAATTAGAGCTTAGGAATTCTCTAATAAAGGTTTCATACTGCATGACATTGTATCATTCTTAAAAGTATAGTAGTTGCATGCATGTCTCATATACATTCACATTTGCATTCATGACAAGTCATTTGACCCTTGGCCATGGTTATTCATAATATTGATTGTATTTAATTTGTTTTCTCTTTTAATACAACTTGCATTTGATCATGGTTTTGAATCTTATTTAGGGTTTCATGTGAATTACCATGCCACTTTCATTTAGTGCACTTGCATTCACCATGTTATCCTACATTTTACTAATAATTGAGCATGTTTTAGATGTTCGATGTACTTTTAAATTTTTTTACTTATGACTTGATTTTGAGTTTACAAGTAGAGCTTTTCTTGGCATTGCATATTAAGGTCATTTCATACACTGATATAAGAATATAATAAAAAATAATATAAAAGAGAAGAGCATTTTTTTATTATTATATTTCCAAACATTGCATAATTAGCATTGTCCATACATTACCCCATTTCAAAAATAATACAAAAAAACAAAAAAAACAAAAAAAAAAAAAAAAAAGCTTGTTGAAGCCCACACACATGTATTCAGTAGGTCACTTTCCATCTTCACCATCATCATCTTGCACTATACCACCAACGTATTTCCATCACTCAATGTCTTGGTCATCTTCATGACATAACACACATGTCTTGTGCCATACACACCAATTTAATCTTAGCACATAGGTTGCTAAAAATATCCTTCCAATATAGTGATTACAAACTTTCATTTCCCTCCCAATTTGTCGTCTCACTCATCTATAAATCTAGCCAACAATTTAATAAACACACAAAAAACCTATTGAAGCTCTACCCAAATTTAATACATAAAAGCTCTATAAAGCTCATCATAAAGAACTTCTATGACTTATCACTGAAGTTTGAGTAAATTGAGCAATCTCAAGTCTCACCGGAATTCGTACTCACCTTCAACGGAGCACAAACACATGAAGAAAAGAGTAGGAGAAGACACATGAAGAAAAGAGTAGGAGAAGGAAACGTAAATAATATAAGCATTAAATTAGAAGAAGAGGACCTAAGCCACTCACCTGAGGTACTTTGCCATTGCCAGAACCTCGTCGGAGTTTAAAAGCTCTGGCGAGGTTTTCGATTCCCTCTTTTGCTTCGCGTATTGCTCCTTATTCTTGTCGCACTGTTGTTATCATGTTCTAAATTGTTTCAATTGCTAGAATTTTTTAGGTTTGAGGTTGATTTGTAGATTTAGGCTTTATTTAGGAATGTGGTGTGATCTAAGGATTCATATATTTGTTGTTTGAATTAAGGTAAGATTCGTGTTTAGGTTATGACCTAGAGTGTTTTCATGTTAGATGTGTGTTGATTTGAGGGCTCTAGGTGCTAATTTGGGTTTAGGATCGATGAAATCTTAGTCACTTTTAATCCACTTTGGTGGTTTTTTATGGGATTTTATTTGTTTACACACTGAACCAGTGAAGAGAAAGAAGGGGAGAGAGAGAGAGAGAGAGAGAGAGAGAGAGAGAGAGAGAGAGAGAGAGAGAGAGAGAGAGAGAGAGAGAGAGAGAGGGAGTGTGTGTGTGTGTGTGTGTGTGTGTGTGTGTGTGAGAGAGAGAGAGAGAGAGAGAATGTGTGTGTGTGTGTGTGAGAGAGAGAGAGAGAGAGAATGTGTGTGTGTGTGTATGAGAGAGAGAGAGAGACTAAGTATAAAAGAGAGAAAGGAGAGTGAGGTTTGTGTCCCTACGTGAGGGACTCCGTTATTTTATCGTTCTTCGTCCTTCCCTTCATTGACACGTGCCATCCCATGTGGCATTCCTTGGCCTTTAGATTAGCTGACTGTTCGAACTGCATTAAAGTGACAATAAGCAAAAATTTTGTTTTGAAGGAATTCCCTTCGTGGTTTATATCGTCTCCACGGGGATCGGTTCTAGGGAAATAATTATCATTCAACGATCTCTACATTTATAAGCTTATGGTGCAAAATATTTGGTTAAAAGGTTCAAGGAGCAAAAAATAAAGGCATAAATTATAAAGACGGAAAATATAAAGTAAATACTGAATTGTAAATGGAGCCTTGTTGGGAATGGATCTCATTAATTGATAACACATGCATTCTTCTAATCATGTTATACACAACTCAAACATTCATTTAATACCATTACGTATCAGCCACAACAGAGGTTATGTCTAACGCAAAGTCGAGAGGTCAACCGTATTGTCTCATCGGTGATATCTCACGCAACAAAAAAAAATACAGAGCATTAAGAGCTGATACTCACGTGAATGTTCAACCTAAATCTATGTCTAGAGTTTAGACCCAACAGATATTAATATAACATTCATATCAAATTAATGGTTTGATTCATATATAACGCCAGGATCAGAATACATACACATGATTAACCCTTTTTACATGCATTCACCCAATATGTCAAATGTATGTGAACAAGTTTCTCATCTCTATTATCACACATCCTCATAATACCGACCGCGTCAAGAATTTTATCATGGTTTCTATCGTGTTGATCATACTCATGCTACTCATCAACATAATATGATGTAAATGAAAATCAACTTACAAAACCATGTCAAAATTTTGCTTATTGATAGATGAAAATCTAAGACTAAAGATTTGAAAAAGGTTTTGTCAAGACCCACAAATAAGCAATCAAAGACAATAAATAATAGAGAATCAAAACTAGTTGACAAACATATATTAGATGAAATAGATAAGGTATCAAAAGATTACATTCAAACCCCCAACAAGATATGAAAGATCTTACCTTCTCCCCCTTATGGTTTGTATTTTTCTCTCTAAAATATGCTTGAAATGAAGAGAGATAAAGTTCTGATCCCCAAAATATAACATATCTTTCTAAAAAGCAAGAAAAGTACTTATATAGCATTTACAAAAACTGTCAGGTTCGCACTGCGAACAAACTTCCTTTTACACAATTATTTCATTCTCTATTTTTCTTTTTTAAACACGCATTTTTTTTGTTTTGTTTTTCACATTCATATTCACACTTTTTGTTTTCATACTTGCTTGAAATTTTTCAAAAGTTTTAGCAACCTACCATTCTTCTTTTTCATTATCCCCAACTTGAATTCAACCAAACCTCAAGTGAGTGCTCCTTGATTTTTATGGCAAGGAAGACAATTTACAACAATTTCAAAGGTTCAAGAATTTTTTTTAGAATCCCACAAAATTCAATGAAGAGCTAAACAACAAATTATGTACATTAACCAAGTTCATCACTAAAATGAGATATAAACTATTTAGGCTAAAAGGGGTTAACGAATTCTCTCTACTCACGGGTAAGTAACTTTTGGACATGGTTGTGCTCATTATCAAAAAATTCCTTGATCATTTATAATGCTTCTATAAAATCACAATAATTAAAAGATAAAGCATGAATCAAACGAATTAAATAAAGTTTATCAGCCATCATAGCATATAGTAAACGATGAAGGTTTCTCATAATTTGTGGCTTTTGGTCCTAAGTAAAACAAGCATTCAAACAAGTTGCAACAAGAAACAAAAATACACATTTGCATAAAGGACAAAATTCTTAAATCGTTCTAGCATTCTATAAAGAGGTACAATTTACCTCGCATGCATTCAATGCTCAACATCCTACCATCACCATCCAAACTCGAACGAAGCTTCATTGAATACTTTTAAACAAATAGCAACCAATCTAGAAGGATTTCTCATCATTCCTAATCACACTAGAGAAAACGTAAAAAAAAACAAGAATATATACAATATAGACAACTGTATAAAGCTCAAAAACATATAAACTATTGCAATGCACTTTAATATCTTAACACAATCTCCGACAACGATGCCATTTTGTTCGAACTATTGTAAAACGGTAAGAAGAAAAAAATTAGATTTGGAAGGATTCCCTTCGGGATTTATATCGTCTCTATAGGGATCGGTGCGAGAGAAAGAATGTCATTCGACGGTATCTACATTTCTAAGCTTATTGTTACAAAAGGGTTGAAAGATCAAAGATAGAATAAATAATAGCTAAAATCTAAAAATATAAAGGCAAAAAATATAAAGTAAAGACTTGAAATATAAATAGAGCCTTGTTGGGATTGGATCTCATCAATTGATATTACATGCATTCTTTTAACCATGTTATACACAACTCAAACTTTAGTCTAATACAATCACATATCACCCACAACAGAGGTTATGTCTAACGCAAAATCGAAAGGCCAACCATATTGTCTCATCGGTGATCTCTCATGCAATAAAACCAACATAGAGCATTAAGAACTGATACTCACGTGAATGTTAAACCTAAATCTATGTTTAGAGTTTAGACTTAACAAATATTAAAATAACATCCATATCAAATTAATGATTTAATTTATATATAACGCCATGATCAGAATACGTACACATGATTAACCCTTTTTACATGTATTCAACTAATTTTCCAAATGTATGTGAACATAGTTCTTCATCACTATTATCACGCATCCTCACAATACCGTTTGTCAAGCATTATCACGGTCTTTATCGTATTGGTCCTACTCATGCTACTCATGCTACTTAATCAACACAATAAAATAAAAGTGATGCAAATGAATATCAACTCACAAAACCATGTCAAAAGTTTGCTTATTGATAGATGAAAATATTAGATCAAAGATTTGAAAAAGGTTTTGTCAAGACCCACAAATGCGAAATCAAAGACAATCAATAATATTGAATCAAAATTAGTTCACAAGCATATATTAGATGAAATACATAAGGTATCAAAAGATTATATTCAAACTTCAACAAGAGATAAAAGATTTTACCCTTTCCCCCTTAAGGTTTATATTTCTCTCTCTAAATTATGCTTGAAATGAAGAGAGATAAAGTTTTATGCTGAAAAATATCTAACTCTCTCTAAAAAAGTGGGAAAAAAGTACATATATAGTAAAACAAAAATTTGTCATGTTCGCACTGCGAATCATTTCTTTGCCCAGCAAACACACTTCTAGGCACCTGAAGTGCCTCTAAAGAGTTTAACCGCCATTGAGAAATAAAGGAAGTTCGTTGTACAAGCAATACTTTGCACTACGAACTACCTCACTACAAATTCGTGCAGTAAACTTTGGGTCCTTTAGATACTGACTTCAGTATGGATGGTTTGTTGGTCCTTCTCCGCATGTTCGCACAATGAACATTCACTTCTTGTTCGCACATCGAACTTCATGTTTCTTCTTCACTTCTTTGTCTTCCTTTTCCAATTCACTTGTGTCTTAATCATTAATGTTTTATGCCTAATTTCTGCACAATAACATACACATCAAAGAATTCAAAGGTATTTGCAATATAATTGAAGAATCAAACAAGAACAAGAATTAATTCTCTAAAAACACAAGAAATGAGTCGAAACGTTCCAAGAAAGATAGTTCATTTTATGTCAAAATTTGCATTTAACAAACTCTCTCTGACTATATTTTTACTTGTCCTCAAGCAGAGTATGCCCCTCATGCAAACAAGAGAAATTTTCTTACACAAGAGGATTTGCTCAAGCATAAGATTCAACAAAGAAAAGATTAACAGTTCAAATTCAAACAAGAGAAATTTTCTCAAATAAGAGGATTTGGTCAAGCATGTGAATACGCATAAGCAATGTTCACTGCTTAATAGAATCGAACAATGACAAAGAATTTAGCTCTTAAACAAATATCATACAATGTTTCAAATAACAACTAAATTCTCATACTTGAATCACTCTAACACTCCTCTTCAAAATAAGAATGAAGAAATTAATGTGTTTGCAACCGTGGGGCAATTTTATTCACCTGACAAATAATATTAATAACAATATAATTCCTACATTCATCTAACAACAAAAATGAAAACATGGAAGTAAAAAGATCACTAAGGGCTTTTAAGGTTGTAGTTTGGTCGGATTTACAACAAAGGGTCATTTCAAAAGGCCATTGGATAAAAATTGTTGATGCAAAAGAAACATTAACTATACATAGTATTTAAACATCCCAACTTCATTCACCATTTTTTTCCTCTATTGCATACCTTCTCAAACTTCCTTTTACACAATTATTTCATTCTCTGTTTTTCTTTTTCAAACAAGCATTTTTTTCTTTTATTTTTCACATTCATATTCACACTTTTTGTTTGTATACTTGCTTGAAATTTTTTAAAAGTTTTAGCAACCTACCATTCTTCTTTTTTATTCTCCTGAACTTGAATTCAACCAAACCTCAAGTGAGTACTCCTTGATTTTTATAGCAAGGAGGACAATTTACAACAATTTCAAAGGTTCGGGGAATTTTTTTAGAATCCCACAAAATTCAATGATGAACTAAACTTCAAATTATGTAAATTAACTAAGTTCATCACTAAAATGAGGTCTAAATTGTTTAGGCTCAAAGGGGTTAATGAATTCTCTCTACTCACGGGTAAGTTACTTTTGGACATGGTTGTCCTCATGATCAACAAATGCCTTGATCATTTCTAATGCTTCCACAAAATCACAATAACCAAAAGATAAAGTATGAATCAAACGAATTAAACAAAGTTTATCGTTCATCTTAGCATATAGTAGACAATAGAGGTTTCTCATAATTTGTGGCTTTTAGTCCTAAGTAAAACAAGCATTCAAACAAGTTTCAATAAGAAACAAGAATACACATTTGCACAAAGTACAAAATTCTTAAATCATTCTAACATTATATAAAGCGGTACAATTTACCTTGAATGCCTTCAATGCTCAACATCCTACCATCACCATTCAAACTCAATCGAAACTTCATTGAATACTTTTATACAAATAGCAACCAATCTAGAAGGAGTTCTCATAATTTCTAATTACACTAGATAAAAAGTAAAAGAAAACAAGAATATATACAATATAGACAACTGTAGAAAGCTTAAAAACATAGAAACTATTGCAATGCACTTAAATATCTTAATACTATCCCCGACAACGGTGCTATTTTGTTCAAACTGCAGTAAAAAGGAAAGAAGACAAAATTTTGATTTGGAAAAATTCCCTCCGGGATTTATATCGTCTCCACAGAGATCGGTGCGAGGCAAAGAACGACATTCGACGGTCTCTACATTTCTAAGCTTATTGTTACAAAACGATTGAAAGATCAAAGATACAATAGATAATAGCTAAAAGCTGAAAATATAAAGGCGGAAAATATAAAGTAAAGACTTGAAATATAAACGGAGCCTTGTTGGAATTGGATCTCATCAATTGATATTACATGCATTCTTCTAATTATGTTATACACAACTCAAACTTTAGTCTAATACCATTATGTATCACCCATAACAGAGGTTATGTCTAACGCAAAGTCGAGAGGCCAACCGTATTGTCTCATCGATGATGTCTCATGCAACAAAACCAACACAAAGCATTAAGAACTGATACTCACGTGATGTTAAACCTAAAACTATGTTTAATTTTAGACTTAACAAATATTAAAATAACATCCATATCAAATTAATGATTTGATTCATATATAACGCCATGATCATAATATGTACACATGATTAACCCTTTTTACATGTATTCAACTAATTTTCCAAATGTATGTGAACATAGCTCTGCATCACTATTATCATGCATCCTCACAATATCGTTTGTCAAGCGTTATCACGGTCTTTACCGTATTGATCCTACTCATGCTAATCATGCTACTTAATCAACACAATAAAATAAAAGTGATGCAAATGAACATCAACTCACAAAACCATGTCAAGAGTTTGCTTATTGATAGATGAAAATTTTAGATCAAAGATTTGAAAAAGGTTTTGTCAAGACCCACAAATGAGAAATCAAAGACAATCAACAATATTGAATCAAGACTAGTTCACAAGCATATATTAGATGAAATACATAAGATATCAAAAGATTATATCCAAACCCCAACAAGAGATCAAAGATCTTACCTTTTCTCCCTTAGGGTTTATATTTCTCCCTTTAAAATATGCTTGAAATGAAGAGAGATAAAGTTTTATGCTGAAAAATATCTAACTCTTTCTAAGAAAGTGAAAAAAGTACATATATAGTAAAATAAAAGTTTGTCATGTTCGCACTGCGGACCATTTCTTTGCCCAGAGAACACACTTTTAGGCACCTAAGTGCCTCTGAACAGTTAAACTGCCCTTGTGAAATATCTGATGTTCGTTGTGTGAGCAATTCTTCGCACTATGAACTACCTCACTATAAGTTCAAACATCGAACTTAGGGTCCTTTAGCTACTGACTTCAGTCTAGGATCGTTCGCTGGTCCTTTGCTGCATGTTTACACAACGAACATTCGCTTCCTGTTTACACAACAAACTTCCTGGTTCTTCTTAAATTCTTTGTCTACCTTGTCCAATTCACTTGTGTCTTAATCATTGATGTTGTATGCCTAATTTCTACACAATAACACACATATCAAATTATCCAAAGGTATTTGCAATATAATTGAAAAATCACACAAGAACAAGAATTAATTCTATAAAAACACGAGAAATAAGTTAAAAAGTTCCAAGAAAGATAGTTCATTTTAAGTCAAAATTTACACTTAAAAAACTCTCTCCAACTAGATTCTTGTTTGTCCTCAAGCAAAGTGTGCCCCTCATGCAAACAAGAGAAATTTGCTCAAGCATAAGATTCAACCAAGAAAAGATTAACGATACAAATTCAAACAAGAGAAATTTTCTCAAATAAGAGGATTTGGTAAAGCATGCGAATATGCACAATCAATGTTCATCGCTCAATAGAATCGAACGATGAAAACAAATTTTTCTCTTAAACAAATATCATGAAATGTTTAAAATAACAACTAAATTCTCATACTTGAATCACTCTAACACTCCTCTTCAAAATAAGACTGAAGAAATTAACGTGTTTGCAACCGTGGGGAAATTTCACTCACTTGACAAATAATGTTAAAAACAATCTAATTCATACATTCATATAACAATCAAAAATGAAAACATGGAAGTAATAAGATCACTAAGGGCTTATAAGGTTATAGCTTGGTCAGATTTACAACAAAGGGTCATTTCTAAAGGCCATTGAATAGAAATTGCCGATGCAAAAGAAACATTCATTATACATGGTATTTAAACATCCCAACATAATTCACCACTTTATTTCCTCTATTGTAAACCTTCTCAAACTTCCTTTTACACAATCATTTTATTCTCTATTTTTCTTTTTCAAACAAGCATTTTTTTCATTTTGTTTTTCACATTCATATTCACATTTTTTGTTTTCATACTTGCTTGTAATTTCTCAAAAGTTTTAGCAAACTACCATTCTTCTTTTTCATTCTCCCCAACTTGAATTCAACCAAACCTAAAGTGAGTGTTTCTTGCTTTTTATGGCAATGAAGACAATTTAGAACAATTTCAAAGGTTCAAGAAATTTTTTTAGAATACCACAAAATTCAATGTTGAACTAAACTTTAAATTATGTACATTAACCAAGTTCATCACTAAAATGAGATCTAAACAGTTTAGGCTCATAAGGGTTAACGAATTCTCTCTACTCACGGGTAAGTTACTTTTGGACATGGTTGTGCTCATAATCAACAAATGTCTTGATCATTTCTAGTGCTTCCACAAAATTACAATAATAAAAAGATAAATCATGAATCAAATGAATTAAATAAAATTTATCAGTCATCCTAGCATATAGTAAACAATGGAGGTTTCTCACAATTTGTGGCTTTTGGTCCTAAGTGAAACAAACATTCAAACAAGTTGTAAAAAGAAACAAGAATACATATTTGCACAAAGCACAAAATTCTTAAATCATTCTAACATTCTATAAAGCAATACAATTTATCTTGCATGCATTCAGTGCTCAACATCCTACCATCACCATCCAAACTCGGTTGAAGTTTCATTGAATACTTTTATACAAATAGAAACCAATCTAGAAAGAGTTCTCATCATTCCTAATCACATTAGAGAAAACATAAAATAAAATAAGAATATATACAATATAGACAATTGTACAAAGCTCAAAAATATAGAAACTATTGCAATGCACTTCAATCTCTTAACACAATCCCCGACAACAACGCTATTTTGTTTGAAATGCGGTAAAGCGGCAAGAATTACCGTTCAACGGCCTCTACATTTCTAAGCTTATGGTGCAAATTTTTTGGTTAAATATGAAGACGGAAAAATAAAGGCATAAAATATGAAGACGGAAAAATAATGTAAATACTTAATTATAAATGGATCCTTGTTGGGATTGGGTCTCATCAATTGATAACACATGCATTCTTATAATCATGTTATACACAACCCAAACATTCGTTTAATACCATCTCGTATCACCAACAACAAAGGTTATGTCTAACGCAAAGTTGAGAAGTCAACTGTATTGTCTCATTGGTGATATCTCACGCAAAAAAACCAACACTGAGCATTAAGAACTGATACTCATGTGAATGTTCAACCTGAATCTATGTGTAGAGTTTAGACCCAACAGATATTACTATAACATCCATATTAAATTAATGGTTTGATTCATATATAACGTCATGTTCAGAATACATACACATGATTAACCCTTTTTACATGCATTCACCCAATATGTCAAATGTATGTGAACAAGTTTCTCATCTCTATTATCACCCATCCTCACAATATCATCTGTGTCAAGAATGTTATCATGGTTTCTACCGTGTTGATCCTACTCATGCTACTAATCAACATAATAGGATGCAAATGAATATCAACTTACAAAACCATGTCAAAAGTTTTCTCATTGATAGATGAAAATCTAAGACCAAAGATTTGAAAAAGGTTTTCTCAAGACCCACAAATAAGAAATCAAATACAATCAACAATAGAGAAACAAAACTAGTTCACAAATATATATTAGATGAAATACATAAGGTATCAAAAGATTACATCCAAACCCCAACAAGAGATCAAAGATCTTACCTTCTCCCCCTTAGGGTTTGTATTTCTCTAAGATATTCTGAAATGAAAAGAGATAAAGTTCCGATCCCCAAAATATAACATATCTTTCTAAAATTCAAGAAAAGTACTTATATAGTATTTACAAAATCTGTCAGGTTCATTCTGTGAACAACCTATTCGCCGAGCAAAGTCTACTTTGAGGCACTAGAAGTGCTTCAGGAGTAGTTAAGTCGCCCTTGGAAAATATATGAGTTTTTTGTGCGAGCAATTCTTCACACTGCAAATTACATCGCTACTAGTTCGCATAATAAACTTTGGGTCCTTTAGCTACTGAATTTCAAGGTTTACTCCTCGCTTCTACTTCGCACATCGAACATTCACTTGCTGCTCGCTATTGTTCGCCCAACGAACATTGCAGAATCTTCACATTTCTTTAGCTTTCTTATCCAATCTTTTGTGTCTTACTCATTGATGTTTTATGCCTAATTATTTCATAATAACACATACATCAAAGAATCCAAAGGTATTTGCAATGCAATTGAAGAATTACACGTGAACATGAATTACATCTATGAAAACATGAGAATTGAGTTGAAAAGTGCCAAGAAAGATGGTTCATTTTAAGTCAAAATTTGCACTTAACAGTGACCCAACTTGGTTTGACATGGATGTGTATGTAGCTTTCCACGTGTTACCATGTGCCTTTATCACGCCCACCATTAGATCTGATTATGGCTTGATCAGGTGGTAGAGGTTGAGTCAATGAAAGTTGACACCCTCCCCCTGATAAACCTTGCGCACCTTAGACTTTCTTCCTGGATCTGACTTGCTTTTTACACACCCTCCTTCATTTTTCCTATAGCCTTTCAGTTTTTTTTATTTCCCATGTTTTGTTGTTGTTTGTGTTTGTGCCTTGGGCCATGTTGGTTTTTAGTTTACTATCTCCATAGTCCCATATTGACATCTTGCACCCTTTATTTTCTTATTTCTTTTATTTATTTATTTATTTGTTTATTTTATTAATTATTTTAATTAATTAAAATAATAAAGGATAAATAAAATAAATATTTTAAATAATTTAAAACCCTTGATCCAACGTCAAGTGAAATTTTTAAAACTCAATTCTTTTCGATTAATTTCGAATTAACGCGAATCAAACCTCAATCTTTATCGAGTGCATTTTCCAACAAAAAAACAAAAACACCTAATCACTTTTGAGTAAAGGATGAAAAAGGAACAGTCTAGTGTCTACTATTCTTTTTCCCAATTGTTTGGATATGAGTTGTCTAATTCGACCATCTGAGCAATCGTCATCTGCTTAAACCTCTCAACTTGGTTCATCTAAAATCTCTTTTGTAATCATATGATAAGGGTACATGAGTAAGATTGTGTATGTGATTTGAATTGAGACTAAGTGCAATAACTGAGAGTGAACTTGAGTTATCATTGAGGTGAGGAGTGGATAAAGTAGGAAGGTTATCAGCAACTATTAAGAGAGAGAGAGAGAGAGAGAGAGAGAGAGAGAGAGAGAGCATAAGATCTATTGAACAAATATTAGAGGCATTACTTGCAATACCATAGTGAGATGTATGATTTAAGTGAGAGGTATCAAGTCGAGGAACTGAAATGGACTCATATGCTCTGACTTGTGCTCTAGATGTATCAGGCTTATATGGAAATAACATGGGATAGGAAAATGAATTCTCATGAAATATGACATCTTTAGAGATGAAAATTCTCCTAGTCTTGCTTAAGCACTTATACCCTTTATGTTGATAAGAAATTCCTAGAAATGCACACTTTATACTCTTGAAATCTAGTTTGTGTTTGTTGTAAGGTCTGGTGTGACGGAAGCATGAACCTCCAAACACTTTGAGTGAGGCATAGTTGGGAAGCTTGTGGTACATGGCATGATAAGGTGACTGATACTTTGTGAGACCAATTAAAGGAAGTCAATTGATCACATGGACAAATGTGGAAAAGATATGATCCCAGAACTGTATAGGTATGTGACGATAACGTGAGGCCCATGATAAGTGCTAAAATGTACTAATTTTGAGTGTGAATAATTGGTACTTATTGGCTCGATTCATTGGTTTCCCGTTAATAATCCCCTATTTTTGTGTATATTTTGTATAGTTTACATTATAGTGTGTAATATGTGTTTTTGTGTATATTTTGTATAGTTTACATTATAGTGTGTAATATGCGTTTTTGTGTACATATTGTTAAGTTTGACGGTTTTTCATTTGTTTTATAGGTGATAATGCATGGTTGAAGTATGGGCCCATTTGAGCCAAGAAGGATGCTTCAAAATGCTGTTTTGACCAACAAAATACTGTCACTCGCGCTTAGCGCATTTTTCAACACGGGTTCAAAGCTGTTTTGATGAAGAGGTAGTAGCTAGGGATTCTTGACCGCATTTTAAGGCAGTTTAAGTGTACTTTAGGTGAGATCACGCTTAGCGCGATTGTGAATAAATATAATTCTTTCTAATTTTAGTTTATCTCATTTTTCTAGGTGTTCAATCAATGATATTTTTTTATTATCATATAGAGTATTGAATAAGATTTTCAACGCTTCTGACCGGGCGTCAATCAGAGTTACGGTTCGAAAGTTATGAAAAAAATAAGAATTGTGATTTTACTAGTGGCGCTAAGCGCCCTCATAGCGCGGTTCGCGTCATTTTAGCCCCTATTTTAGTCACTTTTCAGCATTTTTAGGTTATGTTGTTAGGAACTTTTTACCCCATCTTCATCAAACACATTCTGTGAGTAGAGTAGTTTAGAAACAACATTAGAGTGTGCATCTTGACGATCCGGAGTCGAATCCACTTCAATCAGAGTTGACAAACCGTGAGATTTGTGTTATTCTCCTATCTTCTCTTTGTACCCTCTATTTGTTGGGGTTTTATATGTAAGTTTAACTTGATTGTATGTGTATTTATGGATCTTTATATAAAATCTTTTTTACAACTCTTAATCAATGTCATCTTTGATTTAATATCTATCTTAATGGGTTTGATTCGCTATAGATATATGTTTTTCAAACTCAACCTAAGATGTGCGTCTATTGGTTGTGGGAAGCGGCCTATTATTCACGTGTATATGTGTCGGATCTTAATTCTCTGTGTTGTTTAGTCGCATGAGACATCATCTTCGAGAGAATGTGATTGATTTCTCGAACTTTACGTTAGACATAACCTCTGTTTGTGAGCGATATGTGGAGGTTTTGGTGAGTAATTTGGGTTGTGTGCATTTGATCTATAAATTTTTTAGTACATGATGGGTAGAAAGAAATACAACTCCTGACGAGTTTTCCCATGTCTTAAAAATTTATTTATTTTCTTGTCTTATGTTTTCCTTTTGCACTTTTATCCCAAACCATTCAAACCCAAACTTAGAGACGTAGAGATTGTTGAATAACATTCTTTCTCTCGCACCGATCCTTGTGGAGACGATATAAATCCCGGAGGGAATTCTTCCGAAAATAAAATTTTTGCCTTCCGCTTTACCGCTTCAACAAAATGGCGTCGTTGTTGGGGATTGGTTTTGATATTGAATCACATTACAATAGTTTCTATGTTTTTAAGCTTTGTACATACTTGTCCATAGTTGTTTTCCATATGTGATTGTACATATTTGTTTTCGTTTCATTTGTTCACTTGTTGTATATATGTGTTGTCCATCATATATGTGTATGTGTTTGTGTTTATTTTTGTTTTTTGTTTATGTTTTCTCAAAGTGTTGTGCAGGTTTATTTGATAGTAGCCAGTGAACCAAGCAACATGGAGGAGATTGTACGTAAATAAAGCATCGAGCTTATGACGTAAAACAAGCACTTGTTGGGAGGTAACCCAATAATTTTTGAGTTTGTACAATTTTATGTTTAGTAATATAGTTGATATAAAGTGACAATGGATGAATTGTGTTAGAAAAAGAACTTGAAAATCTAAGTGTTCCTGCTCGCACTTAGCGCGCCCTGTTTTATGTGGAAAAATCTCTCATTTTTCATCCACTTTCATCAATTTTGGTCTTTTTGTTTAGTTATTTTTAACTCAATTTTTTTAGGTTGTTAGAATAATGTTTGTGTTTGCTCTCAAGTTTATTTTTTATTAGCTTGATGATGCATTTTGTAATTTTCCAAGTTTGATCGTTTTAACTTGCGAATGTATGAGTTGAGATTGTTTGAAGTTGGTACTTTGCAAGATACTTGTTTATTGCTTTCTAAAACATAGCATGATTAGGAGACTTTTCATTTGTACAATTTTCATGTCATTCATCCTTTTGTCATACTTGTTCAGCTTTGAATCACTTTAGGACCAAACCCTTTTTGTGAGCAGCTTTCCATTGTTTACTATATGTAGGAGACCAACATTCTTATTTAACTCGGTTTTATTATGTTTAATCTTGTATTTGTGTTGATTTGTATGATAGCACTAAAATGATCAATGCATTTTGTTTTATTTTGAGCATAACCACTTGACCAAATAGTCAATCTACCTTGTGAGTGAGTGAGAATTTGCTTACCCCTTTGAGCCTTTGTTATAATCCATGTTGGTGTTAAGTTCATTTTTGTATGGATTCTAATACTT
The DNA here is from genome assembly GCA_963859935.3 of Lathyrus sativus. Lineage (NCBI taxonomy): Eukaryota > Viridiplantae > Streptophyta > Magnoliopsida > Fabales > Fabaceae > Lathyrus > Lathyrus sativus. Next base: position 11,045,384 of record OZ012737.1, read on the forward strand.
TTTCTTGAACTATAACTATGACTTGTTATTTGAGTTTTTTTACCATTGCCTAATAATTTTGGGAGCATTCATGTCACTATGTATGGTTGTATTCAAGTTGGGAGAAGAAGTTGGTTGCTGTGAGGTTGAGAAAAAGAAAAAAGTTTGAAAAAGAAAGAAAAGAAAAAAGTGAAAAAGAAAAGAAAAAAAGGAAAAAAACATTGAAAAGAAGAAAAAAATAGAATAATATTGTACTAATAAGTTGTGTGGAATGGTGTAACAATTTGGAAAATATAAAAAGGTGGTTGGAATTTGTGAGTGCTTGAGATTGTGAGAAATGATCACTCTCATTTGATTAGGCAAGTTTTTGTTTCTTTTACCTTGAGAAAAACAATTGTTTGTTACCTAAGTCACATTACAACCCTTAAAGCCCTTGTGATTTTTGTTTTTATACTGTTCAATATGAGTTTTTTCTTGATGAATGCATAATTTAACTTGTTGTTAGCTTGATTGTTGGGTGAGAGTTAAGCCCTCATATTTGTTTATTCATCTACCGATGAAGTGTGTGCTAGGTGTGATTCATTTGTGAACATTGTATTATCTTAGAATTTTTTACATGTGTTTTTTTTATTTAGGAGTTGTTTCGTTTTCATGTTATCATTATAGTTTAGTGGTAAGTTTTACTTTGTTTGTACGTTTTTGTGTTGAACCATACATTTGTTTTTGTTTTTCGAAACTTGTTGAGTCGTGATTGCTTGGTTGTTACTTTTATTTCTTCGAGTTGATTGATTCTTGTTTGAGTAAAAACAAGTTTTAGTTGGAGAGAGTTGATAAGTGCTAAAATGTACTGATTTTGAGTGTGGATAATTGGCACTTATTGGCTCGATTCGTTGGTTTTTCGTTAATAATCCTTCGTTTTTGTTTATATTTTGTATAATTTACATTATAGTGCGTAATATGCATTTTTGTGTACATATTGTTGAGTTTGACAATTTTCATCTATTTTTATAGGTAATAATGCATGGTTGAAGTATGGACTCATTTGAGCCAAGAAGGATGCTTCAAAATGCAGTTTTGACCAACAAAATACTGTCCTCGCGCTTAGCGCAGTTTTTAGCATGGGTTCAGTGCAATTTTGATGAAGAGATAGTAGCTAAAGATCCTTGACTGCGCTTAACGCGCTTTAAGGCGGTTTAAGTGTATTTTAGGTGAGATCGCATTTAGCGCGATCTGAGCGCGTTTAGCGCGATTGTAAATAAACATAATTCTTTCTAATTTTAGTTTATCTTATTTTTTAGGTGTTCAATCAAGGATATTTTTTTATTATCATATAGAGCATTGAATAATCTTTCCAATGCTTCCGACCAGGCGTCAATTAGAGTTAAGGTTCAAAAATTATGAAGAAAATAAGAATTGTGATTTTACTGATGGCGCTAAGCGTCCTCATAGCGCGGTTTGCGTCATTTCAGCCCCTATTTAAGTCACTTTTCAGCAGTTTTAAGGTTATTTTGTTGGGAAAATTTTACCCCAACTTCACCAAACACATTCTGTGAGTAGAGTAGCATAGAAACAACATTAGAGTGTGCATCTTAACGATTGGAAGTCGAATCCACTTCAACCGGAGTTGACAAACTATTAGATTTGTGTTCTTCTTCTCTCTTCCCTTTGTACCCTCTATTTGTTGGGGTTTTGTATGTAAGTTTATCTTGATTGTATGTGTATTTGTGGATCTTTGTATAAAATCTCTTTTACATTTATTAATCGATGTCATCTTTGATTTAATCTCTAACTTAATGGGTTTGATTCGCTATAGACATATACTGTTCGAACTCGACCTAAGATGTGCGTCTATTGGTTGTGGGAAGCGGTCTAATGTTCGTGTGTGTGTGTCGAATCTTAATGTTTCGTATTGTTTAGTTGCGTGAGACATCACCTTCGAGAGAATGTGGTTGATCTCCCGAACTTTGTGTTAGACATAACCACTATTTGTGAGCGATACGTTGGGGTTTTGGCGAGTGATTTAGGTTGCGTGCATTTGATCTATAGATATTTTAGTACATTATGGGTAGAACGAAATACAACTCCTGACGAGTTTTCTCATGTCTTAAAAATGAATTTATTTTCTTGTCTTATGTTTTCTTTTTACACTTTTATCCCAAACCATTCAAACTCAAGCTTAGAGACGTAGAGATTGGCGAACGACGTTCTTTCCCTCGCACCGATCCCTATGGAGACGATATAAATTCCAGAGAGAATTCTTCCGAAAATAAAATTTTTGCTTGTCGTTTTACCGTTTCAACAGCTCATTACCATAATGTGTCTATTGTGAGATACTTATGCCAATTAGGTACTCGGTAAAGGGCCTAAAATCTCCCCTAAATATAATTGTATTGCTTTGATTGTGGTATAAAGTTGAGTTTGTACGAAGCTCAAAAATAGCATGAAAGCATAAAGTGCCTCATACTTGTGCTTTAGAAAATAGGTCAAAGTAAATTTAGTGTATGCATCCACACAAGCAACATAATATAGATAACCAAAGTTAAAGGAAAACGGGGAAAACTCTCAAAGATCAATATTAACAACATCAAAGGGATCATGATACATAGTTGAAGATAAAAGGATATGAAGTTTATGATATTTGCATATACAACATAACTTGCATAACAAGGAACTTGGTTTATTGAATAGAGAAACATTACAATGTTTGAGAGCTATTTGAATGGCCTAGAAATTTACATGGCTTAGTTTATAATGCCACAAAAGACTAGAGTTATGTTTATTTACATCAAAAACTACTGAGAAAGAAATTGAATTAACATTAGAACACAAGAAAATGAACTTTGAAGATGATGTGAATGACTCTTTTAAGGCTGCATAACTAACTGTGGAAAGCAATACAATTCACGTGAATCAAGAAAGCCTTCAAGTAGGGTAACTTTAGAAACCTGCGATTTGATGAATCACTTGTTAGTACAAAAATCAAATACCATTTTATTGTCTTTGAGAACTTTGACATTAATAACATATTGTGTGTAATTCAAGGTACAAGCAAGATATCATTGAGAGACATACAAATGGAAGGACAAGCAGATGCTTATACACTAGAAGAGCCCACACACTTAATGGTTAAAGATTGACAATTGGCTACGTTGACACGATTGAGACCATTATATGAAACATGCACCCTCTGCCACGAGAGCTTGAGTTTTGATCACGCACACCACATGTTTGATGACTTGTATGAGTCACATTTGCCAATACAGTTGCCATAACCAATTCTTGTTGAAGTTTGTCAAGTTTTGCATCTAGAATATAGAGAAAAGCCTCAACAACATAGAGAGAAATAGGTTTAGATGTCTCATACATTTTCATAACAAACGAATTATACTTTTTAGGTAATCCATCAAGAATAGAATCTATCTGATCTTGTTCCGAAACAACATCACCAACGCCTAATAACAAATTTGCAACGTCTTTGACATGAAGAACATATTCAATAATATAATTATTACCTTTTTTGACAGATTTTAACTCAACCCGAAGTTGTATCACACACAGGGAGGGATCCATAAAAAAATTTGGTGGGGGCAAAATAATAATAATAATAATAATAATAATAATAATAATAATAATAATAATAATAATAATAATAATAATAATAAAATGATCAGAGGTAACTCAAATTGAATGTGCTAGTTGAATTAAATATGTAATTTGGTTAGAGTTTAATTATTTGTGATAGAAAAGTAAATTATTGATATTTATAAATCAACAACTTTAAAAAAAAATTATTAATAATAATAATAATAACAACAATAATAATAATAATAGTAATAATAATAATTGAGTTAATAATTGAATAATAGAAAAAATATATTATTTTATATCTAAATAAATAAATATAACTCGATGTCTGCTATTTAAATATGTTTATATTTAAGTATGGTTTATTTTTATTTTTCAGCTACCGAATACATATTTTTAGATTTATGTGTTCAATAATTATATATAATTTATTTCTCGTGTTATTGTACATCTTTTTTGTTACATATATCATTGTACTTTTATTTTACACAAATGAAATAATTTAATATTTTTAGTGGGGGTAATAGTGAATTTTTAGTAGAAGTAGATATAAAAAATATTTAATTTAATAAAATATAACAAATTAATAGTATATGTTAGTGGGGGCAAGTGCCTCCCAATTTGTTACACGTGGATCCGTCCCTGATCACACATGCTTTCATATGAACATTAAAGTATTTGTGAATCTTGTCCCAGACTTTAAACACGTGTTTGCACTATAGAACACACGGTAACATTTATTTTAAAATGGTGGAGAGAAGTCATCGTTTGATCTTGCACGATCCATGCTTCTATTTATTGGAAAATTTTCAACAAGTTGACAAGTATATATTAGTGTAATGTGTAGTATGTTATTCTTTACTTTCTGCTTATGAGCATATGTTTATAGGATGATTTTTTTCTTTTCCTATATACATTTTGTTGCGACTCAATTGTAAAATTTGACGTGTACTATGTCCCCAGTGTGAATGCTAATATGTAAAACGAAACACTTGGTGAAGGCGATGCACCAAATTGAAAAGCTCAATAATTTTATGATGGATTGATCTCTCCAAACCTACCCAATAAGGGAGCTTCTAAATCATGATTATCTATTTCATTTAAACTTTTGGCTGCTATGTCTAATTGGTACGTTCCTAAAAAATGCATATATTATTAATGTTTATTGATGTTTGTCTAACAAAACAATGTTTACATGAAAATCATTATCAAGTAAAGAATTTGAGAATGGAGATTGAGAAAATTGATTGTTGTGAGAATAGATGTAACACCCCAAAATTTATTTAGGATTTTGTTTAATTGTTGGTTTATTTCTTAAAAATTTATTGAGTATTTTTAAAGTAATAATAATATTAATAATAATTAAGAGCTTATTTATTTAAAAATATTAGAAATAGTGGATAATTTGAGTAATTACAATTAGATAAAATAAATTAAAAACTAAGATTTTGTGAAAATAGAATTAATAGAATAAATTAAGGGATTTAGAGAACGATGAGTTTTGGAAAAAGAAAAAGAGGAGGCAACCCCTAGTGGAGAGAATTGTAAGAGTTGGATTTTCAATTACGAAAAACTCAACTTTTCTGACTTAATCAAGGTAAGGGAGATTGTTCTGCATATATAAGAATATAAATGGATATCCATGGGAACAGATACTATGATATCCGTATCCGCCACATTGAATAAATATGATATTCATATCCGCCTCATATCCATGCGAATATCCGTTAAGCGGGTAATATGCAGGTTTTACGATATCCGCGGATATTTATAGATATTCATGGATAATATTCTTTTTATGAAAATTATTTTTTGAAAAAAAATATTTTTAACTTCTTTTAAAGATACAAAAAGTTATTATCACATAACATTGATACAATTCGCTCTTAATTTAACAATAAAATTTCATCGCATTAATTTTCTTCTTATTCGCTAAAACATAATTAGATCCAAACATAATATCCAAACATTTCATTTTTAGTAAAACAAATAAAAGATATTGTGATTGTGAGTTATGATGGAAGAGCGGACGATAGAGGAGTAGGAAGGGAGACACTAGTTTGGCAGAGGAACGACGACACTAGTTAGTTGGACTATGAAATTGTTGAAGCGACATATGAAGTAATGAAGAGTTTGAATATGAAATGGCTAATCGAATTTGAATAAAATGTGAAAGGTTTTCTTCAAAGGAAATTTCAAAAAAAAAAGAAAGAAATATAAGATGACTAATTTTTTTTAGAAAATGAAAAGATAAGGTATAATAAATTAATAATATTTAAAAGATTTTTATAATTTATTAATAGATATGGATATCCGCGGGCGCAGATGTCATTAAACCCGTATCCATATCCATTAACAAACGAGTATTTAAATATCCATTTATTTTATCCGTGGATATCCATTAAACTATTCGTTTCATATTCGTGACGAATTTTATCCGCGGATATCCGCGAGTACGAATTTTTTTGCCATCCCTATGCATATAGTGTTTAAACCTCTGGAAAGTGTGGGTTCCTTTAACCCGTATTTGTTTATGTAATTTCTTGTGTCTTAGCTTTTCCGAGAGACCTCGTGTCCCATATGGCGGGATTGTTTCCAATAAATCACGCGATGTGCAACCTATAACAAGCCCCAGAGACTTGGTTTCCAATCTTGCTTGAGGGATCATAGAAGTCCCACCTCAAAGGGTAAAATGCCTCGCCTGAGGAACTCATTGTCTCGCCAACCAGACCATGTATTGAGATGAATGAGGAACTTAGATTCCTCAGGATAATTAGACTCTTACCCGAGGGACTCCGCGTCCACTCAGACAGGATTGTTTCCATTAAAACACGCCTAAAAGGCGCGACCTATATTAAGCTTTAGAGGCTTGGTTTCCATTCTTGCTTAAGGGCTCAATAGAAGTTCCTCCTGAAAGGGAAAAACACCTCGCCTATGGGGCTCAATGTCTCGCCAACCAGGCTATGTCTTAAAATGACTGAGGAACATATATTCCTCAATCTAATTAGACTCTTTCCTGAGGGACTTTGCGTCCCTTCAGGCAGGATTATTTCCAATAAATCACGCCTAAGAGACACAACTTATATCAAACTCTAGAGACTTAGTTTCCAATCTTGCTTGAAAGTTGGATACAATTCCCACATGAAAGGGTAAAATGCATCATCTAAGGGACTAAGTGTCTTGCTAGTCTAACTAAGTACTGAGATGACTAAGAAACTTAGCTTCCTCAGGCTAATTAGACTCTTACCTGAGGTATTTCGCTTCCTCTCATGCATGATTGTTTCCATTAAATCACTCCTATGATGCATGACCTATATCAAGCTCTAGAGACTTGGTTTCAAGTCTTTCTTGAGAGTTCGATAGAAGTCCCACCTGAAAGGGTAAAACGCCTCGCCTAAGGGGTTCAATGTATCGCCAGTCAGGCTATGTATTGAGATGACTGGGGAACTTAGATTCCTCATGCTAATTAGACTTTTGCCTCAGAGACTTCGCGTCCCCTCAGGCGAGATTATTTCTAATAAATCACACCTAAGAGGCGCAACCTATATCAAGCCTCATTAGTTTGGTTTCTAATCTTGCTTAAGGACTCGATAGAAGTCCCTCCTGAAAGGGTAAAACACCTCGCTTGAGGGACTCAATGTCTCATCATCTAGGCTACGTATTGAGATGATTAAGGAACTCGTGTTTGAGGGACTATGTAGTGTTATATTTGCAAAAGGTTTGCCTAGGGTTATGCCCTGAGACCGCTCAACGAGAGGTGACAACAAACGGTTTCCAAGGGTGAGGTATCACCTTGCCCTTGAGTCTTCCCTCACCCATACGAGGAAAAATATAGAATAAGATGTTTCTTAGTTAAAGAGAAAGTCGGGATCATTATTGACTCACGCCTCCCATGGAAATAGGGATTTAGCTGCCCATTATTTAACTAGGTGGACGATAGCCTTTTTCGAGGAAACGTTATGTTCTAAAGATCCCTATAAATACATCATCCCTTAAAGAGAAAAAGATAGACTCAATTTCATACACACTATCCACAACTTAACGAGCATCACACACGTTACTACTTTAACATACACGACCAACCTAATCGTCCGCCTGCAATCTAGTAGTGTCGGCCACCAACAGGGTTTCTCACCTCACGTGAGCATATCCCTTAAATAGCCTCAAACACCACGGTACATGACTTCTCTTCACCGTACCAAACGTGTTATATATCTAATATGACTTCTGAGTCTCCATGCCTTTGTAGGGAGAACTCACACACATGTACTTTTTGACCAGTATAAACTACATAAAATAACTTTTATATATATATATATATATATATATATATATATATATATATATATATATATATATATATATATATATATATATATATATATATATATATATATATATATATATATATATATATATATATATATATATATATATATATATATATATATATATATATATATATATATATATATATATATATATATATATATATATATATATATATATATATATATATATATATATTACAAAAAAAAATAGACAAAAAATAAAATAAATGATTTAAAATTTAATATAAAATATAATATAATAGAATAAAAACAATTAATATAAACAAACATAAAAATAAAAATTGTAAAAAAGATTATAGTGATTATAATTTATATTAAGCACAAAAATAAAAAAATAATTTAAAGGTAGAGAACAATTATAATAAATTAAGTAAGAACATAGAAAGAAATTATATAAAAGAAAAATAATCAAATGAAAGAAAATGAATAATTTTTAAATAATAAAATAAAATTGAAGATATTTTAATAAATATAAAAAAAAATTAAATATTAAAATTCATATTTTATCTCCTCTCGTCTAAATCCCACCAGTTTGGGAAAACTTGTTTTGGAGGAATTTTACTCCATTTCCCTTCCCTCATTCTCTTTCTTAAAATTTGAATTCAATATAATTGATTAAAAATATTTTCTCTCCTTCTCTCTTCTCTTTCATCTACTTCAAACTAAACACGCCTTCAAAATTTATTGTAGGATCAAGAGTTAGTTCATGATGAGAAATTCTATATACATGTACTTTTATCTTCGTGCTATGTGTTCTTCTCAATCAATGTTAGGATATTTATAGCCGCAAGCGTGCGTAGGTAGCAACCTCATTTGATATTACTTTTGTGATTTTGAGACGTGAATGAAAACATTAATAGTGGCAAGAAGAATAGAGCTTGTGTATAAGGTTTTAAAATCATTGGAGCAATAAACTTAGTGCATCATAATATCATATTATCTATTTATAAAAAGAAACAAAATAAAGTTATCATTACATCTACATCTATATGTTAATGATGTATCATAAGTTAGCAAGTTGTTTTGTTGCTTCTTGTGATATAAATAGGAGCACTTCTTCTTGTTATAAAGTATATGGTAAGGTAATGCCTCTTTGATGCAAGTTTGATTAAATCCTAATGAATTGACAAGCCACTTATTAACCCCCAAATCATGTTACATAGAGGTGACTACCCCATTCTACGGATAAAATGCATAAACACTATGGTGAAACAAACAAGAAATTATGATTTTATTTATAGACAATTAGTAGTGGCTAATTTGATAGAAGAGATGTCCACTTCAAGAGAATAGTATCAAAATCTAAAAGAATCGCCTTCAAATTCTAATATCATTTAATTTAATTACTTTTGCGAATTTGTTAATTTTTTTACATTGATTGTCATGTCTATTTTATGTACTATTTGACTTAATTAATGGATAATATATTAGAATTTTTATTTAAATAACCAACTTTTTTTATAAAAAAAATATTCAAATTGATCCACTTTTTCATATATTTATCAAACTAATTCACTTTTTAAAAAATCAATAAAAAAGAGTCGTCAATTCAATTGACGACATTGTACAAACACATATGAGTAGTCGTCAATCTAATTGGCGACGGTGTACAAAGACAGAGATTCTTTCTACTCTGTGTTTGTACATTGTTGTTAATTGGATTGACGACTCTTTTATGTTATTTTATTTTTTAAAGTGAGTTAGTTCGGGAAATATGTGAAAAAATGAGTTAGTTTAAGTATTTATTTGAAAATCTTGATTATTCAAGTAAATTTTTTAACATATACTCAAATAAACACTTGTATAGAGGGAAACATGGTGACACAAGTTCAATTCTAATATTCCACTTAAAACATTCTCATAGTCAATCTATAAGGCCCTTAACAACGATGATAAAGTTGTATTGACTTAATTTGTATGACAATTTTTATATTTTTGTTGGCTTTGTTAAGTATATTTTAATTTTGTAAAAAAAATTTAGGTTCATTAAATTTTTTAATGAAAATATGAGGTCAAATTAAATATTGAATATTTTTTTAATAATCTGCAATAATATAAAAAAGATCAAAGAAACAAAAGAGGAGGACTAGACCAAAATCTTTTTAGTGAATAACAAATCTGTTATTAGGAAGTCTAAATTTGTTTCTAACAATCTCAGGTAAAAGGGTCCTAGGCGGACTATCTCAAGACAAAGGCAAGGAGGAATTGATAGCTAAAGAAACTAACAAATCTGCACACTGATTACCTTCTCTAAAAATATGAGAAATGTAGTATCTCAAATTCCTAATTTTGGCTAAACAATTAATCCATATGGTTCTAACATGCCAAGGAACCAAAGAATGGTTATTAATAGCTAACAAAACAAAAGTATAATCTATTTCAAGGCAAATATTATTCCATCAAAAACAAATAGCAAAGTCAATGGCCTTAAAAAGTCCAAAAGAAAAGCAATCAAACTTTTCAGCAAAAGCAAAAACACCAAAGTGATTTCTGAACATCCCCCCACAATATGCCCTATCATAAAAGAAGGAGTCGTATGTGTTGCATTTCAACCAGCCAACACTCAAATGCTTCCACAAAACTTTAATGATTTTTGGCGCCTTGGGCGCATGTAACTTGACATTGAATGTCTTAATAATAGAAAACTCATGGATGGAGAAACTAGCCATTTTGGAGGTAATATTTCCAATGAAAGCAGCCTCAAAAACGATTTGGTTTGGGGTCTTCTTTCAGTGCATAAAACCATTATTGAATATGACTTGATTGTGGGCCCATAAAATACTGCTAATAATGTGAACAATGAAAGCTTGAATAATAACATTTCATTAAGGGATCCAATTCTTGTCTCAAATTTCCAAAGTATTCAAGATATTATACACGATAGGCAACTTTATCATGCTAATAAACCAATGCCAAATATGAAGAGAAAAAGAATAGTGAAAGACAAGATGTTACGCTGTTTCTGGATTAGAATCACAAAGACTACACATCGAAGGACTATAAAAATCTCTCAACGTTAGATTATCATCTGTTGGAAAGCGATTATGGAAAAGTCTCCAGACAATGAACGCCTTAGAAGGAGGAATATTCGCATTCCAAATTTGTTTGGACCAAGGCTGAGGTGGAGAAGTATCTGACTTAAAGGATAAGCATCTTTAAGAGTTAAATCACCAGATTTATAATGGATCTAAATATTGTTATCCGTCATAGTATCAATAGGGATAATGATTTTATCTGCAAGCAAAATCAAGTTAGGAATTTTATTGGTCACATGAACAGTAAAATTCAAGAGCCATTAAGTAAAAAATCAGAAACCAGAGTGTTGAGGTTGATATCATTAGTGTCCGAAATCCTAGAAATTAGTGGAGGATCACACCAAGGATCAAGGCAAAACTTAGTGTTACAGTCGTTTCACAAGACAATCCTAGAGTTGCTATTAATACCATCCACCTCAGTTTTGATGCTGCTCCAAATAGAAGAAGTAATACGATGCTTAATAGGAATGTCATCTCTGAGCACTCTAGCTTTCAACAAGAAAGCTCAGCTCTCATAAGAGTTCAAAAGATCCCAACAAAGTTTCATGTTGAAAGCATTATTAAGGGACAATGGACATTGTTAATGAAAGCATTATTAAGGGACAATGGACAAGGGACAATGGACAATAATAAAATAGAGCCTCTATTTATTTTTCGTATTAAAACTTTAATAAACATACACAAAACCTCTGAAAATTTAAGATAGTGTTATTTTTTAAATTAATCAATTATACAATGCACATTTTAAATAGTTGTTATTATTATAAGTTTTTAATAGATATTATTATTTAATTAGCATATAAAAAAAATTATAAATCAATTAATTAGAACTATATGAATATTAAAAAAATAAGTCTTTGACCACACTAGCCTTAGTAGCCCGGTCCGACAAACAACCTATATATTTATTCAAAATCTTAAAAAATATGTGTATATATTCTTTCACTTATAAATGCAAGTCTCTATTTTTTTAATAAATGTGAAACTTTCTCATATTTTATTTTTAACACTTCTAACTCATACTTGTTTTTTTCAAAACTTAAAAGAAAAAAACATAAATTCATTTTACTTGTCTAAGTTTTTTTAATTTTTGTTATTTGTTAGTGGTCCATACTTATTGAAAAATGTGATAAGTCAAATTTGAGCCTAAAATTCTACCTAAAATATTTTTACAACTAAATCATTTGAACGTAATCCAAGACAAATACTTGTGGACAGATATGGATACCAATTTGCAAATATAAAGTGGGGATGAGAATGAAACTTGGAATATGGATACCAATATTAACAATATATATCTTATACATGAGATTTAGTATATAAGCATATGAATTATATATCATAATGACCGCAATAATCACAATAACCGCAATCGTAACACCCACCTGTAACCGCATCCGCAATTTAAAACCATGATAGTGAGGTTGAGTCACCGTGGTTGGTGAGAGAGACGGTGTTTGATGAGAAATGATGGACGGTGCTAGGGTTTCATGGATGAGAGTGAGAGACGAGAGTGAGGTGAATGTGAAACTGAGTGAAACGGGTCTGAGGGTATTACCTATTATTGCCAAACGACGTCGTGCATGTGCAACTAATGCAATATGGCGAATTCGGATACCCATGGTTCATATATTCTTACCCGTCCCTCCTATTATAGAACACTCTAAACCGAGTCTTGAATCCGTGGATCCATTTATCCATTTTGACTCACCCATTTTTCTTTTTCTTTTTTCGAGTTCGGGTGGTTTGAACAGGTTACCAGTTCCTGTCCATCCCTGCTATCATATTATGGTAACAAACAGAAGTTATAATCACATACTGCAAAATAGAATCCAGCTCAAAGGCATATTCAAGCAAAGTATCACAAAAATGGGGGAATAGTCTCGAAATAGGATAAGATAACTTTGGAACAGGAACAACATTTTATAAGCTTAATCCAATAGATTAGAAAAGAAATTGTAGTACATATGAGCAAAGCATTGATAAGTTTGAGCAATGAAAGAAATTTTTTGCAATAAGTGAAAGCAGACTGATTTGAAGAGCTAGAAAAGAAGTTTGTACTAATTATTTGGTTCAGCCTAATAATAGGAAATTAATGAATTAACTGAGTCACTTTAGAATCTATGATAAATAACAAATTGTTTGGGAGGCCTCATATTCCTCGAACTATCTAACATCATAGTGAGGACTGTCAATGATAAATTATTTGGTTTTCACTATGTATTAGAAGGTTTAATTTACTACAATTGATAAAAGTATTCATCATAGTAAGTAATGTCAATGAATCGAACTAACTCGAAAATAGTTTGAAATTTGATTCGATAATTAAAACCTTGAATTAGATTTATGAATCAAGTGAGTTTAATATGAGCGAAAAATTCAGTTTATTAACTAAATGAGCTGAACTTTAACTATATATAGTTCGACTCGTTAGATTTATGAATTAACTCGATTATATATGAGAAGAATTATATTATCTTTGAGAGTAGGTTTAAAGATTTACATCAAATCTTAACTATTTATTGTCCCTTCCATACTAGTTATGACCGTAGAGCTGACAATTGCATTTAGAATCATCTTTATTGAAAGCATAATGACATTTGTTAAAATAACTTGTATAATTAAGGTTTTAAGTGGTGTAATCATTATGTGATGGAAATGTATCAATTTCTAGTAATTTTTGGTGTACTATTTCATTAAATTTGCAAGATTCCTAAAAATTTATATGAAATTGTGGATTTTTAAGACAAATTTAAACTCAGACTCAATAGTTTTTGAATTAGACTTTCAAATGCATCTATTAAAAGTTGTGTAGTTTTTGAATTAGTAAATTTTTTTAAACAAATTTAAATTTCAATATGATAACTTTTATTTAATTTCAATATTTTTTTTAAAAAAATATTAGTTTTAAATGTCACATTATATAAAAAAAAGTAGATTTAAAAAAATGTTTTTTTAAGTCCGTGAAAAAAGTGAGTTGAACCTAACAAGATGAATTGAATTGTTCGTTAACTTATAATGAGTCGAGTTTGAGCTTAAAAAAATTCATGTCGAACTCGAACCGAAATTTGAGCTGAACCAATTTTTAACGAGTCGAGTTGAGGCGAGTTCGACTCGAATCGACCCATTTTCATTCTAATCATGGTACATTAATATTATTCGTCCAGTTCTATTAATACAACAATAATTTAAAAAAAAATAGCTAGAGAGGAAGAAACAAGAATTAAAGTGATTGAGGAAAGGATGAAAGAATGATGTACACAAACATATAACATCACTGCATTCCAACTTAGAACAGTAAAATTCTTTGGTTTTTATTTCTCTTTTTGATATATATATATATATATAGTGGGGTTCAAGTTTTTTTTTTAACTTTCTCCAAATCATAACCTTTAAATAAAATATATTTTTATAGTTAAATTATCATTTTTATTTAATTAACCATTCGATTAAACTTAATTTAAAGGCTATGATTTAGAGTAACCTAAAAAAACGTATTCTTTAAGTAAGTTGAACCCAAATAGAAAACTTACATTATATTTATTATCTTAATATGTATAGCGCGCGCGCGCGCACACACACACACACACACACACACACACACACACACACACACACACACACACACACACACACACACACACACACACACACACACACATATATATATATATATATATATATATATATATATATATATATATATATATATATATATATATATATATATATATATATATATATATATATATATATATATATATATATATATATATATATATATATATATATATATATACACACACACACACAAAAAAAAACAACAACAATGCATGAGGGACACGATCCTACAATCAATCTAGTAATGGTGATTGTACATTAAGTTTAGAAACACACTCTGATGAGTTATAATGACACTTTATTGCAAATTATGTATAAGATGTGATGTCATGATATCTATATAATTGCTAATTATGTATAACATGTGATGTCATGATATGATATAATAGTCAAGGAATCATGTTTATAACTCTCCCCTTCAAACTGGTGGTGAGTGAATCACACCAAGTTTGTCTCTAAGTTGACTGAACCATGTGTGACTTAATGGTTTGGTGAGGCGATCTGCAATTTGATTTGTTGTAGGAACATAAGCCATAACAATCTCGTTTTGTAGTACTTGGTCTCTGATATATTGAACATCAATTTCAATATGCTTAGAATGAGCATGCAATATTGGATTAGAAGCTAGTGTCATGGCACTCAGGGTTATCACACCATAGTATAGGCTTTCTTGGCAGTGGGAGTTTAAGTTCAGTAAGTAGTGTACGAATCCATGTTATCTTAGCATCTAGGTCAGCTAGAGCTCTGTACTTTGACTTTGTACTTGATTTTGATATTACCTTTTGTTTTCTTGAGGACCAAGAAATGAGTGTTTCACCAAGGAACATGTAACACCCTTCTAAGCCCCACATACAATTATCAATTATTTTAATTAAAAACACAACCACAAGTGCGTCAAACGTCATAAAACACATATCTTGCTCCGTAACACGAGTTACAACAAAATATTTTTCTTTTTAAACAATTACACTTATGTTTACATGACATCAAAACTCATCTGATTTGTATCTAAGATGTTTACACGACATCCAAACTCATTTGGTGATGTTGTAGCGGAATCATTATCAAGTAATCATAGAAGGTAAAACAATAATATGACATTTATTCTTAAACTCCAACTTCAATAACATCAAACAAAGGAGTTGGAAACAGTCAACTCAACAACTTAGGAATGTTTAACATAACAAATTTCGTCATAAGACTTCGACATAACATCATAGAAATAAAACATAGCGACCCAAACTTAATATTACAATATTAGAGCAAGATGCCACTATATAAAACGACAACTAGAAGTAACTCCAATGATCTAGCTTCCACTAACTCAACGAGATCAACTCCTGGGTATTTGCATGATGTTCATATAAAGGAAATATTCAATCAGAAGGGGTGAGCAATCATATTCAATTATAAAAGGCACAAAATGAAAGATATATTACAACATATATACAATCATTCACAACAACATATCACATTACTCACACCCAAAACATCATCATCATACACAACAACATTTCAATTACCATAAACGTCATTCAAAATTAATATCAACAAAAATCATACAAGATGCAACTCTCATAAAACGTACCTAACAACCGACTCAACATGCATATGGTACTAATTTATGAAAACTCGTGTTTATTTTGCTCCTTGATCCACCACCATAGGATCTGGTTCACTCTTGAACCGGAGCACACCAAATCACTACCATCACCATAGGTAACGCTTCACTAATTTCCCATAATAGGAATTAGATACTCGTAACCTTTCTATCACCATAGAATTGAGGCTCACCAAAAGATAACCGAAGTTTCGACAACATGGATGCATGACTCTCAACATGCAAGAACAGCATATACACATTGGTCCTCTCATAATTGTGTATGCCATCATCAACAAAAATTGACATAAATATAGCATGCATACACATATGAGCATGCAACATCATTCACAACAACACTACAATCATAATCATGTTTAATCAATCATTTTTCATTACATATGAGCATCTTCATCTTAATACAATAACACATTCAATAATAACGTATAGTTAACATAACTCAATAGGCATATTCATCATGACATCAACATCACAATAACATAACCAACACCTTAACAACCTCACCATAACAACATAATTATCATATAACATTTATTTAAACAATTACAATAATACATTAAAAGAACATAAGAACCAAATACACTTATCAACACAAACCAATACATTTATCAACACAGTAGGCAAGTGAATAATATTTCAAACATTTAACCTATCACTACCATGTTATAGCTCTGAGCGTTATCTTTCTAACGCTTCAAACGACATGTCATTTGGATACACTGATCAAAAGTTATTGTCGAAATCATCGGATAGGGCAAAACAATGTTCTGGCAGTTATGTGTCGACACATGCTTTGATTGTGTCGACACATGATATGCATAGATCGACACATGCTTCCAAATTTTCAAAATAATCATTTTCTGGCAGCTATGTTTCGACACATAGCTCGTATAGGTCGACACATATTTCTATTTTTGGCCTAAAAATCAGCTTTTAACCATCCAAACACTACCTTATGTAACAACAACTTATCTTACAAAAATCTATCATATTAATCCAATTTCCTACTGTTATAACATCCCAGACTCATCTATTACTTCATTGGTTTCATGAATCATCAACAAGTACATTACAACTATAACATCATATTCATCATCTTTAATCATTAATTTCACATCAATCCAACATGATCTAAGAACACAGCATCCACATATTGACACACATCTTTATAGTTCAGATCATGGCATATACAACAACAACAACAACATCATCAATTATTTCACAACATTCATCATCAATTATTCATTAACATTCATCATCAATTATTTCACAACATTCATCATCAATCGAAAAGGGAAACTAAAATCCTACTCTACCCTTCCCTCATACCAATCATAATTGAAAATAATTACCCACCCTTACCTTATATTTTCTCCATCAAAATCACTTTTTATTCCTAGATTTATTCCTCAACCTCAAGCTCTTGTTTTCTTATGCCTCTTGCCCTATCCTCTTTCTCTTTTTTCCTAATTTTTCACGTATAACGCAACTGATTCACTTTTTCCCAATTTTGTCTTTTTATAATGACATATTCCTCCTAATTATTATTTTCTCTCTTTAACCCCCAACTTATCCTCATGTTTTCCCTAACACCCTCAACTTAACCTTTTAATTACCATTTTACCCTCAAAATCTCTACACACTCTAATTTATATTATTTTTCTTATTTATTCATCAATTCATTATTATTTACTCAATCAATTAAATAAACTCCTATTATTTAATTTTTAAGATAACTATAACTAATTCTAACTTGTTCCAACTACCACTTATACTCCACGCATCATAATCCATCATAATCAATTAAAATACATCAAATCACAAATAATACATATATAATTCGATTAAATGAATAAATTGCAAAATGAGGTGTTACAGAACACACATTGACCAACCATGGATTTCATGTCATCAACGTTAGTGGCCCAATCTGCATCAGAAAAAATGATTATATCCAAGTCAGTGGATGGCTTGATATGCAAGTAATAATTGATGGTGCCTTAGAGATATCTCAAGATTCTTTTTATGTCTTGCCAATGGTCAATGATGGGTGAACTCGTGTATTGACTGAGTTTATCAACAAAAAAGGCTATGTCCTGTCTTATGTAAGTTAAGTATTCTGGACCTCTTATGGCTTGTCTGAGCACAGTTGGATCTTTCGATTTCTCCCCTTCAACTATGAATTGCATTCCTGTTATCATCAGTGTTGGACATGGTTAGGCACTTTCCATGTTGAATTTCTCCATAAAGTCACTGATATATTTGGATTGTTTGAGGTATATTCCATTGGAATCTCTTTGTACTTGGATGCCCAAAAAATAGTGTAAACGACCCAAATCTTTGAGAAAGAAGTCATCATTAAGTTGTTTGATGAAAGCTTCAAGGAACTTGTTGTTGTTGCCTGTGACTATGATGTCACCTGCATATATAAGGAGAAATGTGATATGATATTTACCTTTTAGAAGGAAAATAGAAGGGTCACTTTTTATGTTTTGAAAGCCCCAGTTTAACAATGCAGTTTTAAGATTTTAAAACTAAGCTCTTGGTGCCTCCTTCAACCCATAAATTGCTTTAGATAGTTTGCATATGTGATCACGCTTGGTAGGATCAAAAAAACCCTTCTGGTTGATGCATGAATAATGTTTCTTTGAGGTGTCCATTTAGGAATGCATTGTTGATGTCTAGTTGCCTGACTTCCCAACTGAGGTGTACTACAATGGAAACAATAATTCTGATTGTGCTAGCTTTGACTACAAGGCTAAATGTTTCCTCATAGTCGATTCCAACTATTTTTTGAAACCCCTTTGCAACTAGTCTAGCTTTCCTCTTTTCTATGGAACCATCTAACTTGTAATTTTTTCTTGAAGACTCATTTTGAGTCAATTATGTTTTCTTTATCTTACTAAGGCACCAACATCCATGTTTTGTTGGACATGAGGGCTTCAAACTCCTTTTGCATTGCTTCTTTCCATAATGGTCTTGTGAGAGCTTCCTTAGCATTTGTAGGTTCCATTGTGTCTTTGTAAGTATCAGTGAGTCCAATGTAAGGTAGCTTTGGCTTGTGAATTCCTAACTTACTCCTTGTGTGTATTGTATTACCTATACTTGTGTTCAAACTTGATTCACCCATATTTTGCTTCTGAACCATGTCTGGTGTCTCTTCACGAGTGTTGTCACCTTTTGAAGAACCACTGTTTGTTAATTTTGTGTCGTTGGTAACATCTTAAGAGTATTCTTCGTTTATTTAAGATGGATTTTCTTCTTTAGTGATTGGTATGATTGCATCATTGATGGAATTACATGTAGTGCACAAAGGAAAAGAAGTAGATGGTTGTTAGTCGTTGTTTTTAAAGGACTTATTTTATTGAGAAACCCTTCATGGAATAGAAAGTGGTCTTCATTGAACATGACATGTCTTGATATGAATGTCCTTCCATGAGAGTTGAGACATTTGTACCCTTTGTGAGAGTTGTTATATCTCAAGAAAACACACCTAGTTGTATGGAATTGTAACTTATGTTGGTTATAAGGTTTGAGGCAAGGGTAACACGCACAACCAAATGGTTTTAACAACTTATAGTCAGGTTCTTAATGAATCATGAGTGAATAGGGACTCTCATTTTGAGAAACTTAGGATGGAAATCTATTTATGAGGTATACTGCAGTAGAGAAGGCTTCCCACCAATAGTGTAAGGGCATTTGAGCTTGTGCAAGTAAGGTTAAGCTAAATTCTGCTATATGTTTTTGTTCCCTCTCAGCTCTTCCTTTTTATTGAGAGGTATATGGACATGACATTCTAAATTTTATACCAGCATATATTGCAAGTTTTTGCATAGGTTTGTATTCACCACCACCATCATAGTAGATTAT
The DNA here is from genome assembly GCA_963859935.3 of Lathyrus sativus. Taxonomy (NCBI): domain Eukaryota; kingdom Viridiplantae; phylum Streptophyta; class Magnoliopsida; order Fabales; family Fabaceae; genus Lathyrus; species Lathyrus sativus. The sequence continues at coordinate 11,065,447 of OZ012737.1, forward strand.
TTTTATTCTTTTGTTGAACTAATTTTCGGTTAGGTTTTTAAATTAAGTGAAAGCTTGCACAGTTTCAAACTTTTGTTTCAAGGGATATATCTAAGTAAACCTATTGAAATCTTCAACAAAGTGCACATAATATTTAAAACCGTGGGATAAAATTATTGGTGCAGGACCCTACACATCAGTGTGGACCAACTCAAGTGGTTCCTGAGCATGAGAAAAAGAAGACTTAAAAGGTAAAAGGTGCATTTTGGAATATTGGCATGCCTCATAAAAATTAAACTCGTTTCTAGCTGATACTTTGACATTACATTTTTTCAAGACATTGTCTAAGAATAAATTATTAGGGTGACTAAGTCTCTTATGCTAGCTTTCCTTGACAGATGCATAAGCACTTGCATTTCCTTTGGTTCCTAAAAGCTGGTATAATCCATCTTTAAGTAGCACTCTTATTATTACCTTCCCTGTCAACTTTTCCTTCACAAAGTAACAATTTTCATCAAACTCAACAAGTATGCTGTTGTCAGCAGCCAATTTAGATACACTTTTTATATTTTTGGTAATTTTATGTACATATAGGACATCATGTAAATTGAGTGACTTAAGTTTTGAAGAACTTGTGGCCACAATTTCTAATTTCTCACCATTACCAACAACTATAGAATTATTACCATGATGCTCAGTCAACTCTTGGAACTTGCTAGTTTGATGTGTCACATGATTGCTTGCATTGCTATCAAAGTATCAATTACAGTCTTTGACTAGTTTTGAGAGGCTAGGAAGGCATTGTGAGATCCTTTCTTGTCAGTGTCTACTGAATAATTGAATCTTGAGTAATTTTATTCTAACCTATGAAAAAAATTTATTGTTGTGTGATTACTCTTGCCACAAACTTGGCATGGTGACTTTGATGACCTTCCCCTTCCTCTACCTCCTATCCAACCTCTGAAGTTTGAGCCTCTCCAATTGTTGTTGAAATTGAACATGTTGCCTCATTGGTCAGATTTGTTTGCAACATTTATTGTTTCATTGAGAGTCAAATTGGTGAGATTATTCAATTGCTCAATTCTACTTTCAAAAGTTAGCATTTGAGCTTGTAAATCCACTAGTTGAGTGTGGTTTGATCTGTAGTTTGACAACTACAGGATTATATTCAAAGTTTGGACGTTCATATTAGAGATTGAAATCAGGTTTCCTGCAAGTTTGAGTTTGTCATCAAGGTTCTTTATTTTTATTAGATAGTCTTCCATTTTCATTTCCCATTTTGTGATGTTGTGAAAATCAGACTTGAGATAGATGATTTAAGACCTTGTGTATGCTCCAACAATACTTTGAGCCTCATCCCAAAGTTCTTTGGAGGTCTCACAATGCAGCATTTGTGTTACAATTTCAATAGCCATCGATTTGAGCATACCCAATGAGATATTGGTATTGGCTTGCCATTCTTCAAAGGCATGGTTGTTGTTCTTGCTTGAGTCTGAAGAGGTAATGAATTATTCATGACACCTTTTGTTCCCAACATATATCCATATAGTTTGCATCATATAACCAGTGGTAGAACCAGAGATTTCCATAGGAGATGATTGTTTATATCCAGCTTGATAGATACATATGATGGTAGATCATTCTTGTTGTTGGAGTTGGCAGCAGATGCCATGTTTTTTTTATGAATCTAGAGCTTTTCAGCTTAATTGCTCTGATGCCAAGGTAGAAAACATGTATTAATATTTTTATCATAATATAGAATAATGTATGAAGGATTGCATAAAAGAATCCTTGAAAAATGGCTTCCAAAAGCTTCTAATGCTCCCAAAATTTTACTCCTGGTACTCCTTTCGTCCCTTTTAGTATTAATTTTTGCAGACCAGTGAGAAAGTACCAAAATTTCCCTTTTAAATCTGTCAAAAAATCCTAGAAAACAGACCCATCGTGTGTCAATCGCGCTCCCATCGTGCACACGATGTTGTACACGTTCTATTGCGCGCGAGATACATCCCATCATGTACACGATTATTCCACAAGATAGATATTCCTTTTATCTGCATTCTCCAAAAAGACTCGTCTCAAAACGAGTTATGGTTCTCCATTTATGATCAATTTTCTAGACAGACGTCAAGATGAAAGTTGTGTTTTGCCTGTTTCTTCACGATTTCTTGGCATTGCTTTGTTTCTCCGACATCTTCACTTTTCTTTATATTTATTCATATTTATCTCATCTTTAACTTAAGATTCCAGCAAATTCATGCAAATACTCATAAAAATCATGTAATGACATACTATCATCAAATACGTAGGCATATGGTTTTGAAACCATAGCGAGTACAATTGTAATTAAAATATTTTGTCATTAATCCTTCTTAAATATTTAAATAATAAATAAATAAATAAAATAAACAAAATGCAAACAATATCAGACAAACTTTACCCTAGGATTATAGGAGGTTCCCATTGAGTACAATGGAGGTGAGGGATGTTAATACCTTCCCCTCACTTAACCGACTCCCGAATCCGATTTGGTTGCGGTGACCATTTGGTCCCTCAAAGATTTTATTGATGTTTCCCTTTAAATAAATAAAAATTTCGGTGGCAACTCTGTAATTTTCGCACTGCGGCAGCTGGTGACTTTGCTAGGGACACCTCCCCTAAAGAGAGTCCACCTTACCCTCTAGTTTTAAAGTTTTGTTTGCTTTGGTTTGCCTTGTTTTGTTTATTGCTTTCTTTTATTTATTTATTTATTTATTTATTTTTATTACTTTATTTATTATTCATGTTTTATTTTCTAGTAACCCATTGTACTAACCGGTGAGATGTAACATCTCTCAAGGGTATGAGAGCTCCACTCATGAGTGGATCTGTTCAAAGTTATATTTATGGTAAGGCTAACCCCTCACTGTGGGGATGATTTGGATATGGTCTATGACTCAGAGAACCATTATCTAGAACCCTTTTCACCAAGGGTGATCTTACATGATTGACCTATGAGATGAACATCTCAATGGTTGTTACTAAAGTCCCACCTAGATGAGACTTATCCTGAAGGGTCACTTCGGTCGGGGTTGCACCTCATTGAGGTGAAACTCGGGGTATAGTTCATGATTCTAGGTTCCTCTATCCAAAAAATCTTAGAACCTACATGTGAGGGGATTAGGTAGAAAAAAACTTAGAACTATCCTTGTGTAGGAAGCCTTCCAAATAGGGTATTCTCATATTTGTCATCATCCCCATCTGTAGACAACCTTCCTAGAGAAGATGTCCTTATATTTAACAATATCCCTAAACTCATATGTGGGTTTCCCTGTATCTGTCGTTATCCTTAAACTCGTTTGAGTTTCCCATGTCGGTCATTATCCCTATCTGTAAGGAGCCTTCTTAAATAAGGTGTCCTTATATTTGGCATTTTCCTAAACCCATACTTGGGTTTCCCTTTGTCCTTCAATACCCCTAAACATGTTTGGATTTCCCATATCAGTCATTATCCCTATCTGTAAGGACCTTTCTTAAATTAGGTGTCCTTATATTTGCATTATCCTTAAACCCATATATGGGTTCTTATATCTGTCATTATCCTCATCTGTAGGGGCCCTTCCTAAATAAGGCATCCATATATTCTCATTATCCCTATCTATCATTATCATAATGTGACACCTGCATACATTGAAAAACTTTTAGCATGTCTTAAAAAAACTAAAAACTAAAAAAACAAATTTATGCATTCACATACATACATTTGCGTAAAGCCCATATCCTTCCACCTTCACCGACCCTCCTCCAACTGTTATCTAGCTAGAAGACTTCCTGAACTCATGAATACACTGTTAGTTGATACATTTTCACTGTGTAGACCGTAACTTGAACTATGAGAATCAGATTGATGTGTTCTAATAAACGTTGGAAAGTTAAGAGAAAGAGATACAAGTTTTGTGTTAAAGTCAAAAGCTGATTTGGAGTGAAGAAGGATCTAATAATTTGTTGAAGTTACAGACTTAATTAAAATAGTTAGTTTGGGTTGGTTTTTGTAATTTTCAGGTCGGTTTCCATAAGGGCCCTAATTTTCCTTTTGTTACATTAGGATTTTCGTTGCTACAGTAACGATATTATGCATCACGAAAATTAGAGGCTAAGATACAACTTTCATGGAGAAATAAAGTTTGCACGGTTGATCTGTTGTAATTGGTTTCCGCCAATACTTTGAGGTTTTATAAATTCTAGTTTAATTTTGATTTCTTTTCAATTCTTATTTAAACTTGTTTGCTTAATTTGATTGTTTTTGTTTGCTTAATTCGATTGCTGCTTATAGGATAAAGTTGATTAAATTTGATTGTTGCATGATCCTTAACTATAATCACGTTAACGTAGCTTTTTTGTTATCATGTTTGATTAAATCACGTTTGCTTAATTCGTGAGAGCTTAAACCCGTTTGCTTAATTGGGATAATAGGAACATACATTACATAGTACCAATTGCGCTTGTCAGTGGGTATTGTAATTGAATAGGGTCAAATCCGCTTAGGGAACTGGAAATTATATTAACCAATGATAAATTAGGAAACCAAAATAGTAGATAAACTTATTTCATAACCACTTATTTCATAACCACTTTTTATAATCACTTATTCTCAATCGAATCAAAACCCCCCTTATTTCAGTCGGTTGGTAAAAATCAAGACAAAAGTTCGTGTGATACGACAATGATGTCACTGATGAGTCGTCTTTTAACACTAAGTTCTCCTTCCTCCTCTATCACAAGTTCTACTCCTAGAGGTGTTGTTTCTTTGAAAACGGTTAAGGGTAGTATTCTTAATGAGGATATGAGAAGGAAGACACATGGTTCTTCATCTCAATCTGAGGTACTTTCACTGAAAATAGGGGGAGAAGTCATAAAAAGGAACCAAAAGGTGGTAGAGAGAATAGTAGAAGCAAGTCCAAGCCGCGATACAAAAATCTAGAGTGTCATTATTGTCACAAAACAGGACACGTACAAAAGTACTGATATTAGTGGAAAATGGATAACAAATGCAAGAAAGGTAAGTCTAAACAAAGAGACCATGAAGATCATGATGATGATCGTGTTACTACTGTTGCTTTTAATGATATTGTTATTCTACGTGATCATGAGCGAGTTAATCTCATATCATACGAGAGCATGTAAATAGTTGACAGTGGTGTTACATTGCATGTTACACCAAAGAAGGATTTATTCACATCTTATACTTGTGGTGATGTTAGAGTGTTGAAGATGGGCAATGATGGTGTATCTAAGGTAATTCGTGTTGGTGATGTTTTCTTGCAAACCAACATAGGAATGCAATCGTTGCTTAGAGATGTCAAATATGTTCTAGATGTCTGCTTTAATTTGATCTTTGTACATATGTTTGATGGTCGTGGTTATGAAAATCACTTTGGTTCTGGAAAGTGGAAACTCAACAAAGGTAACTTGGTTCTTGCTAGAGGAGAAAAGCTTTCTAAATTGTATTAGACAAAAGCTTTGGTTTCTAAGGACAATGTGAATGCTATCAACCTGGAAGCATCTTTGTGGCAGCGAAGGCTTAGTCATATTAGTGAAAAGGGGCTGAATGTTTTGGCCAAAAAGGATATTTTTCCAAGATTAAAGAATTCAGATTTCAAGAAGTGTTGTCATTGCATGGCTGGTAAATAGACTTAAGTATCTTTCAAAAGACATCTTCCCTCAAAGAAGTTAATGTTGCTTCAATTGGTACATTCTAATGCTTGTGGCCCATTAAATGAAAAATCCTTTAATGGTGAACTTTATTTTGTCACCTTTATTGATGATTGTTCCAGAAAACTATGGGTTTATGCCTTGAAGACAAAAGACCAAGTGTTGGAAAAGTTTAAAAAATTTCATGCTTTTATTGATCGAAGGCAGACATGCGAGAGGTTGAAATGTGCTCGTTCAGACAATGGTGGTGAGTATTATGGACAATTTGATGCCTATTGCAAGAAAAATAGTATTGCACTTGAAAATACTCCTCTTAAAACTCCTCAATTGAATGGTTTAGCAGAGATGGTGAAACGAACAATAATTGAGAGAGTAAGGTGTATGATCTCTAAAGCTAAGTTGCCTAATCGTTATTAGGGCAAGGCACTTTATGTGAAGTTAAGCTTCTCCAACTATTAGTTTTGATGAAGACAATTTAGAAGCAAATGCTCATAGAAAAAGAATGGAAAAAGCTTCATCGTCAAAGCTAAAGCATTAAGTGTTCAATATCATTCAACTTTATAAGACTAGCTTTTGGACTTTATGGTTGATCAATGGTTTTGAGGTACAAGTAGCAATTTCATTATGTTGATACTTGAGTGATAAAAAAATCATATTGATCATTTCATAATGCATACATTCCTTTAAAACCTTTTGAAACTTGGTTGAAACTTTCATTTCATCATATTGATGATATTGAAGCAGTAACACTTTTTCATTTAAAATCATATTCAAACATTTTTGCTTTTGTACCATGAAACATTGCATTGGTTGATCAAAATACCCACTTTAAAAATGGTATGATACTAATATATATACTGCTTTTTTTCACAATTCAAATTTCGACCTCTCATTGCAATTCAAATTAATAACTCTCTCTTTTTCAAATTAAGTGTCCTACTATACAAACTTTTGTTGAAACTTCTTGCATACATTTTCATTCCATTTCTAAAAATTTCAACATTATAATCTTTGAGGACTTGTACAACATATTGAGAATTTTCTACTTGATAGAGAAGATCATATATAGTAATTGATATAAATTGTTATCAAACTTCAAATTCTTATAAAAATTCATATTATTATGGAATACCTTGTTATCCAGGATTGTTGAAAGCAAAAGAGTGAATAAGGGAGGATTGTTCTCTTATTTCACTTTGTGAATATCATAAGGGGATTATCCTTATTGATTGGATTAGGAACTTGAGTATAGTAGCTAGGATATGCTTGTACAAAGTTCTAAATAAATAGTGAAATCTATTACTGCGTAAGAGGACTGGATGTACTCTTGAATTGTGAGGGAAACCAGGATACATCGTCACATTCTTTAAATTTCTGCACTTTACCGCTTTCTAAATCATCACCAAACCATAAAATTTAAAGCAAAATTTCAACAAATCGAAAATTATTCAAAGTACGTAAATCACCCCCCCCCCCCCCCCCCCTCTGAGGTGCAATCACTACTTACAATTGATATCAGAGTAGGTTATAGGTAACGTGTTCCTAAAGATTCAGAATGGCTTCTACAAGTACAAATCCTGTTTCCCAAAATAGTGGAAGGAGCAATAAACCTCCATTATTTTCTGATGAATATTTTGATTTTTGGAAAATACGAATGAAGGCTCATTTATAAGCACAAAGGGAAGAAATATGGGATGTTGTACAAAATGGTCTTTCGTGTTTCTCAATGTACATCGGCAAAGCAACTATGGAATACATTGGTGGAAACTCATAAAAGAACGAGTCTAGTAAAGAGATCAAGATTGAACATATTTAATCAAGAGTATGAATTATTCATAATGCAGCCCGAAAAATCAATTCTTGCATTAAAAAAGAGAATTGTACACTTGACAAATCACATGATCGCTCTCGGTAAGACTTTTACTAACGATGAACTTAACCTTAAAGTGCTTAGGTAGGTTTTTAACAAGGGAATGACAACCAAAATTGACGGTAATTTCGGAAAAGAAAATTTTTTCTACCATGACATCCGCTTCTTTGTTCGTTAAACTCCAAGAACATGAAATTGAACTTGGGAGAGTAGAAAAACATGAGAATCAAGAGAAGAAATCCAAAGGTATTGCTTTAAAAGCAATTAACCAACACGTGGTTTTCTACCCATAACTACATAGCCTTGAGTTCTCCTTCGCATCTAGAGATACGTAAGAGTTGGACCAAAAGTATTGTTAGGCACAATAATAAAAAACATAAAAAATCATTTTTTTCTCTTTCCTCGCATCAAAAGTAAAAGATCGCAAACTTTCACGCTAACACTCATTCACATAACTAACTAAATGAATCTCATCGAGTACGATGAATATGAGAGGTGTTAATATATTATCTTTGTATAACTAACTCCCGAACACTATCTGGTTGCGACAATCATATTTTTTCTTTAGCGGATTTTATCGATACTTTCCTTTTTTGAATAAATAAAGTTCATGACGACTCTGTTGTATTTCGAGTGTGCGAAGTGCTTGGGTATTTTTCGTGTCGCGATAGTTGTCAGAAAACGTGTTTCATTTTAATGCCAATGACGAATAAGGGTGTCTATCAACGACAATTCAAGCATGTGATTAAAAGAGATTTCGTTTAAGGGAGAGCATAATAGAAAGACTCATACTTAAGGAAAAGATTATTAAGAAACAAGTGTGAGTTGTATTCAGAAATAAGTGTGAGTTCTAAATTCCACATTGATTGAAAAAGTGAAAGTTATGAGTATTTTATAATGTGAAAATCCATACACATTTCACCTTAAAATTTTAGATGAATATATGGTGTTTCTATTACTTATTTGAATAAATCTTTAACTTTTAACTTTTAAGTGAATGTTTAATCAAACATAAATGTTTCTAACTCATAAACACCTCAATCACCACCACTATTGAGACATATTCTTGATGGACAATACTTATTCTCATATTGGTCTCATTGACTTCTTTAATACTCCTGAGTTTAAAGCTAATAAATAGCAAGGACTTGAGGGCGAAACTATTGTTTTATGGGTGGCCGGCTCAATTCAATAAAAGGCACTCCACTAATAGGTGCTCCACTCGTTGCGAACAAATTAACCCTCACTTCTAAACACTAAGTTACTCCCGTGATAAAACTTAAGACTTTAGGCAGTAAATCAATTTTCATTAAGACCAATCAATTTTCATTAAGACACCATACAGATAAGTTTATCTTTTGCTTCTACATCGACTTTTGCATTCTAAAATACTATTAGCACTAATTTAACAATCAAGGAAAATTTTCGTTTATCATTTAAAAAATCACCTGCTCTATTATATAACTTCACTTATTTAGTTTTTTTATTTTCTACATTCAATGAATAAAGATAAATATAAAATTAAACCATAATGGCATGCATATGATGCATTCATAAACCATAGTAACTTAATGATTTCAATTCCCAAATGTACTTTCTCATCTACACAATACTACTTATATTTGTAGTTTAGACAGCACCGAATTCACATTTTCTTTTAAATTGAAAATAATTATTGACCCAAAATGCAAAATAAAATGATTATAATAAAAAGTACTAAATAAAAACAAAAGCTAAACAAGAAACGGTTCGATAATAATCTCTTGTACAAATGAGAAAAGCCGCTTGAGTCAAAACTGAACCGGATCTCAGATCCACTTAAACCCGGTCTAAACCGGATATTGAAGCCCCAGCTCCACATTCCACGAACCGCCACCACAATCCTTCAACTCAACCCTTCTTTTCTTAACAGGAACAACATGATAAACACGCGAAACCGGTTCCAACCCAAGAGTCAGCTCTAACCCAACATTTTCCTCACCGGTTTGGTCCGTCCGCTTCAAACTCCGGTTCGACTCCGGTTCATCTCTAAACAAGTTCATCGAATTCTCCGCCGTTTCAACAGAAGCCATACTTTCACTTTCTTTACTCTCCAAATCCACCACAGCCACCGCATTCACCGCCTCAGACTGATGGCTAATCGACGACTCATGACTCGCAGCCCGGTTCACAATAACCTCTTCAACCGGTTCAACCGAACCAAATTCAATTCTCTTATCATCATTTCCACTCTTCACCTCCTCTTGTAACTTCGGCTTAGCCAAGCTCGACCGCTTACGAGATCGAGTCTTGACTCGCTGCTGAGTCAACTCATTCGATGCAGCCGAGTTCTCTTCTTTTGACACGTGGCGGATATCATAAGCCTTCAGCGGTGGACCCCTTCCATGAGTAGCCGCTTCTGAAGTAATCGGCGTGATCGGCGCGCCTTTTAAAACGGCTTCCACCGCGGCTTGACATAGCTGCCAGCTCCCCGACCATAATAAACCAACCGAACCGTAAATTGGGTTCACGATTCGACCACATGCTTCATACAACAACGATCGAAAAATTGCTGCAAATTATAAACAAAGTAAACATCAATAACATGCTTTTAATACTCTAATGACTAAAATTATTTTATCTATCACGCTATTATGTGATGTGATGTTTCAGCACAACTATCAACTAAATTATTACCTGGACGAAGATGTTCGGGACCAGCGTTGACGAGGTTCATGAGACCGGCACGACCGTAGAATTTAGCTAAAAAGACGGTGGCATTAGCTTGTGATTCAGGGTTTTTGATCCATTGCAAACAAGGTCTTATGCTACAATTTTCACTGCAACCTTTTCTTAGTACTCGACAACCGTTACAACTCATCCGCATTTTTTTTGCTATGAATTTTCAAAGACTTAGATAGAGAAGGAAATTGAGATTTTGGTGGAGGCTGAGATGTATGAGAAAGAAGGGTATATATTTGATGTGTGTGAGAAAGAGAAGAGAGAGAAAGCCAGTGGATTTTCAGGTACTAGATTGTGGGGAACGCAGTTGTTTCTTAACAATTGTTTTTGTTTTGTTTTATAGTACTTTGTGTGTTGTATTGTTGTGTTACTATAAAAACCATGGTTTTTCCATATTCAGGGAGGTTGGGTTTGTAGAAATAAACAGCTAAATTTGTACATAAAGAAAAGTGGAAAACCACTCTCATGAGAAGCGCGTGAGTGGAACTTCCAATCATAGGACACTTATCCCTTTGTTATTGGGGCATAGGTGACGTGGAATAACCTACATGAGCCAGCTATTCAGCACTACAACAATACTGTGTCGTGGCTTGCAAGTTGCATAGAGATTAAAGATCTTACATATTCAAAATTATTCGAATAAAACCATAAAATAAACAAATAAACCAACCGAACCGAATTTGAATAGGTAATTTCATATTTAATTATATTATTAATTAATTTAAAGATAATATATATTTATAATAAATGGTTTTGATAAATTATATTTTATTAAAAGGACTAATTATATTTAAATATTTAATATATTAAATAAAATTTTCTATTTAATAAATTACGAAAAAAAATTTACTAGTCACAAGCATTAAATATTTTTACCCATAAAAGGCCTATAGTATTAGGGAATCTTGCAGAAGAGTAAAAGAAAAGAAATGATGAAAAAGGTCAGAAATTACATGCAAAAGGGTACAAAAGTAGAGAAAAGAAGAAGGAGGCGCGTGTCAGTCACGATAAGGTGACAGAGTGCGGTCGAATCGCCACATATTATGGAGAGTGAGAAGCGGTTTTGGAATTTAAAAAAGAAAACAAATGGTAAAAGCTCCTGGTTTTCGGGAATTAAGATGGAAAGTGGTTTTTTAAGAGAAAACAGGTAACTGGTTTCTGGTTTTGGTTTTTGGGACTGTGGGCGCGGTTGCTGAAAGAAAGATAAAAAAAGTGTGAAAGCCAGTGGTTTTGGTTTAGATAGATTGTGTGGCGTGTAGATGATGTTAAATGTATTAGGTTTATTCTTGCTTCTAATCAACTACTATTAAGATATTAGTTAACTAATTTTGTAAATTAATTAGTATATTAATAGTAGTATAGTTTTTATTGGATATTAACTTTATTAGTAGTTTAATACTGTGGGACAAATGGGCATGTTCAACTTGCATTTATTTTTGTAGCTCAAATAAAGTACTACTTCATTCTTCTAATTGGCACATGTTTTGTGTTATACACAATTCTTTTCGAATCTAGTCAATTTTACAAATCAACTTTTTAATTACATGATTTTTTTTAAAATTTAGATGAGTTCGAATATGGAGCTCATTAGATTACATTAATAGCCTAGTTGAACTCACAATCTTTTAAAATAGGAATTTATTCTTTATTTTAATTTTTTTTTTACCCTTTGTTCTATTATATTTTAAATTTATTGTTTTTTAGAAAAATATTGTGATTATTCAGAGTCATTCATTCGTACGCACAAAGTTAATTATGATTACTATGTTAATTATTTTGTATTAAATTGTGTTTTTTTCAAGTCGACGAGTATATTTAAACGGTTGAATAAGAGAGTTAGCTCATAATAAATAAAGAAGATTCGGTTTGATTTATGAAAGTCAAAGACTATGGGATTAAGGTTGAGATGTCAATGAATTCAAAGATAAGCGTCTTTAAAAAGGAGATTATATGACGTCAAGCACATGTGTGGGTGTTTACTCTAAAAAATTATTTTATCAGTAAAAATAATTGAAGGAAGACTGTCAAATCACATGAGAATAATATTCTGACACATGTCTCTTTAGTCCAACTATTTTGCACAAGAAGGTATTAAGTCCCTTAAAACCATATTATAAAAGGAAAGACAATACAACAAGACAATGCACACACTTTTCTATCTAAAATACCCCTTACTACCTTCAGTAGTCAATGATTTGGACATCATAATGTTTGCAGTACTCTGACACCTAACCAAGATACCATAACATCAATTATAAGCTAGAATACACCATTAAATCTAGGTCAAATAATCTAGCACTAAATACCTCATATCCACTCGATATCATTGATGTCATCTGTGAAAAATTTCTTAGTGATATTTTTCTTTCTTTACCTCACACTAGGATGGTACGCCCGACTAAGATAATCTTGAAGATAGCACCCAACAAAATTTTGTCACTGACATTACACAAGCGCAATCGAATAAGTCACCCCAATCTAACAGTAATAATGGATGGATCCAGATTCCTTATCAACCTTTTTGTCAACACTTCAGGGAAATCTTCAACTAGTGGGAAGAAATTTCCACCTAATAAGGTCGAAGAAATCCAAAGGGTTGTCAAGGAATTCTTAAAAGTCGGATTTATAAAAAGGCAAAGTTCGTGACAATGCTTTACAACATGGTCATGTTGCCAAAATCAAACAACAAATGGTGTATGTGTGGCAACTACTGAAACCTTAATAGAGCCTACCTAAATGATGCATACTCACTTCCAAATATTGACAAGCTTGTTAATATTTCTTTGGGATTCAAAGTTTATTCTTTCATAGATGCATACTCTGGCTATAACCAAATCCTGATGGATCCCCTCGATTGCAATAAAACAGAATTCATGACCAATGTGGGGAATTTATGTTATAATGGTATTCTCTTTTGGCTGAGATTATTCAAAGGACATAAGCCAAGCCAATTGCCTTAACGATGGGTCGACGTCATAGATAGAGCTTGAGGTCACCTAGGATAGGGCCTAAGGTCACTGAGAATCAAGCCTTATGTCTCTCAATTAGGCTTGGGTTATCTAAGATATTACATTCACTCACCATGTGTGACTGATGAGGTGTCCAAATATTGAATGGGTGAAGGAATTATTCAAAAGGGAAAATCGTTCCTCATGATCTATGGAAGGGCCATGTCTTTCTACATCTCCACGTCTCTAACTGAAAAAATGGGGAAAATAACTCCTCTTGGTTTTGATTCAGACCCAAGGGTTATCCTATATATACCACATTTACATAAATGGAAAAGGATCGCAAAATTCCCTCATAAACATATACAAGAGCTCTACATTACCCTTACATGGGTGAGCTTTATAGCCTAAATCTCATATTGTTCTAAACAACTAGGAGTTGTCCCCCATTGTACTTTTTTAGCAAGTATAATTGACACCGCCGCGAGGTTCTGGTAAAAGTGACTTGGGATACCCTCATATTTATAGACCAACTCAATGTCCACCTCTGTCATCCTTTATAATATGGTAAATAAGCAAGCATATACTTTTGTTGGGAGAGATTGTGGAGTATTCAACGAAGAGATTAAAACCTTCGTTTAAAATAGTTTGAAAAACTTTTATCAAAGTTTAAAACAAAAATAATTTTACGTGTCAAAAACAAACTTTAACGTACGAAGAGAATATGCTTATAGATTGAAATTAACATGTAATAACTTAAATAGTTCACAATATAATCAAGATTGAAACATAAATTCAACCAAATATACAAACCAATTAATTGTATTAAATATATGTCAAAATTACACAATGTGTTTGCTTTTACAATATCAATACTTTATGGATCCTACAATCATAGTTTTTAGCTTAATCTTCAATAAGAAAAAAAATCAAGGTTCCAATCCTAACAAAATATATGCTTTACGAATAGATCGCTACCAAAAGAAATCCTAATGGCATGCAATTCTAGAAATCAATAAAGAACAACCTAACATGCAATTTGTACAAAATTAAAAAGGAGAGAGAGAGAGAGAGAGAGAGAGAGAGAGAGAGAGAGAGAGAGAGAGAGAGAGAGAGAGAGAGGTGTACATCAAGATTTATAGTGGTTCAGTTATCGTCCTCGTTAAGCTTAATTCATTCTCCAATGGTTGGCCATTGAAAAAAATTTGGTCTTCCAATAATATTTGTGACAAAATTACATGACTTTAGTATAATCACAATATCAAAATTAACGATGAAAATATAAAGATCTTCAATCTAGATCCCTTGACTTGTATACAATCTACGAAATGAACTCTTTGCAAAATCTTCACACAAAATCGTCTTGAATCTTCCAGCCCTAAGAACTTCCTCCAAAGTTTATGTTTTGCAATGATATTTACTCGATCCTACCATTATTTTGAGTGTTGTTATATCCTAAGATTAAGAAGAACTCATACCTTTCCTGTAGGTTTCTGCACAATATTACCAAGATGAATATGGAGAGAATAACCTCCTTATTTTTCATTAGAATTACCAAAACAAGCCACACCGCCACACGTCTTGCGAACCTCTGAAATCTTAACTGAATATTCAAAGAAACATTAAATTTAATAAAGTAATCTCTTTAACAATCACAAATATCCAAATATGAGATTCGGATCCATGCAACAATGGAGAAAGAATGAGGTAGAACATGGAAAAAATCGTTTGCAAGTGTTCAAGAAAGATTCAAAACGCTTTTGAACATATGAGATAACAAGTAGTTTGTGAGTTTTCAAAACAATATTAGAAGTGTATGTTTTCTAACATTTTGAAGGTTTTGAGAAAAAAAATATCTTTATGTGCTGGAGATCTAGCACAAAATGAGATAAGAATGGTGTATGATTCAAGTCAAAAGCAATAGTTATAATTGGAATTACAAAACCAAGTGATTTGAATCAAGAAGCAAAAACTATACGAAACCCATTTCTGTGATTCGAGTCATAAAATATGTGATTCGAGTCACTTGATTTGAGTCAGACAACTTACTTATTCGAATCAAAGTTCCATAAGCCACCAGTAAGATTTCCATTTCAGTTTGATTTGAATCACGCAATTCTATGATTCAAGTCAGACTCTTTTAAATCAAATTAAACATTCCTTTGATTCAAATTAGAAGATCTTAAAAATACATCCTTGAGCTTACTATGAGTCTGATTTTAGTCATACTAATTATGTGATTCGAGTCACACAGGTAGAATCTCGTTTTCACTCATTTTCAAAGGATTCTCATGCATAGTTCTTAACTCAAAAACTCAATAGATTGATTACAATCAAATTTCTTAAGTTATAATTAAACACTTTGATTTATGCATGCTAAAATACATATCTAAAACTCAATTCATAAATGCGCAATTGTTGAGGAGATTCAATGACGTAAAACTAGAACAAAAAACTCAAAAGACAAGAAACAAAATCATAACTTTAAGGTATAAGACACATGCAACTTCAGTCTCCTCCTTTTTTATGCTTGGCAAGCTTGCAATTAGAGTTGAATCGACTTTAAGCTGAATCAAAGTGTGATCAATGTTTTTCTCTATTTGTTTCTTTTCCCCTAAAATAGTGGACAAAAGCAAGAACAACATAAAACACATAAATCAAATATATACTCGCATTATAACTTCTCCCATTTGATAATATCAAAAGAGATAGATGCCGCTGAGTCTAAACGCAAAATAACTAGCAACACAAATGATATTATAGAGAAACAGGTGAGTTATACATGGCTAAGAAGAATATACAACATTATAGATATGTTATCGAATATGAAGATAGACATACTAAATGCAACAATATACGCAAATAGATATGTAACTACACAACGACATGATTAAAACTTATATAAATGGAAGATTAAATAATACATGAATAAACAATAATAATGCTCAAGTGTACATAATTAACATGATGCACTTGAAAAGGTTTTAAATGCAAAAATGAATAGTCATATAGTATAATGTAATAAGTAAATAAATAAGCATATAAAAAAAAGTACAAAAAATGATATTACACGATATAAGAGTTGTATAATCATAACAATAGGGTTGGTTAATGTATAACTTACTACAAATAAATCTTAGTTTACAACATAATACGCATAGCAAATGAAATGAAATAGAAGTCTAAGTCTATTTGAAACACGAAAAATCCAAGATTCTCAATTCCTTATGTATCTTATGAAAAGGTTCAGTGGAGAACAGTTTTGTAAAAATACCAGACAACTGATTTTTAATATCCACATATTCAAAATTAAAATCACCTTTTTCAACATGATCCCTAAGGAAATGGTGTCGAATTTCTATATGCTAAGTACGTGAATGAAGTACATGATTCTTAGTAAGGCTTATTGTATTATTGTTATCATATTTGATTAGAATGCAATCGAGTTTTAAATCATAATACAATAATTGTTGCTTAAACCATATGACTTGTGACAACAATTACCAGCAACTACTTATTCAACTTCAACGGTAAAAAGAGTAATACCAGTTACCAAAGTAACTCTAAGAAACACATGATCGCCCTCTTAGAACTCAAGTGATTTCCTCCTCTTGTTATGGTAACTCTTCTGGCGACTCTGCAAAGCTTTCATTTTCTCTTGAATCATTTTTAATCTTTTTTGTCGTCTGTTGGATAATTTTAGGTCAAATTACAGCACTCTCTCCCGATTCATATCAACATAAAGGTGTCCTACACCTTCTACCATACAACGCATCAAGTTGTGTCATTCTAATACTCGAATGGAAACCATTGTTGTAGGTAAAATCAGTCAGCAATAGAAAGTTATCCCAAATACCTCCTTGTTCTAGCACACAAGCTTTCAACAGGTCTTATAAGGATTGGATAGTCCTCTATGTCTTACCATTTGTCTGCATATGATAAGCAAAACTCAAAGGCAACTTTGTACCTAAATCCTTCTGCAAACTCTCCCAGAATCACGATGTGAACCTCAGATCTCTCTTAGGCACATTACTGGATGGAATCCTATGCAAACTGACAATTTTCTCAATATACATCCCCGTTAGTTTCTCCAAGGGATAATAAAGTCTCATTGGAAGTAAATAAGCTAATTTAGTCAACCTATCGACGATGACCCAAATCGTATCATAACCTTTCGATGTCCTTGGAAAACCAGACATAAAATCCATCGAACTGCTGTCCTATTTCCACTATGGAATAGACAACGGTTGCATCAAATCCATCGGCTTCTAATGCTCCACCTTTGACTTATGGAAAGTCAAACACATATACATAAAACTAGCAACCTTCTTTTTCATTCTTGGTCACCAAAAAATCTTTTTAAGTCTTGATACATCTTCGTAGCACTGTGATAAATACTCAGACCACTTTAGTGTCCTTCCTCAAGAATACTCTTCTTAAGTTCAGACACATCAGGAACACACACTCGATCTTATAATCTTATCACTCCATTCTCATTGATTCTGAATTCACCACCTTGGTCTTGGTTGATTATATTTAATTGATCAACCAATCTCAAATCAGTCCCCTGAGCTTCTTTAATCTCTTCAAGAACACTATTAGTGAGCTTTAGCATACCCAAATTCACACTATGCGAAGTGACTTTGCAAACCAAACTCAAATGTATAAATTCTTCGATCATCTCTAACTCTTTAGCCATTAGTGTCGACATATGAAACGTCTTCCTGCTCAATGCATCACATATGTCAGTGGCTTTCCTAGGGTGGTAATTCAAACCAAAATCACAGTCCTTCAACAACTCAAGCCACCTCCACTATCTCATATTCTACTCAATTTGATCAAACGAGTACTTTAGATTCTTATGATCACTGAACACTTCAAATCTAGAGCCAAACAAATAATGTCTTCAAATCTTACATGCATATACAACCGCAACCAGTTCTAAATCATGTGTAGGATAATTCTTCTTGTGAACTTTACGTTTTCTTGATGCATAAGCCACAACTTTTCCATTCTGCATTAGCACGCCTCCTAAACTCATCTTATAAGCATCACAATACACGATAAAAGATTCAGTCGAACTCAGCAAATTTAACACTATAGCTGATGTCAACCTATTCTTGAGCTCCAGGAAACTCTCTTCACACTTCACATCCTAAACATAAGCTTGACTTTTCTTAGTTATTTTAGTTAATGGCAAGGTTAACTTAAAAAATCCTTCAATAAATCTATGATAGTAACCAATTAACCTATGAAAACTTCGGATCTCGGTGACAAACTTAGGAGTCTCCCACTGCAACACAACCTCAACCTTCGATGGGTCCAAATCAATACCTCCACTAGAAATCACATGGCCGAGAAAACTAAAATTTTCCAACCATAACTCACACTTTGAAAGCTTAGCATATAATTGCTTCTCCTATAACAAATTCAACACAACTCTCAGATGTTCAGCATGATCTTCATCTGACTTCGAATAAATCAGAATATCACTGATAAACACTACCACAAACTTACACAAACTTATCCAAGTACTGATGAAAAATTCTATTCATGTACTCTATAAACACACCAGGAGCATTAGTCACACCAAGCTACATCACTAAATACCCGTAATGATCGTACCTCGTTCTTAAAGCAATATTTGGAATATCTTCAACCCTTACACGAATCTGATAATACCCCGACCTCAAATCAATCTTACTGAAGACGCAAGAACCCAAAAATGATCTATTGAGTCATTAATCATCGGAAGTTGAAACTTATTCTTTATAGCAACCTTATTCAGCTGTCAATAGTCAACATACAAAGCATAATATCGTCTTTCCTCTTCACCAATAAATAAGGCACACCCTATAGTAGACATGCCTCTGCAGTAGACATCTGGTATGGATCCGTTGACACCGGAATCGTACCTGGTACTAAGTCGATAGTGAACTTTACCTTACGCTCTGGTGGAAAATCATTGATGTCTTCAGGGAACACTCATGGGATATCACAAAAAATCAAAAGATCACAAACTACTCCCTTTCCTTTGGCTTCTAACGAGGCTAACATCATCAACACTTGCATATCATCCCTTAAGATCTATCTTCCTTGCTTAGTCGATACAAACATATCTTCATCTTCAACAAACTCAGGAAACAACACTGACTCCTCTAACAACCTGCACTCTTGCAATCAGCGACATGTTGAATCAACCCTCCATTCCTGAAACATCTCAGAGAAGCAGAAGTTTCTCCTCCACTTTTTTCAATCTTGCTCCTATAGACATGCAGTTAGAAAAAAATGAGTACCGACAATTTTTCACACACATGTCATGTAATAGAGAATAAACAACATTACAAAAACCTTGTCGGATGAACCGACCTACTCTAATACCAACTATATAACACGCTAAATCATATATTTTTCACAACAATCACACATAGGATGTTACACATCTCAAAACACGCACCTGTTGATCATGTAACGCTTAATTTAAATAAACGTGCAAAACTTGTCATCGCATGCTCACCTTCACTTAGGGTATCATCACAACAGAAGTACTCAATTAAAACACACCAATTTAAATCTCATATCATAATTAAAAAGTATCAACTCATAAGTCTTCTCCAAATTCTTATGACACCAAAATATAAAGTACGAAAACATACACTGTCTCTCAGAAATCTCAACATAAAACAAGTAAATCGCTCCCCAATGTTACATATCAGAGCATAATCAAAGTAAAATGAAGACACTAAAAGAAATAGCTCCATGAGCTATTTTCCATTCACAATGTTGACTCTACTCTTGAGTATTTGCACGACGCCTGTGTAAAGGTAACATTCAAACAGAAGGGGTGAGAAATCACATTTAATAATAACATGCATATACTGCCAGGTAGGATATCAACACATACACATTCCACAAATAATCACTTATAGTATTACACAATACATTCTCACACACAACTCAATAATCACACACAATAAATATTATGCATACAATCTATTCATATAATGCAACTCGATTATGCAACTCAATGCATATACATGTGGTGCCAACTCAATATTTGATTCTCTTTAGAACTGGGTCCCCTCTCTGAACCCATGAGCTTCAGGCCCCCTCTCTAAGTTTGGGAAAAGCCACTAGTCCCCTCTCTGAATTGGAAAACATGCCTCTTGATACAACTCAAATGGTGCATGATCATATTATCAATATCAATATGTTAATACCCCTATCGGATCCTAACATAATGCACTGACAACTCTTGTAATCCCCTCCCTAGATTACCACACAACAACAACAAAGTATATCCACATCGCAAACATAGTCTCAATGTAACTCGGGTATTATGTAGTTCCTCTCAATTGAAATATTAACTCATACATACAATAACACATCGTTCATAGTCAACATGCTCTATACACCAAATCATATCCACACTCACAAACATACTCGTCATAGCATCATTGCCAACATAACATCAATAATACATGTAATTCTCATCAATTACTCATGTTATCACAATACATTAATCCCCTAAAAAAAAATTTTATTCAATAGTAATTTGTATTAGCTTTCCAATACTTTGAACGGTAACTCATTTAGACTAACAAATTAAAAGTTATGATCAAAACCGTGTTGAAAACCAAATCTTCCTGGCTGCGACGACCTCAGTGACGCCCGTCACCACCATGCCATGACGTCCGCCATGACCCCATGGCGACCGCTATGAACCTAAAAACTAAGAAAAATTGTGTTTTCACTATTGAAGCCCTTCCAGAGCTCCAATTTCGATTTCGTAAAAATCTCCAATCTCAGAATGTGAAACCTAACAATTATCCAATGATTAAAACATCAAATTTACGATTAATCACATATTAGCATCAATTAAATCATTTATTTCATAACTTTATCAATTCCATGAACCTTCGAAACTCTCAACAATGGTGAAATTATCTCAACACTCAAAATAGAAAATACAGCCACACATAGTGCACGAAAATCATTAATAATCAAAGCATACAACATCAAGATATCATAAAAATTCAGAATTAAGCAAAATCTCAAATGCCCTATTGGAGGTTAAGGACTTCTTTACCTTACCCTTCATGCATATACCATTTATTAAAGTTATTCTCCCCATTACCTTAGATTTTTCCAACAAATGCTTCCAAGCTCTATCAACAAATGTTCTTCCTATGACTTCTCTTGCTCTTTCTCTTATCTTAGCCTTCTTTTCCTCTTTTCTCCCAAAAATTCTCCGTACTTCTAAAGTCCTCCTTTCTAATTCTCTTTTTACACTAAAAAATTTATCCTCTAATTAGTTATTCCCACTTTACCCATACTTCTCTCTCTATTTCCCATTTTGCCCTCAATTTCTCTACTCTTCTATTTATTTTATTTTATCTAAATAATTAAATCAAATTATTATTTTAATTAATAAAATAATTTCAATTTACTATCTCTTTCTCTAGTTACTCTCCACACTCTACTATAAGGTCACATACCATTCCTCTCACCCACATTTATTTAATCATCCATACATAATAATTAAATAAACACATAAAATTAGAATAAAATAGTTTTACTAAAACTAGGGTGTTACGGGGGGGGGTGAATTATGATGATTTGAAAAATATTGGTTTTAAACAGTCTTATTTTCTAAATCAAAACTTAAAAACATTTTCAAACAAAACAATTGGATATGCAGCAAAAAATCAATAAAAGAAAAATAAGCGAAAAGTAAAAGGTTAAAGGGAAAAGAGATAACACCATAGATTTATAGATGTTATGTTTAAAAGAAGTAGCCTACTCCTCTTCCCAAGAATTGATCTTGAAAATATCCAATCATTCTTAAGAGCTTTTAGAAGTTTAAGTTGAAGAACCCCCTTATATAAGAAAAATTGAAGTTTCTTATTTATTTCCAACCAAATAGCGAACAGCGGAATGAAGTGATTAGTCTTCACGAAAAATAATGAATAGATCTTAGAGCGGTTAGTCTCTAAGCCTAACAAATATTTTGTACGAACTTATTTTGAACCAATATGGAGTTTTGAATCGTATACCCTCTGAATTCGGCCGATGCTTTATAACGGATTGACCACAAACCTGACCGAGCTTTTATACCAAGCTTCACTGGTTATTCTTCATGAATCAAACGTAGAATTAATGTTAATCCTACAAAAATATTTTTTAACAGGTTTAGCTCCAAACCTAAACAAGCACTTCCTAAGAAATAATAATTCACTCAAAAGAAAAATTAACTCTTGGTGAATTTACAATAATACCTCTTCCAAAACAACTTTATCGCTAAACACAAGAACTTTTCTCAAAGTACTATGGTTAAAAAATATGTGAGAGAATTGAAAATATTTTAGAGAGATAATGAGAGAGAGAGAGAGAGAGAGAGGTGATATAAAGGAATGAGAGAGAATAAAAATGTTCTGAAAGGATTTTATAGAGAGTTGTTTCCATTTATTAAGACATTGTCATATAATCGATTATAGACTTATTTTGAATTTATCTAATCGATGAGGTACTTGATCTAATCGATTAGACAATTCAAAAACTTGCCCTAATTAATCTGGTAGTTTTCAATTCATCTGGCTAGGCTCCAAATCATTTTTAAGTAATTTTATTTGAAAATTAGAGGCTTTAAAAATAGTTTTGGTGAGTGTGTGATTTAGACACATTAATTTATGTTAGTATAAAGTGAAATCTAAGAGGGGGAATGTGGTTAATTAGATTTTAAGACTTTCTCAGTTATTTTAGATATGCTCTTATGTTCTTATGTTCTTATTTTTAGGGAAATATGTTGATGAACTTATGAAGTGCAGAATTTAAATGCAGAAAAATAAAGAACACATTGATGTATACTAGTTCTCCTTTCTAATCAAGGTACATTTAGTCTCTTGATACCCTGTGAGAGATTTTCACTATTGTTTAATCTTTGTACAAGTATCATACCAAGATTTCTCCTACAATCTTCTAACAACGACAAAGAAGCAAACCACTTCTTTAATTTCCAACAACACTAACAATATGGTGGACTTTGAATCACCTTGATTCAAAGGAATTTTTCCAACAGATAGAAAGACAACTCTTCCCATTTGCAAACACATGTAGAAAGAAAAATCACTTTTTTACGGACAAAATTACCACACAATTGGTGAAGATTACAGCAAATTAATAAAATATTATACAAACAGGATAAAATTGAGAGTTTTGCTGATTTTCTGATATATTGACAATTCAATATTCTCCTTTAATGAACAAATCAAGATGATATAAACATTTAAGTGCTAGTATTTTCACTAAAAAATTTCATATATGAATGAAAAATATGCCGGAAAAGTTACTCTATTAACATTTTACTGACACTTGAAACATATGAAAATTGTTCATGAAAAAGGTGTTTTGAACAATGAAAAATTCTGCATTTTATAGTACATAAGAAACCTTTTGCAAGAAATGACAATATTTAGAAAAATTATAATAAAACATGCAATAGTTTGGAAAGTGTGTTGTGATTATGTGCTATGAAAAGGTTTAGCACTGATTTTGAATTTTTTCAAAGTTTTGCATATGAGAATTGATTGCATAGGCATGACAATCTATTGCTTGCTTTTTAATGTTCAAAAATTGCCAAAAAAACACAATATGACAATTGATTGCACATGCCCCAATAATCGATCGTCATGGTTTAAAAATAGAGTTTTTGCTGACAGAGATATATGACAATCAATTGCTTCAATATTACAATTGATTGCTTCAATGAAAAAATGCAATTTTTGCTAAGTTAAAGATGCGACTTGAAAGTTATGCAAACTTAAAAGTTTATGATTAATTCTTAAACACATAAAGCTTATAACAACAAAATTTCACATTGTACCTTACTATATGATCTAATTCCATTAAAATCCAAAACTTTATGCAAACTTGATACTTTAGTCTCAATATTTTTCTTCTTTAATCTTTCTTTAGATAGACTTTTGTCTTCACTAAAACCAAGCTAAGAAGGATGGAAACACTTTCTTAAAAAACTTTTCATTTTGAATAATTCAATTAGCTCACTTGGTAGTGTGATAAGGAGATCAAGCATAGGATCATGGGTTTGAATCCTATTGTACCTCTTTTTTTTCTTTTTTTTTATTAAAAAAAGGTATAAAAAAGAGTTTATTTTTAATTTTTATGTTTTTTTATGTTTTAATTTGTTTTGGTAATTTTTATTAATTAAAAAATATTAAAAACAAAATATCCTATTTCTTGCATAAAATCAAAAAATTGTGTTATTAGAAATTATTGACATTTAATTTTTTTATTTACTCTTAATAGCCTTAACCTAATTTTTTATATATAAATAGGACATTAATTCCAACCTCCTAGGACACCCTTTCTAACACCCACTTAGTACATAATTCACACACAATTTCCAACCATCCAACACCCTTACCACAAAAACAAAACAATCTTTACATTATTATGTTTTACCTAAAAGTCAAATCCTATTTGACCAAACACCAACTCATAACAAACAAAAATCCATCATTCACCTCTCTCCCTGAACTCTTTTTTTTCTCTCATAAAACTAAACCACACAATATCATTATCTTCTACAAACGTATAACAATAACCAAAACCATCTCTTCCAAACTTCTCATCTCTATATTATGTGGTGTTTTTTTCTCTTTAAAATTAAGTGTTTTGGTTTAGAGTCTTGTTAATAAAAATAAAACTTTTAGTTACTTTTTGATGTATGCATTATCACTTTTTGATGTATGCATTATCACTTTTTGATGTTAGACTCTTTCACTTTGTTCAGTTAAAGACTACTAAACCTATTTTTCTTGTCCACATTTTAATTGCTACTATATTTATATGTTTGTTAAATTACAGTTTTAATCTCCCATCCTTAATTTTGGTTTAAAAAATGCTGTAATTTTTTTTTAAAATATATGACACTTTTTTGATAATGTGGCAGAAGATTTATTAATCTTTTATTATCCATGTCATTTTGTAATTTATTTATTTATTAATTAAATAATATTTTATTTATAGAATAAAATTAATAATTTTAGTTAAGTTTTATTTTATTTGAAAATTTAATTTATTTTAAAATACAATATACATTATTTATTATAAACTTTAATTTAAAATAAACTATTTGGGATCAAAGGCCCATCTCCACAACTCATAGGCTAACAATTTGTGTTTAGAGAATTTTTTAATCCACCCGTTAATGCTTTTAGGTACTTAGCGAAATTCATTTTACGCCCCCTACTTTTTGAGATATATATCCGAACCCACCTTTTTTTTCTTTACGCTGGATGCTTCCGAAGATGCATCTCTGAGATCTTATCTGAATAGTTTTTTTTAAATTAAGTTTTGTTGGTCGCAGATGAAAATTAACTGTTGCAGATGAATATAAAATGACATACATCCGTAAATAAAATAATATGATATATATATATATATATATATATATATATATATATATATATATATATATATATATATATATATATATATATATATATATATATATATATATATATATATATATATATATATATATATATATATATATATATATATATATATATATATATATATATATATATATATATATATATATATATATATATATATATATATATATATATATATATATATATATATATATATATATATATATATATATATATATATATATATATATATATATAAGAGAAGTAATATGTGATAATCATCATCAAAAAATAGTACATCAATCTCATCAAAATGTAGTACATAAAAATAAACATCACAGTCACTACTATGTATGCCTGACAACATCTGCATCCCTTCCTCCGCCTATGCCTCTGCCGCCTCGTCTGCCTCTCTCGCCTCCTGACAACATCTGCATCCCTTCCTCCGCCTATGCCTCTGCCGCCTCGTCTGCCTCTCTCGCCTCCTTGACCGTCTAGTCTGCATCCCCGGTAATTGATCCCACTCGTCCAGGCGCGATGCCTGCGGTGCATAAGTTCCCTTGTTGCCACCGCAATCATGTCATCCAATACACAACTGGCGACAATATCTTCCCGTCCCATCTCCACTATTTGACGACAGCGAGACAGGACATCCTGAGTATGGTCTAATCACTAGTGCAGAAATGACTTTTTACATCAGGTCAAAACCATATTTTACATCGGGTCTGGGTCTGATGTAAAAAATACATCTATTACATCGGTTGACAGTTAAGACTGATGTGAAAAATGAATTTATTATTTGTTTTTTTTAAAAAGCACTTTTTACATTGGTTGGTATTCAAAACCGATGTAAAATGTGTCACAAGTGTGTTTTTTACATCGGTTGTTCAGCAGAACTGATGTAAAATGCATCACATGTGTGTTTTTTACATCGGTTGTTTAGCAGAACTGATGTAAAAGGTGTCACATGTGTGATTTTTACATCGGTTGTTCAGCAGAACCGATGTAAAAGGTGTCACATGTGTGTTTTTTACATCAGTTGCCTTTTTGGCCCGATGTAAAAGGTGTGCTACGTGTCTTCAAAAATTATGTTTTTACATCGGTTTCTAGGCGCAACCGATGTAAAATGTAGGTTGTTTTCTTAAAAATTTTGCTAAATTTTATTCGAATTGATGTGGAATCCCTGTAGTTTTTTTGGTACCTAATTTTTCATATTTTTTCAACATCACACATACCACATTTTAGTCTCTATTTGGTATGCAATTTAATTTTCATATTTTTCAACTAACCTTTTAGTTTCATTGGGCCACATAGTTAAGATACACATATTCTTCAACATGAACAAATTGATTTACAAAAGTCATAAACTAGTATACACACAAGTGTATAAAATTATATATATATTTACACGGTGGACTAATATAACAACAAAACCAGTGAAAACAAACAAAAATATTCAACCATTTATAAGTCCTTTACCACACTTGAATACCAACGTGCAATCCACAAGAAATGAGTTGTAGCTAGCTTTGGTAGACAACACTAAAATCACGTTTGCTGATAATAAATAATAATACCAATAAACATCAGCAGACAATACCAAAGTCAAGAAACTCAATTCATATATATATATATATATATATATATATATATATATATATATATATATATATATATATATATATATATATATATATATATATATATATATATATATATATATATATATATATATATATATATATATATATATATATATAGACAATTCTATATAACTCACTATATAAACCTTAATTTTTATATAACTCAAAGAAACATTTTGCCCAACGGAGTCGTAAATCATACAAATCATCTTGTGTTAATTCTGTTGGGTCATCAAATACCTACAATACGTAAATAACAATATAAAGTTATTCTTTGAAAATTCACCTTAAGTTGCAAAACGCAAAGTAAATAACAAAGTAAAGTTAATTTTAGTTACCTGCAACCAAGACTCAGTTATGTTGGCAGAGACAATATCCAACATATTTTTCATAACATAATACCCACAATCAATAGAGTTATGTTGTAGCCTTGTCTAAAATGAATGACACAATTAGTGAATACTTATGATAAAATTAAATATAGAATTATAATTTACAACACGCTTACTTTGGGTTGGAGTCATGTAGCCTTTTTTCTATTGCCATTTGCCATTTGATAAACCCCGAAAGCACTAATTCAGGAAAAAAAATCATATAGAGCAACATAAAATATTAAATTACTTTTGTAAAATTTTACGTATATGGGATATAGCATATATTATAACCAAATTCAGATAAAATATAAACTTACTTTGTAACAATTTTCTTCATGGTTGGATTAAGTTCCTGATGAAGTGAACAAAAGACGACCATAATATTGTCTCTTGAACAAATGACTATTAATTGCCAATGGTCTCTGTACGTGTGCGTGAAAACACAAAAGTCACATGAAATATATATGTTATCAAAAATAAAAAATAGAAAACACACTTTCATACAAACTTACCCATGAATAAATGGTAGTAAGTGACACACTCTCTTTTCGTCACATAACTTATCTTGTATGTATTTTTTAACCTCTGTTTCGGTTTTTTGCACATTATCAACATACACACACCTAGCAGGATCCATAAATCCATATACTTTTGATGTGGAATTATCAATACATACACGACGAATATACCTGAATAATTTTAAAATAAACATTAGAATCAAAGTGATGAGAGATATAACATATTAATAGGAGTTAAATCACTTCATACCTATGTTCGTACTCAGTACTTAATCGATTAGCTCTCATCCAACCATGATCCATACCTATGTTCGTACTCAGTACTTAATCGATTAGCTCTCATCCAACAACGATCCATACCTATGTTCCGAAATTAACACGTACGGAGTTAAATCATTGTAACACCTATAATAGTCCCTCTTTTGGACACATTAGAGAGAACAAAAGTCTCTACGTGCAAACACGTGATATTAAATTAAATCATAAAAATTATTCCTAACAAAATGGTATTATCATAAAAATTCTATTACTCAACTTTAATCCAAATAGAACCAAATTAACATCAAAATTATTTAACATTTTTATCTTCACTTTAACGCAAATAGAACCAAATTGACATCAAAATATTTCAATCATTTTTACAAAAAGCTATTATTATAAACCATAAAATTATATATTGTTAAAGATACCTTATAGATCGTTGTTATCACCGGCAGAGTACTAGAAAGTAGAAAAATCTCAAGGTTGTCTCTCCAAGCCAACAGACACAAGGTTGTTTCTCCTAAGACTTTATCCAAATAATGAGAAATTGGTATTTTACCATCTGAAATCACGTTATGTTAAATATCACTACTAATTTAAGCAACAATATAATGTTAAAAATTACAGTGTAAGGTTGTCACTAAATTTTCTACACGCTACATGTTAAAAATATCACTACTAAATTAACAATATGATTTTGAAAATATATGAAACAAACTGAACTTTCTACACACTAAATTTCAAAATCCAAAATTCTTACAAAAAGTTATTATTAAAAACAGTAAAATAATGGAGTGTTAAAAATACCTTAAAGAAACCATGCGAACGAAAATGGCGGAGGAAGAACCACGCAAACAAAAATGGTAGAGGGAGAACGGAGGCGAACGAAAATGGCGAAGGGACGGTGGAAGAAAAAGATGGCGACGGTGGAACGAGACGATGGATGGATGGTGGAAGAAGAAGATGGCGACGGTGGAAAGAAAACGGCGGAGGGACATTGGAAGAAGAAGGTACAGAGCGTTTAAGGAAGAAGAAGAAAAACGACGGAGGGAGGTGGAAGAAGAACGAAAATGGTGGAGCGTTTAAGGAAGAAGAAGAAAAATGGATTTTGGAATTTTGAGAATATAAACATTACGGGTAGAGTTTTGGCTTTTTAAGGAAGATTTTACATCGGTTGGCATATGGGCCGATGTAAAATCCTGTAACTTAAAACATTTTACATCGCATCCTGTTAATGGACCGATGTAAAAACCTGTTAAGGTCTTGCACTTTTTACATCGGTTGTAATTAAAGGACCGACGTAAAATCCTTCAAACCATTTTTTACATCGGTCGTAATTAAAGGACCGATGTAAAATGTTTATTCCATTTTATTTATTTTTTTATTTAGAACTTTTTACATCGGTTGGGATAAATGGCCCGATGTAAAATGTTTAATTAATATATTTTATTTACTTTTTTATTTAGAACTTTTTACATCGGTTGTGATAAATGGCCCGATGTAAAATGTTTAATTAATATATTTTATTTATTTATTTATTAAGGTACTTTTTACATCGATTGGGGTAAACGGACTGATGTAAAATCTTTTATAACAAAAGTTTTAATTATTTACGAAACTGCCACCACGTTATTTTTTACATCGGTTGGTTTAATAGGCCCAATGTAAAATGTTTAACCTATTTTATTTATTTTTTATTCAGAACTTTTTACATCGGTTGTGTTAAATGGCCTGATGTAAAATCCTTTATAACAAAATTTCTTATTATTTACGACATTGCCACCACGTTATTTTTTACATCAGTGAAAATATATGTCTGATGTAAAATCATTAAATCAAATATTTCTCACATCATATTGTTAATAAATCTGATGTAAAATCCTTTGACAAATATTTTTCACATCATATATCTTAAAATCTGATGTAAAATCATTTAACCAAATGTCTTATTTTTAGTAGTGAATTGAGACTGTTGCTCCTCTAAGATCTCCTAATGAGATGGTCTGGACGGTGATCCTTCAGCAGTGAGCACCATATAGGGGTGTGAGACGGTGAAGAACCACATGATGTAGCCATCAACGTTGCTCTAGTATCTCGGCACTCTGGTCGCCCGAGCCTCGTCAGGTACCATGTGCCTCTGGCAGTCGGCATAGATCTCCTCTATCTGCATACGGGTCAAGCCTAGAGGAGCGAAGATAGTTGAGTGTCTGGGAATGGTCTGAGTGTAGTCGAACTGTCGCATGACGCGCTCGAGAAAATATGGAACAATGATGGTCAAACTGCATGGCACCCATCATGAGAATAAGGAGATATCGTCAAACGGGTGCATCACACGGTGATCAACATAGACGTCGTACCGAATATCCTCAGCAGCCAGGCAATCAAGATAGACTCTGTAAGGATCGACTGGCTGGTTCCCCTTGAGCGGGAGAAAGGCACGGGCACGCGGCATCTGCTTTATATAATCAGGCACACTCCCCCACCTAACGATCATGGGAAAGTCCTAAAATATCCAAGCCTTAAATGAAAATAAAAAACATCAGGATCAAGCATTAACTCGAATATAGTATGAAAAGAAATAAAAAAAGTTGAAGGATATAAGATTGTTACCACAAATAGTACCACGCTATCTGCCACAGTCCTGGTCTTCCATAGGCATCCCTCTTCCAGCCTCGAATACGTGTAAGCCAGGGTAGTTGCCCTCCAGTTATACTCATGGATCCGTGTTGAATCCAAAAAGTACCTCGGGTAAGCGACATTCTTATATGTGGAGGAAGTGTCCACAAACAACTGAGTGCCGACTAAAAATAGAAAATAACATCTCAGTACACGCTGCCTGTGTATCTTAACCTTGGCTGGATCACCATATACTTAGCGTGCAGCAACGAACGCCTCACCAAATCTATGGGTGAGAAAGGAGAACCTGACATGAGCCCCTCTGGTCTTATCCACATCCTCCAACGCATCCAGTGGATCAACCCCAAACTCCTCGACCAATATCTCTCTTGCATCCTCCTTCGTCATCCTACCGTGACAGAAGAGTGTACCCCTTATCGGTATATGTAGCAGACAGGAGATGTTCCAGTGTGATCATGAGCTCATTGTGCAGTAGGCGGAAGGAGGACATCTTAGGGTGTCATCTCTCCGCAAAGCCCATCAACATCCCATTCTGGATCACGTTGTAACTGATCTCACAGAGGTCCTTCAAACCAGATGCGGAAAGGACATCCTGGAACCAAGCCTCTTGTGGCTACTCCAAAGATAATATCTTTCGCCCGTGGTTATAAAACTTCTGCGGCTGACGAGTTTGAAAATTTTCATAAATAAGAAACAATGGTACAAATTATAAATTTCCAATTAAAAATAAATAAAAAATTTGAGTAATGTTACCTCTCTATCCCAGACATGTCTGGCAGTATGGTCAGCGTACCTTGTCAGCAGGGACATATCTAAGGGACCCCTTGGGAAACCCTCAGGCTCATCATCATCATTGTCACCAGCATCCTCCGGTGGTGGGTCATCACCCTCTGGAGGTGGCACCGGATCATCGGCAGGAGGAGAACCAGGAGTATCCCAACGAGGTTTGCAGGAGGATGGGGCCTGTGATGAACCCTCAGCTGAATCCTGACGCCTCCGGGATGAAGAAGTGGATGATAAGGTGGGATACGAGGTCGAGGAAATGTCCTGGGCATGTAATGAAGAAAGATATGCCTCAACTGTATCGACCTCGGTAATGTTGGTCTAGCTCCACTGGCGTCTCATAGATGATGTTGTGAAACTCGTCCAAGTCACAATCTATCTTCTATGTCTGCCATAATGTCTGCAAGGTATAACCAAGAAAAAACAATTAGATACAAATAAATTAAAAAACAAAAAAGAAAAAAAA
Source organism: Lathyrus sativus (assembly GCA_963859935.3). Classification (NCBI taxonomy): domain Eukaryota; kingdom Viridiplantae; phylum Streptophyta; class Magnoliopsida; order Fabales; family Fabaceae; genus Lathyrus; species Lathyrus sativus. Next base: position 11,097,796 of record OZ012737.1, read on the forward strand.
ATTAACATTTTTTTACTTCTAGATGTAAACATATGGAAAACTTTCGTAAATATACCTTCGGAAAAAAAACCAACGTTAAGTAAAAAAAACTTTCGTAAATGTACATAATCAAACTTATTTTCAAAATCAAATAATAAACCCCCATCCCCAACCTTTTTTATAAAATTGGGATGAAAAGACCTCTTAGATGTATCTCCCTGTTAATCTTCGAGCATTTGAATACAAGTTGTTTCGCTTAGTCAATCGAAAGCTCATCATCCACCATAAAATCAACCTAAAAGTAATCCAAAGTTATCAAATCATCTTTTTGCCCTTGCGCACTTCCAACAAACCTTTTTATAAACGAATAGTCTAGTCCGTTGATCACCATGAAACATATCACGTTTCCGACTCGATACACATGCATTTTAGCCTGTTTTATATTCATTTCATACTTTTATGTAGTGTTATGTTGGTATTTTGTCTTTGTTGCATGTATCTTTCAAGTATAAGTTGGCATATGAGAAAACAGAGCAAGAATGGTCAAAAATAGAGAAAAATGACACCTCAGCATGAGGAAAGTCAAAGAATGGCGCTCTAGTAATCGTGGTATTCGCCACAAGGGCATGGCGTTCGCCATGGCCCCTTCATCAGCCATGTTCACCATTTAGAACTCATGGCGCTCGTTATGAGGCCATGGCGCTCGCCATGGGCTTCATGTCCAGAAAATAACAACTAACTTGCTTAGTCTCCTCCCACTCCAAAGCAAAATTCTCACACGACTCCTACACGACTTGAACCTATTTTTAGCAGTTAGAGCACTATATATAGTCTTATTTCCTAGGTTTTTGATATGCAAGTTTCTTAGTGTCAAGGAGGTAAAATAATCACATATTGTAAAATTGCTTAATTGCTCACATTGGGTAATAAGGACACCATAGTATTAAGATTATGCAGATTCATGTTTGTACTTGGACCATCCGTTATTTAAGCTTGCCGCCATATTAAATTCTAGAGTTTTATTTTTTCAAGCTTTTCGGTTTCCAATTCCCGTATTGTGTTACTTTCAATGTGTATTTTTCCTCTTTAATTTTTCTGCACTTTACCATTTTAAGTCTTAATATCATAATTGTCATTTTTATTTGTTCTATCAATTTTAATTGTTATTATTTTGACTGCAAGTTCTACATTTTATACCCACTTACTAGTACCACTTTAATATATATATATATATATATATATATATATATATATATATATATATATATATATATATATATATATATATATATATATATATATATATATATATATATATATATATATATATATATATATATATATATATATATATATATATATGCTAGTTGTTGTTGCTACTTGTTATTATAATTATTATTATATTTAAGTTTCTATTTTACATGCATATTAAATATAGTACAGATATTAAGTCAAAATTGTTTGGCTAAACCGTTTAGGGTCCGGAATGTGAGGGTCGTCGTTTTGACGGTACTCGCATATAAGTTGGAAATTACCAGTTAAATTTGGCACTCGTTTTTTGGGTGATTTTTACAATGTTTTAAATTGGATTTGATTACCGCAAAAGCATTAAACTTAGAGGTATCGATTCTGTTTCGAAAGGGAGGAACTTGTATCTGAGCTAAGAAATAAAAATCAGATTTTAAGATAAATCAATTGCGACAACAAGACTTATTTTAAATTGCAAAAAATAATCATTTTCAAAAATAGAGTTTAGAGGAATAAGTATGCTGCGACAGCAGACATTTGTAAGTTTAGACTCCAGTGTTACGCGAGAGACAGCTGGTATTGCCTTAAATTTGTTTTTCACCCAAAATGACTTTTTAACTAATTATAAGTAATTGATTTTCAAAAATATAAGTTTTATAATTGAACACGTTGAAACGCGACAACAGTAGTATAGATTTTTGAATAAAACTCGATTCCGATTTGGCGAACGCAAATGGTTCGTTTAAATTAAGTTTCTTCCCATTAAAGAGAAATATTGTCCCGATTTAACTAATTAACTCGACTTAGTTGTGAGTATTGTTGATCGATTTGAATCATATTTCGGTCTTGCCTTTATTAATATTTTCTTAAACAAACTTGCTTATTTCCCATTTTTATTTTTCCCTTCTCATAAAAATCTGATTAGCCTTAGATTTACATAGCAATAGTAGATAACGATAGAGTTGACTATCAATCTTTGTGGATTCGACAACCTTTTTTATTACTTTGATATAATACGTGCACTTGCAGATAAGCAAACCACACGTTATGCACAGGTCGCATCAAGTTTTTGGTGCTGTTGTCGGGGACCAATATAGTCAATATCGTAACTCCAGTAACTCCATTATTGCACTGTATAGACTAAGATAACTTTTTCCTTTTTATTCATCGGTTGTATGCTAAGCACTCGCTTAAAAGAAGACGAGTTAGAACAACCAGTTGATGAAGTAAAGCATTTTATTCGTATAAGACGCAAGATTGAACAATATTGAGCCATATTTACTCCTGTGGATGCACCACATACAAAACCCCTTAAAGATTATGTTGTTCCATCCAAGGAAGACCCATACTTAAGCATTTTTCCACCTGCAATCCAGGCGAACAATTTCGAATTGAAATTGTCTCTGCTGCAAATTGTGCAACAAAACCAGTTCTCTGGAAATCCCACTAAGGACCTAAATTTTCATTTGTTAGTGTTTGTATAGTATGCCGACATATTAAAGAATAATGGTTTCAATCTAGAAGTCATTCAACTACGTCCATTTCCTTTTTCCCTGAGAGATAAAGCTAGAGCACGACTACAGTATCTACCTGCAAACTCAGTTACAACATAGGATAGACTTAAGAAGGCACTCTTAGCCAGATATTTCCCACCAAGAAAGACAGCAGTGCTTATAAATAAATAATCATGTTTAAACAAGCCGAAAGAGAACCCCTATTCGAAGCATGGAATCGATATAAAGACATGATGTGACTATTTCCTCATCATATATTAGAACAATTCCTTATCATTCAAACTTTATATAATGGTCTACTTTACAACACAAGACTGACCATAGACGTTGCTGTTGGAGGAGTCTTAATGGATAAACCCTTCAACGAAGCTTACCAGCTCATTGAAAACATGGCTCAAAACCATTACTAGCAGGGGACCGAACGAGTTCAAGTCGAGAAAACCCAACCCAAGGGAGGTATGTTTGAAATTAATGGAATTGATCACTTAAATTCCAAGGTCGAGGCACTTGCCTAAAAGATCAACAATCTAACTATTACCACTCCAGCCATCGTGGCGTTGTAGCTCCAAATTGCGAAATTGGTGGATTCCAAGGGCATATAGCTAATGATTACCAATTATTGATTGGGAATACCCTTGACCAAATCAACTACGCCCAAGGAAATCCATATTCGAACACTTATAATCCTTGATGGAGAAACCATCCTAATTTTTCTTACAAGAACAATAACACATTGTTTGCTCAAAGTCCTCCACTTTCTAACCCTCAAAATTTCCAAAAAAAAAAAGCCATTACTACTCTTTATGCTCCTAGAAAATCAAATATAGAACTCATGATGGAAAACTTCATCGCGTCTCAGACCTAACAAAACAAAGAGTTCATGAATCACAACATTCATACTAACGAGCTGGTGAAACAATTAGCAAACAAGGTTGATGTCATGGTTACTCATAAAAAGATGTTTGAAACTCAAATAACTCAAGTAGCCAAGCAACAAGCGGCCTCTGCTGCTCCTGCTGGCACATTTCTTGGCCAACCTCAACCAAATCCTAAAGGCCATGCAAACGCTATCACACTACGAAGTGAGGCAGAGTCGGATGGACCCGAAGACCCTAGAGTTGCCAATCCTGCAATTACAAAATAATAGAGGAGGAACTTGAGAAAGTTATTGATGAAAATCAAGTAAGAGAACCGACAACTGATAATAAAGAGACTACCACCACTAAAGATGTTATTGAGAAAGAAAAACCCTATGTACCTCCACTTCCTTATAAACCAAAAATGCCATACCCTACAACTGATAATTCTTTATCCATGATCCATGATATGTGATCATCACCCCATCCACATACTATTCACAATGTTTTAATGTTATCTCACTTCACAATAAAACTTGATTATGGATATTTTAAAAATTGTGTCCTTATGTTTAATGAGATATCATGATTAACTCACAATTAATGTTTCATTAAAAGGATAATCTATTATAGAGACTTTATTATTTTGAAAAAACAAACATAACAAATAAGTGTCTTATTATTGGTAATAGATAATTCGATGCAAGTATCAAGTTCAATATAAAATTATTGACCTCTAGGACTTACACTAACACTAACTCACATAAAAAATGGTTGAGATCTTCTTAGAAGCGACTCGAAAACACTCGAGTACTCTAAAGAGGGAGATACATATGTACTAGCTAGCGAAGGAAGGCGTGTTAGTCATTCCCAACACAACATTACAACTTCCAAGAAAGGCATTTAATGTAACTATTCCCGAGAACAACAACGTTTCATCCAAGACTTCTATGTCCATGGATCCAGTAGCCAAATAGTGATGTTTCTCACAAACCCTTGGCATGTAAAGCATATACAAAGACTTTGGGGACTATTTTTGGGCTGTCCGTAAGGCCCTAAAGACGAATGCCCAGTTATGAATCAACGCGATACTAAACTCAGAAAAGGTAGATATTTTTCCTCCATGTCACAAATAATCCCTCACGCAAATTCCATGCTAATCGCCTAGATCAATTTAACGGTTAACCACATACCACTCTATTCCACATGCGTATAATTATTAACCATCTCCCCTATTCAAAGAGGAAATTGTTCCCCTTCATCGGCATTTAAATCCGTTCTCATTTAAACAAAACTTATTTTATACTGATTTGAGCGTTGAAGTGTTAACATTGCATGTCAATCACCTTTCCACTGTTGGGAAAAAAGCATAGAGAAAGAAAGGAACACAATCATAACACAAGAACATAACGTGGAAACTCCAAAATCAGAGAAAAACTATGGTCGTTGTCAATAGACAACCAGAGAAGAATACTATATAAAAATTGTTATAACACACAATATACCCTTAAATAACCCATGCCCCCAGTACACCCACACCCTCCAAAGCAAATATTTAACTACATCTCACAACACTCTAATACATGAGTATAAGAGAACAAAGAAAGTCAAATACAAGCTTAAAGTGCTTTTGACTAGTGCATCTTGGAATGAAGAATTTGAATCCTATATATAGCCTTGGACTCCTTCTTCACAAAACTAAGCAATGTGGGACTTCAAAGAACTTGTATCTTATATATAGCCTTAGACTCTCTCTTCACTCACAAAACTAAGCAATGTGAGACATTTTTAACATGTATATTTTAAAAAAAAACCCAACAATCTCCACCTTGATTAAAAATTATACATAAGTTTTCATTGTCTTCGCCGACAATCATACTCCATCATAAAGAGTATCAACATGTATATTTTCAACGAATCCCAACAATCTCCACCTTTATTGAAAATATTACATAAACTTTTATTATCTTCACCGACAATCATACTCTACATAAAGAGTACAGTCATTTGAAGCTACATCACTCCAAAAATTTCTCATTGTCTTCACCAACAATCATAATTTTAAAAAACTATCATTCTCCACCTAAAGAAGAGTATACTTCACTTGAAGTTAAACCACTTCAAGAATTTTCATGTTGTCTTCACTAACAATCATAGTTTAAAAACTATCATACTCTCTCATGAAGAATATATTTCACTTGAAGATAAAACACTTAAATAATTTCACATTGTCATCACCAACAATATATACTTTATCATGAAGAATAAATTTCATTTGAAGCTAAAACACTTCAAGAATTTTCACATGTTAAAAACCAGGTTGAAATTTTATGGTGTAGCTTCCATGTTGGTCAGAAGTTCTTCAACCATCAAAATAATCATGTACCTTGTGTAATCTTAATTGTATTAACACATCTTTGACTTGATCTTTTCACAAGTAAAAAAAACTCTTCCATCAATTTTCTCTAGCCCAAACTGCATAGTGGAATTTCTGACTGCAACTCAACAACTCTTTCACAACACTACCCTTCTTTTCTGATGTGGAAGATCAAGCAAATTTGCAACTATAGAGCATACTAAAAACACTTATCTTCAGATTAAACCAGACTCTGATACTAGTTGTTAGGAAAAAATAAAGCATAGAGAAAAAAGAGGAACACAATCCCAACACAAGAACATAACGTGGAAACTCCAAAACCAGAGGAAAAAAACCATAGTCGTTATCGATAGACAACTAAAGAATAACACTATGTGAAAATTGTTACAACACACAATATACCCTCAACGAACTCAGGCCCCCAGTACACTCACACCCTCTAAAATAAATATTTAACTACATCTCACAACACTCTAATACAAGAGTATAAGAGAACAAAGAAAGTCAAATACAAGTTTAAAGTATTTTTGACTGATGCATCTTGAAATGAAGAACTTGAATCCTATATATAGCCTTTGACTCCCTCTTCCTTCACAAAATTAAGCAATATATGACTTCAAAGAACTTGTATCATATATATATAGCTTTGGACTCTCTCTTCATTCATAAAACTAAGTGATGTGTGTCTTCTTCAACATGTATATTTTCAACCAACCCCGACAATTTCCACCTTGATTAAAAATAATACATGAACTTTCATTGTCTTCACCGACAATTATACTCCACTGTAAAAAGTATCAACATGTATATTTTCAATCACTCTCAACATCCACCATATCAAAAGCACTGAACTACCGCAACAAACTCAAAATTCATATTTTCCGATTAAATCTATATAATAGATTTTTTTAAACAATTTAAGTTTGATTCGTTTAAATAAGTAGACTTTAAAAATAAAAATAAAAATCACATATTTTTATCAAATAAATTAAACCGAATTAAATATTAAAGAGGCCAATTCCTAAACTTGTGTTACATGGGCTGACTTATTCATTTTCTTATGATTTATCCTTCTTTAATCATATGTAAGCCATTATAATACCTAAAAACTAAAATTGCCAACACAACAATGACAAAATAGAAATGAAACTTAACATATTAAATTGCAAATTGCGTCATAATTTAACAAATCTTATAGTAATATAGAGGGAGGGTTGGGTGAAGGAAAGCGCGTGGCAATTGTCCATTAGGTGAGATGTCAGAATTGCCAATTTTTTCGGAATCTAATTAATCTCTTTCCAACTTTCCAATTCAGCTCCTGGTTTTTGGGAACACTATTTCTCTATTTTCCACGAACAACAACTACTTTTAGTTTAATTAATTAACTTGACTATAATTATTCTCAGAATTTTAAATTGTAATACCAATGAGTGGTTTCTGGTTTATATTCAGTCCTATGGGCGACTCTGGTTTGAAATGAGTTTATGTGGTTCCCACTTAACAGTTTTCTATTTAAGTTCATTGTAACTAACCTAATCTTCCATTAATTATTTAGTTAAAGCTTCATTATACTAATACGTTTAGTACTATTATTATTTTTAATCAAAATCACATGATTATAGTACTAATCACTTCCAAATGGACTGATCACCGACCCTATAAATTTTTGATAAGTAAAGACAAGATAAATTTTATAGAATCAATTATTTTTATCACGTCTGATATTACTTCATTTCATTAAAAAAATCATATTTAAGTTGTGTGTGATTCATAATTAAATACTTAATTTAATTGAGATATATAGTAACAATAACATATTATTTCCGATTTTTATCATTAAGACAATATATTTATGTTATTATATAGACTAGGTAAGTTAATTATTTAATAAATTTAAGCTTTTTAATAATAGAGAATGTAATATATTTTAATTAATTTGTTTATTAATTGTAATTAGCGAAATACATAAATAATTTGAGATATAATATTTCTACTTGTGATAGTTTTGCATAGCCGATTGTAAGTTTGAATAAAAAGATATAGTTGTGTTAGGCGGTCGACAGCTAACGTAAAATTTTGTTGAATCTCTATAACACGAATCAATTACGAAATAATATTAATGCTAGCACGTAATTCGGAAGCAACATGTTGCATGACTCGAGTGTATTAAAAGAGGAAGGGTTGTTGCATCGTCGTCTGAATGTAATGAAAAATAAGCAATGATTCTCATATTTTCGTGAACAGTTGTGAGTAAAGAAGTTAGTTAATTTTGGTACAATGGAGAAGTTAGATTGAGAGATGAAGTATGTATTATTGTGATAAGGAAAGAAGTTTACAGTGGATCAAGACACCTTTAATATTATTAATGTTTACACACCTCAAGTTGGGTTAACAAAACACCTTAAGGTAATATTCTAGGAGGATTTAGAAGGATTACTTTAGGATATACCGTAAGGAGAGAAGTTTTAATATAAGGAGGTCAAAATGAACATTTAGGAGGTGTAACTAGAGGTTTTGAGAGCGTGCATGGGGGTATGGTCTCAAGGAGGTACATGTAGGGGATAAATCCATCTTGGAGTTTTTGTCGGCTTTTGATCTAACTATAGCTAATACATGATTTAGAAAAAGAGATAAGCATATTATCACATATAAGAATGGGTGATGTGTTCTCAAATAGATTTCTTTTTTATTAGGAAGTCAGATAGAAAGATTTTCTTGGATTGTAAAGTTATTCTAGGAGAGAGTTTGACTACACAATGTAAAGTATTGGTTATGGATATAAGAATCAAGATAAGAGCAGAGAGAAAAAGTTAAATGGGAGAACCACATGTCAATTAGTGGTATTTGAAGGGTGAAAACAAGGAAGTTTCTAACACTAAATTTTGGAAGAAGGGTTTGGACAGCTACAAGGAAGTGTAAATGATATGTGAAATGAGATGACCTAGTAGATTAGAAAACTAGTCAAAGAGACGCTTAGAGAATCAAAAGGTTTTGGACCTACGAGTAAAGAATCGTGGTGTAGAATGAAAGTGTTCATAGTAAAGTTAGAGTAAAAAAGATTGTTTTAAAAAATGGTTTAGGTGTAAAAATGTTGAAACTTGGGGAAAGTATAAAAAAACTAAGAACGAGATCAAGAAGGTTGTGACTGAAGCAAGAACCCAAGCCTTAATTATATAAATCTATAAGAATAAGGGAGATATACAAAATTATGGAAATTATAGATGGACTAAGCTTATGAGTCATACCATAAAGTTATAAGAAAGAGTGATTGAACTAAGACTAAGAAAAAAGACTCAAGTCGTTGAGAATCAATTTGTTTTTATACGTGAGAGGCCGACCATGGAAGCGTTCTATTTACTACGATGTGTGATTGAGAAATATCAGATGATCGAACAAAACTTGCACTTAATTTTTATTGACTTGGAAAAGGCGTATGATAGAGTTCCTATAGAGATTTTATAGAAATTCATAGAGAAGAAATGAGTTAGGAATGTATATATTCGAGTTATCCAAGATACATATGATGAAGTATCGACTAGAGTACGAACACAAGGTGGAGAGACATACGATGTCCCCATTAGAATAGGTTTACATCAAGGTTCAAATCTAAGCCACTACCTTTTTATTTTAGTTTCAGATGTACTCGCAGAACACGTCCAAGAGCTAGCACCAAGGTGTGTTCTTTTTACATATGATATAGTCTTATTGGAGAATTGAAGGAGGATTTAAATTAGAGGTTGGATACTTGGAGACGAGATTTAGAAACACGTGGATTTTGCCTATGAATAAGTAATATGGAATGCAATTTCAACAAAAGAAGAAGCATATAACCTAGAGGTGAAAGTTGGAGACGTATTATCCCACAAGTTACACGATTTAAATATCTTGGGTTTGTAATGCAAAACGATGGAGAAATAGAAAGGAATGTAAACCATCAAATTCAAGTTGGATGGATGAGATGGAAGAGGGTCTCAAGGGTTTTATGTGACACAAAGGTATTATTCTAAAGGTTAAATTATATCAGACTGCGATGAGACCTGTGGTGTTGTATAAGACAAAATATTAGACGATTAAGAATCAAGACGAGAATAAAGTAAGTGTATCAGAGATGGAGATGTTTGGTTGAATGTGTGGTAAGACTATACATGATAATATTAGAAATGACAATATTAGAGACATTGTTGTGGTAGAACTTATAGTAGAAAAGATGGTTAAAAATATAATTAGGTGTTTTGTGCATGTAGAGATAAGACAAAAAACATGTTTTGTGCATTTAGAGATAAGACAAAGAACATGGTAGAACTTATAATGCATTTGACCATAGATAGGTGTGATTATTTAGGGTTTGCTTGAAAGCATACACACATAAAGACAAAGAACATGTTATGAATGCGAGGTGTGGTAAGGTAAAGAAGGGAACCGACCATACCTCAATATTTTTTTTCTTCAACCGTTTTTATCTGTCATTCTTATCCAAACTACAAGAAGCGCTCATGGGAGTTGATATAGGTTTCACATTTTACATATCAAATCTTTTGAATAGCTCTTAAAAATATTTAACTTTATTGATGAAAGTTCCTTCATTTGATTGATAAATTTGTAAGCTAGGAAAGTACTAAAGTTCTTCCATCATAGACGTTTCAAATTCGTGCATATCACCTTTTCTATGTCTTTAACTTCCAATGAATTATACATTGTAGTACACACAAAAAAAAAATTTCAATCTGTTCGTCTATTTTGAATTTATTCTAAACACTAATTCTAGAAAATTCTTAATTTATTAAGAAGTAATTATGGCCAATTAGGAAAGCAAAACTCGTTGTCTAGTTGATTAAATATTTCTTCTAATCAATTGAGGAATGAGTTTGCCTCCTACTCGATTAGGAAGTGATCAGTGTATTTTATTACACCATCTTTTAATTTGTGCTAAGATAATTCTATAAATTCTCTCATTATTTTCATTGCTTTTAATATGTTTTTGAAGTTAAATTTAAATTTGCTTTGGTTTTATTTATGTTGCTTATTTTCGGAATAAACTATAGTTTGATACCTTCTCACTGTGCAGGTCATAACTTGAGCTACAAGATTATATGTGTTGGAAAGATGAGAGGATAATTTACAAGTTTTATGTTGAGGTCAAAATCTGATTTGGAATGAACAAGGGTAGAATAATTAGTTTTAGTCTTAAGAAAAATAAATTAGTTAGTTTTTTACCAACTTATGTTTTTCGGGTCGGTGCTCTTAAAACCCAACTTTCTTTATTATTTAAGTTAAACTCAGTATTATGTAAAGGAAGACAATTTTTAGGAATTAGAGAGAGGATTAGGATTACATGGTCGGATAAACTCCAAAGTTAATTTGTTGTTTCAGAATTTCATCAAGCCATTGAGGTTATTATATAATTAGTTTTTATTCAATTCATTTAAGTCCTATTTTGTGTATTCTTATTTTCTTAATTTGAGTTGCATATAATAGTGTTGATTAAATTTGATTGATACATGTTCCTTAACTTCGCGTGTTAACTTAGTTTATTCGTTAGCTTCGCCTAATCTTTAGTCGTCATGCTTAATATGGAAAATACGAATATAATTCACATAGTGTTAATCACGCTTGTTAATCAATACTTTAATCAATAGAAATTGAATCCGCTTAGGGAATTGGTGATTTAATAACCGATGATAATTCTAAAATTACTGAACCAGTAGATTAATCTATTAATCATAATTGTAATTGTTTTCTTTATTTTCAATTGTCCGAAAACCTAAAACCCCCATTTTTGTTCTTTCCTTTGGTAAAAATCATTCAAGAGTCCTTGCGATACGACTCGATTGTCACTTCTGTTATACTGCGTTTTTTGTAAACTCGTTTTGAAGTCGTGTGCGACAGCGGATCATAAATTCATTTAATCAAATAAGGAGAAAACCTGGATTAAGTTTTCCTAATTTGGAAAAGTCTAAGTGTTTAGCATCACAACCTAATCAAATAGAGAGATCAGGCCCATAAATTGTTTCGTTTTCAAATTAAAATTAATTCTTATATAAAAGAGTGTTGTCCTCACTTCAAAAGCACATGGTTTTGAACTTACTACTCTCTTATATCATTCATCCTCCTTCTAAAATCAATTTTATTCACTATACATTGCTCTAATATTGAAAGAGTGAAAAACTTATATTAAGAGTTTTGTAATTCTGTTATTGTGCTGAATTTGTAATTTAAGAGCTTAGTTCTCTTGTGTCTCTGTGTTTGGCTTTGATATTTCAAGCTAAATATGATAAAAAGCTTGGTGTAATAGAGATTTTTGGGTTGATCCTACACAAAATCTTAAGTTGTTGATAGTGGAAATCTCAAGGGAAAACACTCTCAGCGATTGAAGTGAGTCGCATGGTTTAAGTTCGAACCAATATAAACTCTAGTGTGATCTCTCTTACTTTATCTCTTTACTTTCAATTCTTTATTTTCTGATGCCTAATCTCTGCTTCTACTCACTTTTTAAAATCAATCAACTTAAAATTAACCTTTTGCTATTTTTTTTCTAATACCAAATAACACAATTTACCTCCTCTTGTGTTTGAAGTCACTTAGTCAATATATAAATATGTTATAAATGACCAACAAAAGGAACAATCAGAATATTAAAAGGCCTAAATGCTCCATGAAGTAATAAAAAGATTATCAAACCAATGAAATAAGGTATCTTATGGCATATGTACCATGAATCAGGTGTCTTCCAAGAGAAGGTGCTAGAAATCTAACCTTTAGAGCCCTATTATAAAGATCTACCGAATGTCCTAAATTCATGTACATGTTTTTCTAACCTTAAATACCTCTCACTTTCAACCGTCACTAACTTAGACGTCAGAGTGTTTGCACATACCTCCTTCTATCGGACCAAAGCACCAAAGTACATTAAGAACTCCGAAATTCACCATCATATTTAGGTTCACCATCTTTTTTGTGAATCTCATCGGTCTTCCCATGATCAAATAACATGTTATTATCAATAAGATTTAAAGTGTTTTTTAAGGGAACAACCCCTTATATATTGAAGAAAAATAAAATTTAAAAAGAAAAGGAGGATCTGAACCAAAATTCTCTAAAATTAGAAAAAAAAACACACCTTATTACGAATATATTTTTCTAAACTAATGTGTATCGTTTTTTTAATACTTTTCAAAGCGTGGATTAAATGATAAAAACAAATAAAACCTAATTACATCTAAGCATTATCATCAAAGTACTTTTTTCATATAAAATCAATGTGGAAAAAGTAATAAAATATAAAAGAAAATAACTAAAATGATATTAAAACAACATAAACAAAAAATAAAATAAAGAAAAAGAAAATAACTAAAATGACATTAAAACAACAAAAGCAAAAAAACAAAAAAAGAAAGAAAAGAAAAGAGGAGAAATAATAGAGCCATGAGGATGTTATGAGTAAGCAGCATGGGCTTATACTAGCAAGCCCAAATGCTTCTAGTCATTTCAAGAGAGGGTGCATGGGCTAACCAGTATGTAGGTAGCGCTTGCCATGGGCCCAAGGGACACATGCCCGGTCACGCAGCCAACAGAGGGGGAGAAGAGGTTCAGTAACCATTTCGTGTTCATTCAAACACAACGCGACCATTGTTTCGTATCACACTTCATCTGAGGTCCAAAACCTCGCTGCACCGCAATTCACCTCCAGCGGCGGCGGAGGTCTAAATGATGTTTATGCTCTGTGTTGATGTTGCATATGCGTGAGGAGTGTGGAGGGAGTAGAGTGAAATTGCAGAGAGATTGAGGAACTCAGGGAGAATTTGCAGTGAGATTGAGATTCAGAATCAGAAATTGTGAGCAAAATGATTGTGTTGTGATTGAAACTGAACGAAGAGGAGTGGAATGAATATATAGAGTGTGGAGTGGTTGTTCTCTGTTAGGGAAGGGTTTGGACACTGTTAAATTCTAGTTAGATTGAAGGGAGAGTTTGTTAGAAATTTGCTGTTAGGAATTATGTTAATTGTTAGTTATAGCTTGAATTTTAGTTAGTTATAATGTGAATTTGAGTTAGTTATACTTTGAATTGGAATCAAATAGTTAAAAAGATTGTTGTAGTTATTTGGATGAATTGAAAAAATAGTTTCCAGTTAAAATGTTAGCATGGCTATTAGTGGTATTGTTATCTCTCTGTTAAATCAGTTAGGTGAAATGAGGTTAGTGTAATTTGAAATTTAATTAGAAATGTTAGTGTTAATTATTAGTTGATTCTGAGAGGAAAATTGTAAAAGCTGATCTTGTTAATCCACTGTTAAGGCTGACAGTATGGAATGGTGGTATTGAGTTGATGAATGAATTCGAACTAGGCTTTGACTGTGTTACTATATTTTGCAGGCATTGATTGTGTATCAGGGAAGGGTGAGTACGAGCCATCCTCTCTTGCCGTTTGAACCATTGAAGCCAACAACACCTTGGGCAAAGAACTCATACATGCCATTACAATGGAGAAAGGAGATAGGTCCTGGGCATGTGAGTTGCTTTAGTTATGTTAATTCAATGTAATTTGACTTTTAGAGTTGTAAACATGTTTGTGAAATGATGGCTGCTAGGTGTTAAACTATGGTGAACTTTGAATCAGATCTTGAAGTTAATAGGTCACATAGAGAAAGAACCAACGAGGAACTGATTATGAATGCATTATGTTAGTAACTGATGTTAGCTAGTAGTAGTTTGGATTCTATTGTGTGACTGAATGAACTACTGGCTATTAAACTGAATTTGAATGCTAGTGTAAGAAAGTTGTTAGAATCTAGTTAAGTTGTTATCATGCTAGTTTTGAAAAAAGCTAACTGAATGAAATTGTTAAATATTGACTTGATGTCAAAATGTATGCTACCTAGACTATTAAGTGAAATGGTATGGGACTGATAAATGATGCTCATCAATGAATTGAGTTGTGCATAATATGTTAGGAAATGGTTGATTTGTTGGATTGTGGCCTTATGTGTATGTGTACTGAACTTGGCTGGTGCTTATGCAGGGCTTGGCATGGAATGGTACAATATGCTCATGAAGGTTTGGTTAGGAAGATATGGAACAAGTCATAGCATGAAGGTTTTGGTCAAAAATATAAAATCATGAAGAAATTTGGAGACTCACAAGAATGGGGATATCTTATGAATGAAGAATATGTAGGAATTAGGGTTAGGATTAGTGGTTGACTTTGGTAAACTATTTGATAAAAAAAGTCAACGGTTGACCAAAAGTCAAATATCGGCCAAAAGTGTAATTTCGTGTGTAATTGCTTTTGACTCTTTTTGTAATGCAATGAGATGTTTCGGTAATGAAAATCGCCTTTGGAAATAAATGAATATGTGTAACTTGTATTTCAAGTAATATGCTTTCCTTTCCTAAACAAAGTTCGGACAAGCCCACAAAGAGATTAAGTCAACAAGAGTCAACCTCCCATAGTTGACTTTGACCAGGGCAAACTTGCAATCAAATCCAATGCCCGAATGCAAGGCATTGTAACCAAAGACCCTAGTCTAAGAATTATGGTACCATGAGACTTAATCCAAGAGATAAGCCTCCCAAATTAAATGCACCACTAAGATTCATAGGTATGACTCCCAGAGAACCCTAGCTCTGTGTCAGTCATAAATAACAAATACTTTTGAGTCCTTGATGCTTGTTTTGAAAATGCTAATGTGGATGAATGATATAAATGAATATGTCATGAATATGCAGATGAATTAAAGATCAAGAGCTAGATGAAAAGTGAAAAAAAGTATGGCAAATTTTGAGTTATGACAATAAAAAATAAAAAAATTAAAAAGAGAAGGACAAAACTAATCTCTAAGCGAGATGACTTTCCTATCTTTAAGCATTTGGTCCGGAGGTACTTGCTCCCTTGATATACGTAGAAGAGATTAAAAATGATCCACTTGAACCAAGACATTCTCAAATGATTTAGAAACAACTGCGAGACTGGCAGTTGATGATTAATTTTTAATTTATGGACCAGAGAGGTATTCTCAAGGCGCAAGTTTTCAAGATCTTATTGAATGGCGGAAAGAGACGCATGGGTAGCAGATAAAGTGGCCCATGCGGAAGCCAAAACTTTATATTTCCTTGCGATTTCCCTTGCCAAGAGATTTACCCAATCAACCAAAGAACCAAGGAGATTGAAGGCATCACTTATTCGGTAAGAGAAATGAAAGCCTTTTGCACTTCTTATAAGTACGTATCTTGCTGAAGCGTTAATCGGATCTCTTTACGACGTTGATCGGATAAAAGGTCATCCCAACGATCGATCCCACCAATGGCCAGAACGACTGAAGCATAACGGGTGTAATACACAAGATTCAACAACTCAAGGGTTTCACTGCTCAAACTAGAAAGACAACAACAATCCTTTTCTAAAGTGGACGCTCAATGCTATTTTGGAGTATGAGATTCCGAACTAGCAAAAAAAACACAGGAGACAGGGGACCTAACATACACAACGCTAGTCGGTAGTCGCCAAGAACACTAACATCTCCAGCAGTTCCTGAGACAACTGTTCCTAGAGAGTCATGTTGAAAGGGTTGGGGTAAAGTCCTCGTTGTCCTAGCCGAAAGAGGGATAACACTTGGCATTGACGTATTTTAAAGACCAACAACAATCAAAGCGACTATAATTCCCTTCACTATTTGACGCATTAGTTCCTCGTTCTTCATCAAATAAGCAAATACAAGTTACCAAAATTTAAAGATACTAAAAATAACAAAACCGACAGAGGGAGGAAAAAATACTGAAAGCACTCACCAAATATGACATTTTCCTCTTCCTTGGTAGAGGCGTCCATCAGCAGGCGAGTTTCAAAAAGTCACTTCAGAAGTTTCTTAGAGGCTTCATTCCGGGGAGGGGCACCCTCAACGTGACCCAACTTTTTGACAAAAGTGATCAACTGTTTTTTCAAATAAAACTCCTTTTAAGACATATCACCTTCCTTGTAGACGTATGATCCATTCCCCGTCAAGAAATGACCTCAATTCCAATACTTATGAAATAAACTGGTACATATATTCTCTGTCCCAATTCCTATGGTACACACCATCATACTAACCTCTTTATAGAAAGGAGACACCAATATGAACCGACTTTCAAAATGCTTCAGGCTATCCAAAAACACTTTGAAACGACGAGTAACTTACACCAATGTGATAAGGCCCTGATCTTGTTCCTGACTCATTGAACCGCGTTGCACTTTAAAGATATGAAAGAAAATGGACAAAATGGAATTTCCCCTTAATATTCAAACCAATATTAAAAGACCTTAATATACGCCCAACTCAGAGGGTTTAGCTGCCAAGAATCAATCATTAGATGGTTCAAAACCTCTATTTCAAAACTGTTAAAAGGCAAGCAGAGATCTATGATCGAAAAGGTACACTCATATAAAGGAATGACATAACCCTCATACTTACTATAAATCCTTTGACTTTCCTAGGGGTTAGTACACCCCAATCAAAAGAAGGACTCACATCTAGAAAGGCCCTATCAAGACCACTTTCATGAAAAAGGTAGAGACACTTGCATAAATAATATATTCAACCTAACAAGTAAAAACATATTCTTTTAAATTTTGATTATTGGAAAGTACAACGTCCTTTTCCGCTACATAAAAATAGTATGTTGTGAAGACTTAAATGAAAAAAAGTAAATACAATGTCTCAAGAAACTATAGAACTAACCCTTCAGAGATTGCACGATGAATTATGAAAGGTAATAAACACTATAAACATTCCAGATCATCTCATGGAAACACTCAAGTATTTTAATTTCTTAAGATCAATATGATAGAATAAATGAAAAGACATTTGTAGCGTGAGGTGCATTTAATGCACAATTCTTAGGGACATCAACGTCACCTTTTGCCTTTCCGTCCAAGTTGGGGTGCAAAAGACGCAAAAAGAGAGCATACAACAAAACGATCGCACTAAAAAGCAGAGACAAGAAAGACACGATAAAAACATAATTTTAAGAGAAAATAGTAACATAAAAATGAGAAGATGAAAAAGAAAGAACATAAGAGAGGAGATATTAGAGTAGAAGAGGCGATACATATATGACAAAGAAGATGAAAAGAATGTGTGATACTACTAGGAGAAATTTGAATAGGTTGAAATTGAAATCCTAAGTGTGAGTAAGAGAAAATCGTTTGTAATTATAATGTTAAAACATATTAGGTTTGTTTGAGTTTTGGGTTGGATGTTGGATACGTGATGCTTGAGTTGCAACAAAATGCGATTTAGTTTGGTTTAGTTCAGTTTGTAAAATACAAACCACAAATCAAACCGAATCGCACATTTTTGTTGTAAAATGACCCGAACACATCCAAATCAAACACATTTTTTCTTTTTTATAATTTTGATTTAACTTAATTTTGTTTATAATTTTCTATTGAATTAGTTCAATTTTGAACATCCCTAATAATAAACTTGAATTGAAGAACATAAAAAGAGAATGTAAATTCTCCCGCAAGGAAAACAAAATTGCGTTTAGAAAAATTTAAACTATATTTATTTTTTGAAAAAATATTTTCTTAAAATATTAAAATAGAAAATGAAAAAGAAAAGGTAAAAATGTTTTATCTTTCTTTCATCAACAGAGTAGCCCTAGCTTGCTGTAGCATCGAAGAATGTCAGGAGTGAAGAGAGCACTGAGGCAGTTCACCTTCGGAAAAGGCAAAACCGCCGGCCGTAACTCTTCCGGCCGAATCACTTCCTTTCACAGAGGCGGTGGCGCAAAACGGTTACAACGAGTTATCGATCTCAAACGTAACACTTCTTCATCCATAGGTATCGTCGAACGAATCGAATACGATCCTAACCGTTCATCTCGCATCGCTCTCGTTCGTTGGCTCAACGGTATCCATCCACCTCCTCAACGCCGCACCACCGCCTCAGCGGAATCCTCCATCTCCGCGGCTTCACCTAGAGTTCTCCAACTCGATCCATCGTCAACCTCCGTTAACGACACTCGCGGCGTGCTTGGTTTGAACTCATTGCTTCCGCAACTCCACGCTGGAGCTGCTTCCGGGAAGGTTTTCATTTCTGCGTTTTCGTCTAAGACTAAGGAAGATAAAACTGAATCTGTTCCGTTGCCGTTAGGGTTACCGAGGATTGCTGTGGCGGCGGCGAGACCTGCGTTCTTTGGTATTCGTGCACCTTTGAAAGGTGAAGATGAAAAGTTGGAGATTCGAAATTGGAAGAAGAATAGTGATGTTTGGGAGCATAGGAACAAACGTAAAGCGGCTATTTCTTGGCATAACATTGCTTGATTGTAAAATTGAGTTTATCACTTTCATTTTCTAAAGACTAATTGTTGATTAAATTTTAGTTGGAATTGAGTTTTTGTATGTTAAAGAATTATTCATATATTGATGATGATGAATTGATGTTATTTTAGGATATCTGCTCTGGTTTGAATTTGCTTGGTATTGTATGTGAAAATAATATTTGAATTAGAAGCTCAAAAACCTATGTAGACTTTGAACTTTGAACTATGAAGTACCGGCAATTCAGATTGAAGGTGTGTCTGATACCAGACACCATACCAATATATATATTGATGATGGTGAATTGATGATAATTTAGGTTATTTGCTCTGTTTTGACTTTGATTGCTGTTGGAAATGAAAATGAGAGAGGGATAGTAGTAAAATGATTTGTTGTTGTTGGTGTTTATTTTCAAACTTTCAATCAATGGTTGATGAGGTTGGAACTTGGAAAATAAACAACAATATTGTGTGGTGTACTTGTTCTTATTTTGTTTGAACAAACAACATCAATATTGTGTGGAATGATTTGTTAGAGGCTAACATATTTTATTGTGTTTGAACTTTGAAAAGGTCATGAATTTGTGCAGGCTGTAGAGTTTGTCTCCTTGCAGAATGTTGATGATGAACATTGAGGTTTGAGAAGAAGTTGTATAACTAATCAAGCAATGCCTTTAATCTGAAATGAGTATATTTAATATCTGATTTCTATATTTAAGTTTCAGGCATGTTTGATTACATGTTTACCAAACTGGATTTTGTCTCTTGACAAACTGTACTGGCATGTTTGGAGTGATAATGAGTTTGATGAAATCATGGTGACACCGTGATTTTGTTGAAGCTCCAAAATGTAGCTTTAGCCAAAACTATGGCCCGTGAAATTTTCAAATTCACACTCCAAACGGCAGTATGTATACTGGTCGGGATCAATTCCTCTTTTTTCACCACTGTTTTCTCTGAATTTTTTTATCCAAATTAGTTTTTAGCCTATAAATTGTAGTTTAGAAGCTAGGAAGCACTCGCATAGACACCAATCATGACAGTAACACGTTGACATCCTTAATAATTTAAGGTAAATGGAAGTGAGAATGTAATACATGTTTTTGTTAGATACTGATGTGTGTTTGTGTTGGATTCAGACACATATCGGTGTTCAAACACACTTTCTTCTACACTGTCAGTGCTGCATAGTACAGATCAAAATGTTAGTTCCTATACATGCTGTGGCCCTAAACTAGAGAATACTACTGTGCAATTACCCTTTAAAATTGAGTGTGCATTTTCTATTTGCTTAATGTGAGGCTGCTGCTCTGATTTGGAATCAATACCAGACTATACTGCAACCATTCTTCGTCCATCATTTGAAGTGATCTTCGTTAGGGGGTCACATGTTAATATATTCGAGACATGTGTTTGTTCTATCAAGATAGGAAGGTCCAAAAAAATGCATTTTTTAATTTCTATTTTATATTTCAAAACAGAGAGTTCAAATCTGGACCATATGGTCACCAATCTTGCAGGAAATTCCCGACTGCAAGGGAGCCGGATCTGTCAGGTGTGATGTTAGACTTAGAATAAATGGGACTTTGTTAGGATTGGAATTAAGAAGGAAATTTGAAGTTTGTAAAGTAGATTAGTTTGTTAGGTGTCTATTAAGAGTTGTTATAGTGGTTATTCTTAGATAGTCTTTAAGTAGTCCTCGAGGTAGAGAAAAAAAGATAGCTTTTGAATAATTAATTTAGTGATTAGAGATAGCTCTAGTGTGAAATAATAATGCTCCTTTGGGATATCCTTGAGGGCAAAGTTAACTTCATCATTGTAAATCTTATGTATCCTATTTTAATCCTATTATCCCATTCTATTGATAGTAACAGAAAGATATTCAAAGAATTCTTCTTTTCTCAATTTTGTTAGAAGTATCACTATTGTTTATTCACTTCTGTCCACTTTTAGAAGTTCTTTCCATATATCAGGTGATGCATGGCATTCTTTCAATTTGTTGGTTGCCGTCAAATTTATTATAGTGAAGAGATATTAAATGTTGTTGATGTTTGATAATAATTGAGTAATGGTGAGGGTGGGGGCACACATGTGTTCAAATCAATGTTTATAAACCAAACATTCAACCGGTATGACTAACGGTCACGGTTCAGCTGCTTTTAACAGCTCAAATTGAGAGTGATCCAACCACCCAAATTATTGAACTATTGACAGTTTGGTACACAGTTAAATCTATTGCACTGTTTTTCTTTTCCTTTTAAAATATTGGTTCAAATACATTGAAGTGGTAATAAGATATTCTGTGAATGATGCTATGTCTGGTGCCACATGAAAATCAGGTGCAGATTTCTCCTAGTAAGGAGTTGATATCTCTCTGAATCAGTAAATTTCATCACAGCATCCTCACCTTTTTTGAGACATAACAGAAAATTTTCATACAAGGAAAAGAGATAAGTTTACTTAAGTTTCTCATGTAATTCTGAAGACAGAGTCACATTCTCAATTATCCAACAAAAGGGATAAGAGAATATCAGTTAAGAGGGTTCATACAATTGATTTTGTTTTTCTCATTTAATTTATTTTTTTCTTCCCTGAGGATCCAAAAGCTTGGACAGGAACAAATGTTACCCATACATAAAAGATATTTGTGAAGTAATAGTCACAAAATTCCATGAGGCCAACATACTACAATTGAATTTTCATGAATACAATTCATTACAAAAAATAAAGATATCAACATAACCACCATCACACATTTACACTCTTCACTTGAAAAGATAAGATCAATGATGTAATATCCACATGGCACTGTCCTATTGGTGGCTTATGATAAGGCTAGCACACAAAATTTCAAATCTTGTGTGGTTAATATGGTTGCGAACTTTATCATTTTCACTATCAAACAAGATGGGTACTAGGCAGTAGCCAATTACCACAATATTAAGACCATAATATTGGAAATAGATAAATAAAAAATATTATATATAGCAAGTTTTAGCAGAAGCTTTGCAATTCAAACAGAAGTGAGAAAAATGGCCTCTATGATTTCCTCTTCAGCTGTGACTACAGTCAGCTGTGCTTCTAGGGGGCAATCCGCCGCAGTGGCTCCATTCACCGGCCTCAAATCCATGACTGGATTCCCAGTTAAGAAGGTCAACACTGACATTACTTCCATTACAAGCAATGGTGGAAGAGTAAAGTGCATGCAGGTCAGAAAAATATATATCTTCTTTGTATCAACTTTTTGGTTCTGTTTGATTGGTTTATTTTAATGTATATATTGGCATAAGCACTTATTAGACCGCTTGAGAGAGGTTTGAGAAACAACTTATGATAAGTTCATAAACGGTTTCAACTTACTTTTGTATGTTCTTGAGGTTAGGTTATGAAAATAACTTATTAGCTTATATGAAAACAGTTTTAGTATATTTTATCATTGTTTCAGAAATAGCTTATACATAAGGAATTAATTAAGTTTTTTTTTTTTAAAATCTAAATAGAGCCCTATTATATAAAAGTTTTCCATTTAGAAAAGTTCAAAATAGCTTGTAAAATGAGAGATTTTGGAAAAAGTTAAGTTCAACATAGCTTACATATTTTACAACTAGAAGGTTATTTGAATAGTTTTGATGGATTCATTGGCAAAAATGCACAGAAGTTTGTTAACCCTTTTGTTGAATATTTAGGTGTGGCCTCCAACTGGAAAGAAGAAGTTTGAGACTCTTTCATATTTGCCACCATTGACCAGAGATCAGTTGTTGAAAGAAGTTGAATACCTTCTCAGGAAGGGATGGGTTCCTTGCTTGGAATTTGAGTTGGAGGTTTAATATATTCATTACTTTTTCGATCATTATTATATGCATACTTTTGTTTAAAACCCTAATGAGTTGATTTTTACTACTTGGTTGCAGAAAGGATTTGTGTACCGTGAGAACCACAGTTCACCAGGATACTATGATGGAAGATACTGGACAATGTGGAAGCTTCCTATGTTTGGCACCACTGATGCTTCTCAAGTCTTGAAGGAGCTTGATGAAGTTATTGTCGCTTACCCTCAAGCTTTCGTTCGTATCATCGGTTTCGACAACGTTCGTCAAGTTCAATGCATTAGTTTCATTGCGCACACACCAGAAACCTACTAAGTTTGAGTATTATGGCATTGGAAAAACTGTTCCTCTTCTATCATTTGTTGTGCTTGTAATTTACTGTGTTTTTTCGGTTTTTGCTTTCGGACATCAAAATGCAAATGGATGGATAAGAGTTAATAAATGATATGGTCCTTTTGTTCATTCTCAAATTAGTATTATCTGTTGTTTTTATTTTAATGGGTTGAATTTAAGTAAAAAAGGAACTGACAGTGTGATATTAAGGTGCAATGGTAGAGATATAAAACAGTCTTTCACCTCTCTTTGGTTATGTCTTGAATTGGTTTGTTTCTTCACTTAACTGTGTAATCAAGTTTACTATGAGTCTATGATCAAGTAATATGCAATCAAGTTAAGTACAGCATAGCCTTTTTTTGTCGACATTTATTCACTTTCCTTTCTGCAATTTTCATATCATATTTGTAGTTTTGATTTGACTTGATGAATCTCTCTTACCACCAAAGTAGAACATTTTTTCTTAAATCCTAACATTTGTCTGATAATTATTCTAGCTGAGAGCCTTATTCATCATGGCTTACTATTTGATTTATCATTTCACAGTTGAGTTTATACAATTATAACACATGTCAACAGCTTGAGGTAATTTTAGTGGAGAAAAATATTCTTATTTTGGTTAAAGTTGCGAAATTTCTGCCTACTTTTGTTTTACATAGTCGATCCTAAGTTCGGATAAAAGAAAAGACTTGTATTAGACAGTCGACAATTTAAGTAAAACTTTGTCGAATTTTTATGATATAGATCAATTACGAAATAATGTAAATGATAGGTGGTTGTCCGCAAACGTGTTATATGACTCGTGTATAATTTCAAAAGAGTAGGGGGACGCTCCACTGCCGTCTGAATGAAGTAAAAAGTGAAAAAGTTAGTTCATGATAGTTGGATTTGTTTTGGATCATAGAACATAGACATACTTATTGAAAAATTTATGGAAATAATGAAACTAATCAGAAATTATCATAGAACATAGACATACTTATTGAAAAATCTATGGAAATAATGAAACTAATCAGGAAGATTAATTTCAAGAGAAAAAGAAAAAGAATTAAACAACTTAAGATTTAAGCTTTGGTACACCGAAAAAGTTAGATCGAGAAATGAGGTGAAGATTATTGTGGACAAGGAGTGGTGGAAGGACATTGTAGATAAAGAGTGATAGGAGGATATTATGGATGTGATAGCCTTTAAATTTGTAGTGCAAAAAGACATATTTAATATTATTAATGCTTACGCACCTCAAGTTGGATTAGTAGAACATTTGAAGGTAAAATTTTACGAGAATTTAAAAGGCTTATTTCAGGATATACACCAAGTTGAGAAACTTTTTTTTAGGAGGAAGATCTAAATGAACATGTATGGAGCGTATCAAGAGGTTTTGAGGGTGTGTAAGAGGAGTTTGGTCTTGGGGAGGTAAATGCAGAGATGCTACAATATTTGCAAGAGTTGCTACAATATTTGCAAGAGTTGCTACAATCACCATTACACAATAATGCCGAGAAAATTAAAATCTCCTATTTGGATCTTGACTTGTATATAGCACAATACAAAACTCTTATACATAATCTTTACTTGATTAACGCTTCTTGAATTTTTCAATATCACAAATATGCTTCAAGCCTTTCTGTGTAGCAATCAACCCCTTGAACTTATCGATTTCTTGAGCGATAAATTGTCCGAAGATTTGAAAAGAACTCCATCTTATCTGTAGCCTTCCACACAGTCACTACTAAGGAAATTATGGAGAAAAGAACCTACTTTTTTAATGGAATGTGTCACCACCATTGACAATCACCTCAATCTTGCAAACAACCTGAAAATCTCAACTAAATCTTCAAGAACGATTAGTTTCAATAACGTGCCTCCTTCAACCAATTACAAATATTTCATTATTAAGATCTGAATCAAACTGAAGTTGAAGATGCGAGAATTTCGTTGCAAGAACTTTGAACTTTTAAAATAGAGGAAATTGATTTTTCACAAAAACACAATGTTGATTATGATACTCACTAAGATTTGTTTTATAAGAAATGATGACTAAAAGGTTTTATATGTGCTTGAAATTAAACACTGAAAATGGTTGGAAAAAGTCAATTAGATTCAAATCAAGAACATTTCATGATTTGAATCAAATGAACAAGTGAAGTGAAATAAAAGAAAAACAGAGTTTTGACCAATTTTCAGTTGATTCGAATTAAGTGGAAGTTGTGTTTAGAATCAGACACCGTGTGATTCAAATCATGTGTTAAATTTGATTTGAATCAAACAGGCTGAGTCAACTGAGAAAATGTGGAAACATGGTATGTTTCGAATCATGTGTAAAGTGTGATTCGAATCAATTGAGGCAGAGGTGACCCAGAGTTTGATGATTCGAATCATGTGTAAAAAGTGATTCAAATCAAATTGTTTTGAAGAATTATGGTTTGCCTCTGTCCAAAATGTTTTGAATTAGGATTTGTGCTTGATTCGAATGAAACACCCAAATTCCCAATTTTTCAAAATTTCAAAGAGACTTTGAGATTTTTATTTTCACATAACTTGAATCAATATCATACATGACTCTTATTCTCATGACTCATGGAATTGATTAAAAGCATCATGATTAAGTTCAAACCTAACCAATGGTTTATGCATGCTAAAAGCAAATCATTTTAAAACTTGATTCTGAGAGGTGCAATCATAAATGAAACTCAATAATAAAAAGTAAATCAAATATGAAAGCGATAAGACAATCAACAAAATAAACGTATTGGGGTGCTCCCTCTGAATGTATTAAAGACATGCAACTACACAGGTTATAATATATTTAGCCTCGCAGGTGGATAAAGATACCATAGTTTGCTTCTTATAAGTCTAAGATATAGACGAACCTGACAACAAAAATACTTGTCCCATGGTGGTCTAGGGATCACTCATAAACCTGCTGACCAAACCTTCACTTAAAGTTATCTCAGTTCTGCTGTGACAGATACCTTAAGCTTCCAATTATCTGTCTGAACATAGTTTCATCAACATGCCCTTAAAAAATTCTTCAATTTCTCTAGGTGTAAATTCCCCACCACCATCGGTTCTTATGACTTCGATGCACTTTCTAGATTGTTTCTTCACAAGTGCTTTAAATTATTTAAAAATGTTGCACACATCACTCTTGGACTTGATTAGATAGATCCATACCTTCCTGCTCAAGTCATCAACAAAGGACACAAAATATCCAATCCCTCCTAGTGATGGAACATCAAAGGGGCCACACACATCAGAGTAAACAATATTCAAAACTTCTAAAGAACCTTGTAGTTCTTCTAACTACCATTATGTGGTCGAGTTTGGGGATTAGGCCTCATAATATTTTTTCAACAATCGTTTGATTCGTAATTTTCTCACCATAATTCTTCATGGAATTTGTATATGTGATGATTCTGTTGAAGAAATCAACTATCTTTTTATTTCTTTCCATTTGCATTAATTCATATTGATGCCTCATCGTTTGCAGTCGTACTTTATTCAGCTTCTCTGCGCCACTATTACAAGTCTTCAAAATCTTCCATGCTTCTTGCGAAGTTACAGCACCTGCAATCTTTTCAAAGTGTGCTTCATCAACACACTGATGAACCAAGAAAGTTGCCTTGCAATCTTTCTTCTTCTTGTCTTTGTGAAGCGTCTTCTGTGCATCTGTGGGGTTGTTAGGGAGTGTTGGGTAATCTTCTTTGATAATTTTTGTGACTTCTTGGTAACCCAGAATTACTTTTATATATACACTCCATCGATCCCAATTTTTTCTATTGAGGACATGAAGATTCATTGAGAAGCTTGTGCCAGTTTTCACCTTCATGTGTGTATCGCATGGCTTTAATTCGAACCGAGATCTGAATACCAGTTGTTAGAATATACACACATTGTGATAATTGTGCATTGAAGAAATTAACTGTAATATAAGGGAGTGTACTTGTTTATATAGTGAAGTCACACATAGAATTCTATTACTCACTCTAGTCTACATTACATACATATTATAGGATCGAATCACTTCTAACAGTATTAACTAGGAGTTTACCAGGAGAATGATTTAATCAAATTACTGATTTAGGAGGAGTCTGGTAAATATTAGATTGTAAATAACAATTTGTAATACTAATTTAAGGCACATTAAACAAAACCTATTAGATTTACCTTTCTTGCTAATTAAATAGAATTATATATCAAATATATATTTATCATCAACTTCTATTCTACACATAAGATTAGGTTACTTCAAGGTGTTTATATTTTTGGTCTTGATGTATGATTCCCTCCAATAAAAAATTTGTTGACATTCACATTTTCAACATATAGTTTACAGAAACCAGTTACTATATGAATGATACATCTTCTTTTTCCCTTCATCAATAGCCAATGCTTGAAGAAAGTTACTCTCCATGACTAGTGGGGCATCATCCACATGGCATTATCCTATTGGTGGTTAATGATAAGGCTAACACACAAAAACTTCCAATCTTGTGTGGTTACTATGGCTGATAAGCTTATCATTTTCACAATCCAACAAATTGTTTCTAGGCAGTGGCCAATTACCACAACTTTAAGACCATAATATTGGAAATACAAAAATCAATACATTATATATAGCAAGTTTTAGTACAAGTTTTGCAATTCAAGCATAAGAACTAAGAAAGTGAGAAAAAATGGCTTCTATGATATCCTCTTCAGCTGTGACTACAGTCAGCTGTGCTTCTAGGGGGCAATCCGCCGCAGTGGCTCCATTCACCGGCCTCAAATCCATGACTGGATTCCCAGTTAAGAAGGTCAACACTGACATTACTTCCATTACAAGCAATGGTGGAAGAGTAAAGTGCATGCAGGTGACAAAAACATATATATACTTTCTATAAACTTTTAGTTCATGAATTTGGATTTGACATAACTACTTATGAAACTGTTTGAGAGTTATCAGAAACAATATATCATATGTCCATGAATTGTTTGAGAGAGTTATGAAAAAGCTTGCTAACCCTAGTTTGTTGAATATTTAGGTGTGGCCTCCAACTGGAAAGAAGAAGTTTGAGACTCTTTCATATTTGCCACCATTGACCAGAGATCAGTTGTTGAAAGAAGTTGAATACCTTCTCAGGAAGGGATGGGTTCCTTGCTTGGAATTTGAGTTGGAGGTTTAATATATTCATTACTTTTTCGATCATTATTATATGCATACTTTTGTTTAAAACCCTAATGAGTTGATTTTTACTACTTGGTTGCAGAAAGGATTTGTGTACCGTGAGAACCACAGTTCACCAGGATACTATGATGGAAGATACTGGACAATGTGGAAGCTTCCTATGTTTGGCACCACTGATGCTTCTCAAGTCTTGAAGGAGCTTGATGAAGTTATTGCCGCTTACCCTCAAGCTTTCGTTCGTATCATCGGTTTCGACAACGTTCGTCAAGTTCAATGCATTAGTTTCATTGCGCACACACCAGAAACCTACTAAGTTTGAGTATTATGGCATTGGAAAAACTGTTCCTCTTCTATCATTTGTTGTGCTTGTAATTTACTGTGTTTTTCAGTTTTCGCTTTTGTACTGTAAATTGCAAATGGATGGATAAGAGTTAATCAATGATATGGCCTCAAACTATAGTTATCTGTTTTTTCTTCTTTGTTATGTATGCAATTTGAAATTTGAAGCAACAAAGTTACTAACAGTTAGTAATTAAGGTGCAGTGTAAGAGATGTTAAATACTCTTTGAAAATTCTAACGAGTGAGTCAAAATGATCTCTCCGTTAACTATCTGTTTTGAGAGGCTATGTCCCGGCACGTTATTTGAACTTCTTAGTCAAAACGTGTCACATCATAGACTCTATTCACAGAAATCAATCGGGAGATTATTTTGACTCACTCGTTAGAATTTCAAGGATGTATTTGGAAATTCGTAAAATTAAGACCATTTAGAAGAATGTTATGCTTATTCACTAGACAACAAAGATATTTGCGGACCTAGCAAAGCTGCAAACGTTATGTTACTGAACACAAATTACAGTTTAGTATAACCTTTTGTCTTTTAGACATTTATGAACTTTTCTTTATGTATTTTTTGAATCATATTTGTAATTCTACATAAAGCCGAATTAGATTGGACTTGATGAAGCTCTCTTACCACAAAAATAACCAATTTTTCATGAAATATCAGAATTATGGACGAACAAAACACATCGAAAAGGTTGTATTGTAAACGTTAAATATTCTAATAGATTAGATGCTATGATGTGACTCATAAAATAAACATGTAGTCTTCTCCTTTAAAAAGCTATATGTTCAATTAGCGTGTACCATATCATAGCATCTAAAGATGTAAGTTTAACTAAGAGAGACGATACATTACAATCTGTCAACAAAAGAATTTAAGATCAATGTTTAGAATTTCGAAACACAATTTCTCACAAAGGATAAACATGTGGCAGTTTTGTAAAGTTCAATAGCCTCATGCAAAAACAAACATAAAGATTAACTTTATTACATAGTTATTTAGTCAAAGTCTCATAATTAACTTAGTTAACAAACAAATTTAAGATATAAATGTTTGAGAGAGTGTTTATATCTTTTATACTACACGTTACGTTGAGAGGAGCACACTCTGCCTTTACCACTTAGTTCCTTTGTTACTTCAATTTTAAAATTTAACACATAACAAAGAGAGAAAAGATAATACTAATTTGAGAATCAATAAAAGGACCATACATTGATTAACTCTTATCCATCCATTTGCATTTTACAGTCCGAACGCAAAAACCGAAAAAGAAAACACAGTAAATGACAAGCACAACAAATGGTACAAGAAAAACAGTTTTTCCAAACTTAGTAGGTTTCTGGTGTGTGTGCAATGAAACTGATGCATTGAACTTGACGAACGTTGTCGAAACCGATGATCCGAACGAAAGCTTGAGGGTAAGCGACAATAACTTCATCAAGCTCCTTCAAGACTTGAGAAGCATCAGTGGTGCCAAACATAGGAAGCTTCCACATTGTCCAGTATCTTCCATCATAGTATCCTGGTGAGCTGTGGTTCTCACGGTACACAAACCCTTTCTGCAACCGAGTAGCAAAAATCAACTCATTAGGGTTTTAAACAAAAGTATGCATATAATAATGATCGAAAAAGTAATGAATATATTAAACCTCCAACTCAAATTCCAAGCAAGGAACCCATCCCTTCCTGAGAAGGTATTCAACTTCTTTCAACAACTGATCTCTGGTCAATGGTGGCAAATATGAAAGAGTCTCAAACTTCTTCTTTCCAGTTGGAGGCCACACCTAAATATTCAACAAACTAGGTTAGCAAACTTTTTCATAACTCTCTCAAACAATTCATGGACATATGATATATTGTTTCTGATAACTCTCTCAAACAGTTTCATAAGTACTTATGTCAAATCCAAATTCATGAACTAAAAGTTTATAGAAAGTATATATATGTTTTTGTCACCTGCATGCACTTTACTCTTCCACCATTGCTTGTAATGGAAGTAATGTCAGTGTTGACCTTCTTAACTGGAAATCCAGTCATGGATTTGAGGCCGGCGAATGGAGCTGCTGCGGCGGATTGCCCCCTAGAAGCACGGCTGACTGTAGTCACAGCTGAAGAGGATATCATAGAAGCCATTTCTCACTTTCTTAGTTCTTATGCTTGAATTGCAGAACTTGTACTAAAACTTGCTATATATAATGAATTGATTTTTGTATTTCCAATATTATGGTCTTAAAATTGTGGTAATTGGCCACCGCCTAGAAACAATTTGTTGGATTGTGAAAATGATAAGCTTATCAGCCATAGTAACCACACAAGATTGAAAAGTTATGTGTGCTAACCTTATCATTAGCCACCAATAGGATAATGCCACGTGTAAGATTCCCACTAAGATAACTGAAAAAACTAACAAACAGTAGAAGGATATAACTATTATTAGACATGATCAAACTAATGAAATAAATATATTCACAACTTCATCCTTTTTCCTTTATGTAACATATGGGTCTGCTATTTAATTTTTAATTTTAATTTTATTTTAATTATTATTTACTAAAATGTAACATGTAACGTTTTGACTTTTCTGTTTAATTATTTAATTAAACTAATAATTTGTATATTTGAGTGATTTAGTGTGGTTATATGATTTTACATATTGATTTAAATTGAATATTGTTTTATGTGTGTGGGGTGTAGTGAGATGGTTGAAAAGAATAGAGTAGTATGGTGATAGAGTAAAAGTGGTAGAATAATTAAAATAATAGTATTTTAATTATTAAAGAAAATAATATGAGTAGTAGCATTTTTAGGGAATTTAATTATTTTGTTATTAGAGATAAATTAATAAAAATAAAGTAATTAAATATAGGAAATAAAAGAGGAAGAACATTGTTGAGTTTTTGTGAGTAAGTGAGGATAGAAAGGTAAATTTAAAATTTAAGAGTTTTGTTATTATAAAAAGAAAGTTGGAGAATTAGAGGATTTTTTATAGTACATGGTTTGGAAGAGTGAAAATGTTAAGGTAAAGGGAAGAATAAGAGGAGAGCTAACATAGAAAGAGAGGAGAACCAAAAACTGAATCAGCCTTTGCTGTTAGGAGAACAAGGTAAGGGGGATAATAGCTTTCAATAGGGCTTATACACGAGGGATAAAAAGCAGGTGGAAACTGATCCTGTCAAAGAAGGAAGTCTTCCCCTCACTGGGTGGACAATGGTCAATAAAAATGACTCCTGAGTCATAGTCGCTGACTAAAATTTCGGCCTACATGACTAAAAAACATAATAAAATCGACCTTAGAGGCGAAGCTTCTCAGAATGTGGCTTATGAAGCCAGTGTAGAAACCTATGGAAACAGTGGAGAAGGCCCTATGGGCCAGACAACATCTTCAAAAAGCTGGAGGCTCGATTGCATTTACGACAACGAGCCTTTGGGGTTTGAAAAAGATCTGTTTGGGACTAATATGAAAATGCTGGCCCAAGATCCTTTAGAAGAAGTAAACTTAGGTGAAGAAGCAGAGAAGCGACCAACCTACATCAGCGTCAGGATTGAGCCAATCATGAAAGAACAAGTAATCGAGCTGCTCAAGGAATACAAATATTGCTTCATATGGGATTACAATGAGATGCCAAGTTTAAATCGAGATATGGTGGAATTGAAACTACCTATTCGACTTGGGAAGAAACCGGTGAAGCAATTGCCAAGAAGATTCGCGCCTGAAGTGATGTCGAAGATCAAGGAAGAAATTGAAAGGCTGCTCAAGAGCAAATTCATAAGAACATCCAGGTACGTCGAATGGTTAGCTAATATTGTTCCAGTTATAAAGAAAAATGGTACACTTAGAGTTTGCATAGACTTTATAGATTTAAACAATGTTACACCTAAGGATGAATACCGCATACCTGCGACAGAAATGCTAGTCGATTCAGCCATAGGTCATGAATATTTGAGTATGTTAGATGGTTACTCTAGAACCAAATATTTATAGCTGAAGAAGATGTATCAAAGATGGCGTTTCAATGCCCAAGTGCATTAGGAACTGATGAACAAATAGTGATGTCTTTCGGTCTGAAAAATGTCGGGACGAGTTACCAACGTGCCATGAACTCCATGTTTCATGATTTCATTGACCGTTTATGCAGGTCTATATTGATGATATCTTTATAAACCCTCCTAAAAAAATGGTCATTTGGACCATCTTCGACAATTCTTTCAATGGATGAGACAATATGGATTGAAGATGAATCCATTAAAGTGCACTTTTTGTGTTGAGGGGATTTCTTAGGATTCGTGGGACACAAGAAAGGCATAGAAATTAATCAGAACCAGACAAAAGAAATTCTAGATCTCAAGCCTCCCTCGACAAAGAAGCGTCTCCAATCTTTGTTGGGAAAGATAAAATTCTTGAGAAGATTCATCTCTAATCTAAGTGGAAAAATTCAATCATTCTCGCCACTCCTTCGACTCAAGAAAGATAGCGACTTTATTTTGGGGAACGAACAGCAAGAGGCTTTTGATAGCATCAAGCAATATCTAACGAGGCCTCTTGTACTATTTCCTCCAAGTAGAAATAGGAGCATAATATTGTACATAGCCGCATCGAATTCGACCATAGGCAGTATGTTAGCACATGAGGATGATAGTGGCGTCGAAAGGCCATATATTACCTCAGTCGAATTCTAATAGATGCGGAAACTAGGTATAACTCAATTGAAAAATTATGTTTGTGCATATACTTCTCTTATACTAAATTATAACATTATATTAAAACATTTGAAGTTTATGTTTATTCTCATTTCGACATTATTAAACATATGCTACCAAAACTTATTCTCCATAGTCGAATAGGGAAATGGGTATTAGAACTCACTAAATACTCTTTGACTTATTGTCCTTTGAAATCAGTAAAAGGACAAATTGTCGCCGACTTAATTGCTGACCATTTAGTGGTCGACATAGAAATAATGTATGTGGGAACAGGACCTTGGAAGTTGTACTTCGACGGTTCCAAGCATAAGGATGGTTTCAGAGTAGGTATTTTTATACTTTCTCCTGAGAACATACCCACCAAGTTCATATACAAGATTAAGGGGGAATGTTATAATAATGATGTAGAGTATGAAGCCTTGATAACAGGCCTTCATATTCTGTTGGACTTGGGGACAAGAGAAGTCGAAGTAAAGGGAAACTTTGAGCTGGTGATTCGGCAGTTAAGGAAGAAGCACAAGTGCATCAAAGAGAACTTGATGTTGTATTTTGTACGAGCTAACCGTTTATTGAAGCAATTTGACTACGTATTGATCGACCACATCCCTCGATTGGAAAATCAGGTGGCTAATGACTTGGCTCAGATAGCCTTAGGATATAAAATTTCCAAGGAAAGGTTAGAAGACTTAGTCGAGATTAAGGAAAAATTAGTATCAGAAGATAACGCCTAAGACACCCCATCAATGTTAAAACTTTGGGTAAGATTAAGTACAACTGATAGAAAGATTAAGTACAGAACTTTGAGCTATATGGTTATGAGTAACGAATTGCTGAAAAAGACTCCTGAAGGACTTCTCCTCAAATTCCTAGGCAAAAGTGAAGCATACTTGGAAATATCTGAGGTTCACAAGGGGTCATGTGGTTCGCACCAGGTTGGTCATAAAATGAAATGGTTGTCATGTTGACTAGGAGTATACTGGCCATCCATGTTGAAAGATTGTATAGACTTCGCCAAGGGTTTCCAGGAGTGCCAAAAGCATCCAGGTATCCAACACGTATCTGTTAGTGAGCTGCATTCAATAGTAAATCCATGTCCTTTCAAGGGTTAGGCTTTAGACATAATTGGCGAGATCAAACCCTTTTCTTCAAAAGGACATAGGTATATCTTGGTGGAAATAGATTATTTCACTAAGTAGATAGAGGCTATACCCTTACCCAATGTCGACTAAGAAGAGGTGATAAGTTTCATCCAAAAGCATATAATATATAGGTTCGGGATTCCTGAAACCATTAAAACTGAGCAAAGCTCAGTTTTTATAGGGAATAAAATGGAGGAGTTTGCCTCTTTAATAAGATTCAAACTCTTGACTTCGATACCATATTATGCTCAGACCAACGGTCAGGTCAAAATGGCCAATAAGATATTGACCAGGCTGATTAAGAAACATGTGGGGAAAAAGCCAAAGAATTAGCATAAAACCTAAATCAAGTCTTGTGAGCATGTCGCAACTCTCCCAAAGAGTCGACTAATTCTACACCATTCTGACTGGTATATGGACATGATGCAGTGTTTCCTTTGGAAATTTACCTGCATTCAGTCAAGATTCAAAGGTAATCTAAAATCCCAACTGAGTTTTATTGGGGAATGATGTTCAACGAGTTGGCTCAGTTGTATGACTTCTCTTGATGTCTTGATGAGACAAAAAGAGAAGGTCGCTAAAGCTTACAACAAAAAGGTGAAACCCAAAGAGTTTAATGAAGGCAACCTAGTTTGGAAGGTCATATTGCCTATGGATCGAAGGGATAGGTTGTTGGGCAAGTGGTCCCCAAATTGGGAAGGGCCTTATAAGGTTCTACAAACGCCTTTCAAATAACACGTACAAAATTGAAGAGCTGACCCTGGAAGGTCGAACCCTGCGAATAAACGGCAAGTACATAAAGCCGTATCGGCTTTTTTTTTTGCAGGAAATACATATAGACGCAGAATAATAAATAAACTTCAAAATTAACGAGGCTTCAGAAAACTAATAGCCTTTAACATAGTTAAAAGTGCCTTTAAAGGTATATTCAAAAGATTACATTAGAATCAAAGTGTCGCCACAAGCGGCGAAAGATAAATTAACAAAAAGAAATAAAGTTTATATCCTAGAAAGGGAAAGGTGGCTTGAGACGCTCATACTCGACTTTAGCGGAGGTGAGTCGACGATCAATCTGGGAGAGAGTTGAGGCATAAGTCGAAAGCTCAGTGTTAAGGGATGCGACCGTCTTCAAGCATTATATACCTTTTTGAGTCTCTTCGTCCAACTGTATTTGACTGAATCTTTGCAGTTTGGTTTTCCCCTGCTTCAGCATCCTGTATCTTCTTCTACAACGCTTCTACTTCTTTCTTCCATCCAGCAATTTATTTGTCCAAAGTAGTGACAACGCTGTTTTCCAGACGAAGACTTTCTTGAAGTTCCTCCGCACGGTGGTCTGACTCACTCTCTAAGTTCCATGCTTTGGATCTCTCGTTTGCTTTAAGCGCCATCTTCGTCTTAGTGTCATGCCAGCATTGAAAATCAGCCTGGATCTGGTCGAAGAAAGGACCAAAATCAACCAAGAAGTCGACCACTTCGATAGGGGCATCAGGGATGTCAAAAATTTTTAGAAGGGTTTTAATGCTATAACCATATATGAAGTCCCTCTCTAAAGCTTTGAAAAGGTTGACATCCCCAATAATAATTTTGAGTTGTTTCAGAAGTGATTCAACAGATTTAAGACCAATAGTGTCTCCAGATCGAAGAACTCGAACCTTTGTCAGTAGAACTACCTTTAATACTCAAAAGCATTTTCACATAAGCTTTGCAATTGGTCGCTTTCAGCACATCCATCTCTTCCTGTGATAAGGGAGCATTCAGTGGAATAATTTTATTGGCACTTGAAGCACCTGGTTTCTCCGTTTCGGCATTGGGGGCAGTTTGGAAACTAGTATTGTTGTCTTGAGACGTATCAACAGTTTCATGGAGGGGCTGAGTTTCCTTGTATGGTTGGGGTTTGTCAGTAGTTTGTGAAGGTTGTTCTTTGGCAAGGTTGTTTACTGGGGAATTATTATCCACATCCATCTGGTATTGCTTTTCTTCAGTCGATGTTGAAGAAGATGAGTCGGTAAGAGACACTTTGCTAGTGGATTGGTGAAAAGGGTTGTCTTCAATTTCTATGGGATTATTGATTTTGCCCATAACAGCTACAGTGGCAAAGGTTGTTGGGCTGGAGAACTGCTGGTCGGTGCAGGCTTAACAGTCGAAGTCGTCGCAACTTAAGCTACTAGTTTGTCCTGCAGAATAAGGTACTTGTCAGCATATTAGCAAAAAGAGAATAATAAGAAAATTAAAGTTTAAAATTACCTTTAAGTTTCACCGTCAAGACTAGAATTAGCGCTTTCATTCGACGCTAATTTCTTGGCCGCTAGGGTAAACTTCACCATGTTTCCAGTAGCGACTTTCTTCCCTTATTTAGTTTTGGGAATGGGAGCCACTCTCGGACTGGCTGGGATTTTCTTTGCTCCAGCACCCCCGTTATTCTTGTGTGGAGGAGGCTCCGGAGACGAATCTTCTACATTAACAAGTTCGATGTTTGTAGTGCCATAAGCATCATTTTTAGTGTTGTCATCGACCTGCATGGCAAAGATGTGAGAATACTGCAAATAAAGATGAAAGGAACCATATACCTATCACCTTAAGCTTTTGGGTGAATATGTTATATCTCTCTCACTTGTTTGGGTGAGTCTTTGATCATTAGGTGAGTGTTTCACCCAATGTGAATGCTTCCCCCTCCAGATGACCCATCAATGTATCAGAGTCGATGGTTTGAGTAAGGGTCTGCCTCTTTGTGTCAAAAGTTTTCCTGACATGGTGGTCAGGCGGCGTGTTCTGTTGAAGTGCCCATGACGAGTAATGGTGTATCTCAATAGCGGTACAAACATTTAGATGAAATAACTTCTGCTTGAGGGTTGGACTCACACTTGAGGGGGAGATTGTTGAGAAACAAGTGTGAGTTGTGTTGAGAAAACAAGTATGAATTCTAAGTCCCACATTTCTTAGAAAATTGGAGGTTGAGCACTTTATAAGTGAGAGGACCCATACACCTATCACCTTAAGGTTTTGGGTGAATATGTGGTGTCTCTCACTTGTTTGGGTGAGTCTATGATCTTTAGGTGAATGTTTGACCCAATGTGAATGCTTCCCCATTTTGATCACCCATCAGGAACCTACAAGGTGTTTTGATTTAAAAAGGCATTATGTGGATTAAAACAATCACCTCAGTCCTAGTTTGAAATATTCATAAATTCCATGGTGTGATTTGGCTATAAAAGAAGTAATAGAGACCACACTTTGTTTTACAAACATTCACAAAGAGGAAAAATAATTGTACTTCTTGTCTATGTTGATGATATTACTGTTATAAGTGATGATTTGATCAAGAGAAACTACTCAAAGAAATATTATCAGTGGTGTTTAAGATGAAAATCCATGGAAAACTCAAGTTTTTCTTGGGAATTTAGGTAGTTTACTCAAAACAATGCATTTTTATCTTTGAAATGAAACATGTGTTTGGTCTTTTTGCAGGGAACAGAGAATCTTGGATGGAAACCATCAAGTGTTCCAATTGAGAAAAATCATATGATAAGCCATAAGGAGGAGAATTTTAAAACCGACAAGGGTAAGTATTAGAGATTAGTGGGCGAGTTGATTTACTTGGCACATAATGGGCCTAATTTAGCATACAAAACCAATGTGGTTAGTGTAACGACGCGTATACTATACATCTAAATAATATCATACAAGTGTTATTATTTGGTACTGACACAATCATACATATCTATTGGCATCATTTACATACTTGACCATTTACAAAACTATAAAGAAACAACCTTTGGTATAAGATATGGAAATGGCCAAAAATAAAAATCTAAGATCTAAGTACAATATCCTTCATTGTACATAATACAAAACAGAAAATAATCACAATATAAGCTTCCATTGAAACATCCATGCACAACTCTTCTTGTAAACTAAACATGCAAACAATACCTGAAAAATAACAATAATATTGGGGTGAGATGATAATCTCAGTCAGTTCCCTTATCCTATGGGTTCACTCGGCTCTACAAGGTTCTAATCGAATTATAGCTCAAGTCAAAAGGGGAAAGGAAATAAGACTTGAGTTCACAAAAATTACAATGTATGGAAACATGTCTCTTGAGTTCATCAACTCAAACAATCACTAGTTTGGAATCCATACCAAGGCATCTTTCCCCAGCCAACCATATGTCTAGAGTTATCAACATGGGTTGCGGATCCTTGTATCATACTTTGACATACGCATGGACTTCGGATTCATAGGGACTCCTCAACCTTAATGAAAATTCTGGCAAGCACACGATGGATGTTATTTCCAAAGTTATAACATCCACTGTGACATTGACTACTGTATTAACTAATTAAACTGTAAGTAAAAATAGTAAATAACACAAAAATTGTTCACCTAGTTCAGTGTCAACAACACCTACATCTGGGGGCTATCAAGCCAGAGAGGAACTTCACTATTAGCATAATTAATTCAGAGTCAAACAACACAGTTTGCACTCCTCACTTAAAACCTACCCAATGACACTTCAGCCTAGAGACACTCTAGACCTGAGTATTTTCACTCACTCCCCCTCAATCATACCACAGTGATTTATAGCTCACTATTACAAAAAAAATATGAAGAGACACTTCATACACACCTTGATCTTGCTTCATAACTTTGATCAAGGTACACACACTCTTGCTTCATAGCTTTAAGTGAGACACAACTTAGAATCTACCTAACCAATACAATCATCCAACAGACAATTGCTTGGAGTACAAGTATTCCTAAGACTCAATTCACACGTGAAGACTAGCCTTCTTCACTCACAAGGACTCTGCAATCTGCACTCTCTATTCTTCTGTCAAGAGCTGCTGTTCAGGATTGCTTTTTCTGATATTTATAGCAGTTGTCAGTCCTTTTGGGCCTTGGTGCATAAATTAGGTTTTATTCATAACAAACCTATTTTTAATAATCTGCATGCTTGCCACTTAATTCAGGGATATCTTAGTTCGCCTAGGGCTTCTAGAAAGTCTCCTGATATCCAGCTTGAGCTCCTATTATATTTCCTGGTTTCTAGCTACCAGAAAAATAAACCTGCGCTTGATGTCATACGATCCAAGTCATAACATTGGGTATAACATTCAGCTTAACTTGCTTTTAGCTAAGTCAACTTAACCTGCACATACCATATTATGTATGCACTAACATCAGTCATTACATACATACATGCTCTAGTGTTTTGCCACAAAATGCAGCCAATCAAGAGCACTTACACTTAAGAATCGTCACTTCCTATGGGACTCCAAACCTATTTCAAGTCTCTATCCATATGGGACTCTAACCCACTTAGGGGTCCAATGTTTATATGGACTCAAACATGTCAAAATAATGGTGCGTACATCCTAAAAGAGCTCTATATAAGCGTCACTCTTGGGACGACACAAATAGGGGTTTGTTTCTGACTACATGATAAAATATAACATAACGTTGTCGTATTCGACAATCACAAGGTGATCACATTCACCTTAATCCCACAATAACATCACATGTATCATACAATGCATCTCACTCACAACTATGGTAATCATTCATCCATGACACTCACCTAAGTATCATATCGCATGAATGTCACCTTCTAGTATTATCTAAATCATACTTATAACCTAGTTATCTTTTTAATCCATTTATCTAGTTATAAGCCTAGGTTTCCTCAATCATATTCATAATGTTTTAAGCATGTTATTTCACAATATATCAAAACATCTAATCCACACATACATCATACATGCAACACATATAGTAATATAAACAAGTCAAACATACTCCACATAAATAATTCATTTAAGGCATATAGTCATCGTTATCCCCTACCAAGTATTCTTGGTTGGCTCATGGTCTCACAAAAAATAGGACTTTTGGAACAAAGGTTCCTCACCGAGTATCAAACAAATCTTATAGTTTTTTAATCATGTTAACAATGAATCACAAGCAATCATTTAGATATAAGAAACATGCATAGAAACCGCAATAATTAGCATAAGGTAACTCATAACATAGCCAAGTATGCATGTGAAATAATCCAAACAATTAAAAAAACAATCTCCCTAAGTTCTGCTACGGTCGCCCGACGAGTAACCAGCAAGGCTGGCTCGCCTTTGGTTCTCCTGAAGAACCCCAGGTGAGGCCCAGACAGAACTGAATTTGCATCATGGTCGCCCAACGAGCAGGTAGTGAGGTAGCTCGCCTTCTATTTTCCAAACATCGCCCAACGTCGCTAGCAGAAAACATATCGCCACGGGCTCGCCAAAGCTCGCTCGACGACTCAAGCAAAACTCAAAATCAGCAGACACAAAAAGGTACGCCCCCATGGCTAAACATCTCATCCCACATGTTCACAATGCATCGAAGCACTCACATTTTATAACATAATTAAACATGCAACTCAACAACTACAACATGAGAACAACATCAAATCAATTTCAACACAAAATTCTAACCCACCAATGTTCTCATGCTTTCCCCCCAAAGACTACACTATCTATAGAACTCACCTTGTTGAAGAAGAAGATGAATTGATGATGGAGATGATGAATCCATGAACCTCCTTTTTCTCTTCCATGAGTTCTTCCTCTCTTCTTTCCTTTTTCTCTTCTCTTTCTATTTTCCTCTTTCTAGCTTCCTTTCTCTTCTTACTAACTTCCTCTTCTTTCCTATTTCCTTTTTATTCTTACCCACCAAAATATATAATACATATGTAATAAAATATTATATAATGGTATAAAATATCTCAATTGATATTTTGTCTTCTAACACCAATTGATCAATTATTAATATTACCAAAATGTTTCTTCTCATGCTTATTAATATTGATTTGTCTCTTTTACTAATAATTGATATCTTTAGAGTTTACTGGTTACTCTATTGGTCCCAACCGATAACATTTAGAGCACTTGAGAGCTCTAATTATTCTAACTGACCAAAATAGAGTACATATGAACTCAGTTGATCTCAACTGACATCCAATTGAGTATTTAAAGAAATATGGAATATTACAATTAGCCAATTTATGCATGATCCGAGGAAGAGACTTGCAAGTTGTAGAACATGTCAATATCTCAAAGCTACTATAGGGAATGACTCTTGTTTAAAAGAGGTGGAAATCTAATTATAAAAGCTTACACTAGTAATGATTAAGCTATCTTAGTGATTGATAGAAAATTTACTATAAACTATTGTACATTCTTGTGCTAGAACTTAGTTGCTTAGATGAGTAAGGAACAAAGTTTAGTTGACTAAGCGCTAAAATGATTTAGAGTTATGACACCAAAAACTTGCGAATTATTATGGATGAAACAAATGTTAGAAGATTTAAAAGACAATGTGAATGTCCTATGAAGTTGTTTTGCGATAATAAATCAACAATAAGTATTGTATATAATGTTGTTCAACATAGAAAGATAAAAAAAAAATTAAGATTGACCAATATTTTATTAAAGTAAGTTAGATAATGAATTGATAATTACAACTTATATTTTTCATGACTATCAGTGAATAAATTTGTTAACAAAATTTTTTACCAAAAGAATGATTCAACCAACTTACTTGCAAACTTAAAATGATTGATATGCATCCATCAACTTAAAAAAAAAATTATAGAATTAAAATTTTTAAATAATAATCTATAATATTCACCTATTAAAATTTACTTTTTTCACTATTTAACTCAAATTATTTCAATATATCAAAATTCTATTTACAACCATCTTAATTGTATAATTTGCTTAAATTTACCAATCAATGATTAATGGGTCTTTTACATTTTCAACATATAAGTTTGTACATAAATCAATTAATATGTAAAATTTATATCAAAATTAATAACATAAACCATTATTTTTTACATCAACAAAGAGCCAAATACTAAACAAAGGTACCATCTATGATGTAGATATTTATGGAGGAATTAATAGTGACAAAACTCCATGAGGCCAATATGCATACTATATCACACATTTATGTTCCTCATACATGAAAAGATAAGATCATCATCCACGTGGCACTCTCATAGTGATGCATAATGTATGGCTAGTAAACAATTTTTCTTTTCAATCTCGTGTGGTTAATATGGTTCCAATGTTTATCATTTTCACAATCCAAAACCATTGGTATAATTGATCAGAAACCATTTCTGAAACATTATATATACCTATAGTTTCTATAGAAGCTTTGCAACTCAATTACAACAACAACAATGGCTTCTATGATATCCTCTTCAGCTGTGACTACAGTCAGCCGTGCTTCTAGGGGGCAATCCGCCGCAGCAGCTCCATTCACCGGCCTCAAATCCATGACTGGATTTCCAGTTAAGAAGGTCAACACTGACATTACTTCCATTACAAGCAATGGTGGAAGAGTAAAGTGCATGCAGGTGACAAAAACATACTTTCTATAAACTTTTAGTTCATGAATTTGGATTTGACATAACTACTTATGAAACTGTTTGAGAGAGTTATCAGAAACAATATATCATATGTCCATGAATTGTTTGAGAGAGTTATGAAAAAGTTTGCTAACCCTAGTTTGTTGAATATTTAGGTGTGGCCTCCAACTGGAAAGAAGAAGTTTGAGACTCTTTCATATTTGCCACCATTGACCAGAGATCAGTTGTTGAAAGAAGTTGAATACCTTCTCAGGAAGGGATGGGTTCCTTGCTTGGAATTTGAGTTGGAGGTTTAATATATTCATTACTTTTTCGATCATTATTATATGCATACTTTTGTTTAAAACCCTAATGAGTTGATTTTTACTACTTGGTTGCAGAAAGGGTTTGTGTACCGTGAGAACCACAGTTCACCAGGATACTATGATGGAAGATACTGGACAATGTGGAAGCTTCCTATGTTTGGCACCACTGATGCTTCTCAAGTCTTGAAGGAGCTTGATGAAGTTATTGTCGCTTACCCTCAAGCTTTTGTTCGTATCATCGGTTTCGACAACGTTCGTCAAGTTCAATGCATTAGTTTCATTGCACACACACCAGAAACCTACTAAGATCATTGCATTGGAAGTTCCTGTTATGCTTTTAAGTTCCTTTTGTTATGTATTTTTATAATTTCTGTTTTTGCATTTCAAATTGCAAATGGGATGTATAAGAGTTAATGAATGATATGGTTACTTTATTCCCAAGTTATCAGTGTTTGACATGTGTTGGTGTCAGAGTCAATGCTGACACCATACATGTGATTATCGATGTTTATGTGTGATTGTAAGAATCATGTCAAAGTCAACACTGACACGATATATGTGATTAACAATGTTTATGTGTGAGTGTCAGTGTCGTGTTTGGTGTTAACATTTGTGTTTGAAATAAGTGATATAATAATGTTGCATCACTTATAATCATAGTTGAATTCAATGTGATGAAGATAAGTGATAAAACTTTTATCCATGGCCACAAATGATGTAGCAAAGACAAGTGAACACAAATGAAATGAAAGTATAGCCTTATGTT
The DNA here is from genome assembly GCA_963859935.3 of Lathyrus sativus. Lineage (NCBI taxonomy): Eukaryota > Viridiplantae > Streptophyta > Magnoliopsida > Fabales > Fabaceae > Lathyrus > Lathyrus sativus. The sequence continues at coordinate 11,142,066 of OZ012737.1, forward strand.
TTAGATATTTCTTCACTCACATTTCTGCAACTTGCTGTTTGAGTTTAATATTATTTGGAAGGGCTTAATGAATCAATTTTAAGTACAGATATTAAAATTTATGAGATCTTATAGTATCACAATTGTTAATAGTAGTAATAATAATAACAACAAACTTATTTTGATCTCTTTAGAATTGCATTAAATAAAGATTGTTTTTTATCAAGTAACTTTGAATTAAATTCATACACTTTAATCTAGCATGTGAGTTTTGGAGAGAAGTGAAAATTGAATGTTTTGTAGTCAGGAGGAATGAGAGTATAGAGAGAAAAAGAAAAAGAAAAAATGATTCATGTTTTTTTTAAAACATTATTTAAAATGATAAATGAACACTTAAATGGAAAGTAAATGTTGTCTAAATTTTATAAACACTACACACCTACACATGTATTTTTAAATATTTTGAAACTGAGTTCACCGCTTAACACCCGATAAAAATAAAGTAATAGAGTTTGTAATAAAGAGAACTCAAATGATACAATTAGACAATTAGGAACAAATTATATAAAAGTGAAATTTCTAACTCACTCCTTTATGTTTGAGCTCAAATGAGCCTGAAACGTGGATGATGTGATTGGAGAGTGGTCATAATGTATTGAACCTGTTTTTTCTACTATATAAAGGAGTTTTGTGTACTCTTTCAAAATATAAATTTTTATGATTTCACACTTTTCACTTCTCTCACTCTCTTCCCATAATTTTTTGTATTAATTATTCATTATTTTAGTGGTGAGAGAGCATATATTAAGAGTTGTGTATTTCCTATTTTTAATTATATTGAGTTGTAATTATATTTCAAGAACATAGTTCTCTTGTATCTTTGTAATTGGCATTAATGTTGCAAGTTATATACATGTGAAAAAACTTAGTGTAAGGAAATTTGTTGTGTTGATATTGGTGTAAAAGTTTAATTTGTTTATTGAAAATCTCAAAGAAAAAACTCTTCGGAACTAGATTACCCCACATGGATTAAAGTCAAACTAGTATAATCCTTATGTGATCTTTCTATCTCAATTTTTTTCTCATTTTGTAAAATCAACAAACCTTAAAATCAATTATTTGCAAAAAAAAAATTCAAATTCAAATAATACAATTCACTTCACCCCTCTTGTGTTTGAAATCACTTAGTTGATAAGTTGAATCAGAGTCTAACTTCTATTATAGACTAATCATCTCATGAGGTAAGAATGATTTCAAACGATTCAGTAAAGAAACCCCATCCTTTAATGGACAGGAGGATGCTTATCGGAAAGGAAAGAGAAAAATCTTTACGGAGGAGATGCATTGTGATATCTGGGTCATTGTAAAAAAAAATATTCTTTTGCTTCTATGTGTCTAATTGGTGGTGTTGTGGAAAATAAACATAGAGAAATTTGGACTAAAGAGTACAAGAAAAATGTACATTATAGTTTCAAAGAAAAAACTATTATCACTATCGCTCTCAGTATGGATAATTTATTTATCTTTTTCATTGTAATTTTGCACACATAAAATATGGGACACTCTTGAAATTACCCATAAAGGTACAATCGAGGTAAAAAATAGGATAGAATGAACACATTGACCCATGAATATTAATTGTTTAGAATGAAACATGAGAAAAATATTCAAGACATAGAAAAATATTTTATTCATATTTTAAATTACTTGAGAACTCTGGCAAAAAAAATTTAATGAAGATTTAATTAATAGAGTTTTTAGATGCCTAAATCATGTCTGACAACCTAAAATCACGACAATTTATGAATCTAAAAAATTATCTTCTATTGATTTGATTACATTGTTTAAAAAATTTCAAGAACAAGAAATAGAACTAAAAGGGTCATTGAGAATGAAGAAGATGATAAAAAAAGAAAAATTGTCCACTTGAGATTGAGGAAGACATTCAAAAAGTGATGAAGACATTAATTTGTTAGTCGAAAAGTTTAATAATTTCATAAGGAATAACAAGCAATCACAAAACTTTCAACACAAAAATGAGGAAAGATCTTCTTTTTGTGGAGACCTGCTTCTAGTGTGAAAAGAAATGTCATATAAAGTCAAATTGCCCTCAAAGCCATAAAAGAGATTAAAAAAAATTCAAGAGACCTCAAAAAGAAACAAAGAAGACATGCATATGGATGACAATCATATACTCTATGGATGAATTAGAAAAGAAGGAAGAAAGAAATAAAAAACATTGTTTTTGTCTCTAAAATTTAGGTAACGAGTCAAGTAAACTAAAAAAAATATTTTTTTTTGTCTCTAAGTTAACTATTTCTTCTCTTGAAAAATAAAATAAAAATTTGTTGGAGGAAATAGTCAATCGTAAAGAAAAACAAAGTCTTTTAATTTAAAACTTTTCTTCCCTTTTTTCTTCTTCTTATAAAAACTCTTGTGAATCCATCAAGTATGCAAAATGAAACCTTTTAGAAAATAAAATTGATGAATTGCATAACAAACTTGATAATTTGACCAAATAGATAGATAACTTGAATCTCGGAAAATCAAAGAAAAACTTATAATAAATTTGGTCTAAGCTATAAACTGAAAAACAATTTTAATAGTTTTAGTAATATTTCCCATTAGAATAAGACCTCTAAATATAATATGCCTAAATGTAACTATTATGGTAAAAATTGTCATATTGCTTTATCGCTCTTAATTATAAAAAGTCATGAAAAGATGTTTCTTCTTCATCTAATTTCTATGGGCAAACACATGAATTAAAATGAGAAATACTTCTTCATTGTCTTACACTTATGATCGTAATTTTAATTAAAAAGTTAGAGATAATTCACATTAGACTAATGTTAAAGAACCAAAAATGATATGAATATCTAAGTTTAAGAATTAAGTTCATAATGCATGTATGTTTTACAATATCTAACTCTAAATGGTATTTTAATAATGGTTCTTCAAATCATATGACTAGAGATAAATATTTGTTTTCTTCTTTCACACCCTAAAAAGAAAGTATTTGTTTTATATGGTGATAATAATAAAGGAAGAATCATATATTTAGGTATTATTGGTAAGTATCCTAATCCAACTATTGGGGATGTCATTTTAGTTGAAGGGATGTCATTTTAGCTAGCTAGGATAAGGCAAATTAAATAAGTTTTATAAAAACTCATAACACACATAACAGTTTTTTCAAACTTTTAATCAAAATGGGTGCATTCTGCGAAGGACAATCACTCGCGATGCTCAAAGGTTAAAAAGTTTCAAGGAGAAACCCCTCTGGTCTCTATCACTCTAAATCTTTGCTTTCTTAATGTCAAAATTAATCGGGCCAATAAATGATGCCAAAAGTTACCTCTCGCGACATCCAAATTAAAATGTTGAATTATTTAAATGCTTAGATTTATCCCTTGCAATGCATAATATAAAATTTTGAATTTTCCTCCTTCAAACTCACGAGGGGTTACCCTTTGTATATTTGTTTTTTTAAGAACTTGACATTGCAAAGGATTTTAACCCTATCAAAGTTACTTTTTATGCAAGGGGTCTTACTCCTGACATAAACCCTAGACAATAAAACATGTTTTTTGTAGTGTTGATTAGAAAGTGTCCTGACCAATTAGAAAAGTAAAGTATCAATGTCCAATCGATTAGAACTTGTATCTAATTGATTAAGGAGTGAGCTCGCCACCTAATGGATTAGGAACCTTTTAATCAATTAGGGCGTGAACATGGCTTAAGTGTTTTCTTATTTGCCAGGTCTAAGATATTAGTATCGCATGCTAATTGATTAGAGAACGACCAAATTTTAAGAATTATTTTCTTTTTTAGCCAGTTTCTTTTAATCTAAAAGAGTATTGTGAACTCTTCCAAAGCAATAATTTTTTAATTTCACATTCTTCTCTCACTCTCTTTCTAGAAACTATTTTTATTCATTGTACATTACTTTAGTATTGAGATAATGAAAGACTTATAATGAGAGTTGTGTATTTCATATGTTTAATCATATTTAATTATAATTGTAATTCAAGCACATAGTTTTCGCGTATATTTATGATTGACATTGAGGTTTCAAGGTAAATCTATGAAAAGTTTGGTGTAAGAAAGGTTGTTGGGATGATTCGAATTTAAAAGCTCAGACTATTTAAAATAAGTCTTAAGGGAAAACTCTTAAGGAATAGATTAGGTGACATGGTTTAAGGTAAAACCAATATAAATTCTGGTGCAATTTTTCTATCTCTTTCTTTTACATTTTCATTGCTTTATCTTTTCTTCTCATTTCGTAAAATCAACCAACCATAAAATTAATCGTTTGCAATAACTTTTTTAAAAATCAAATAACACAATTCATCTCCTCTCAAATTTGAAATCACATTGTCAACAACCACCTAATTAAAAAATATTTTATATTCATTTATAATATTCATTTTCATCAATACAATATAAACTTTTGAGCTTTTCCTCCTTTCTTTCTATGGATATCATGTTTCATAGCACTTTATTTGACAATTCGAAGTGGTCAAGAACAATTAACTTATTTTGTAACAACTATGTGCTTTTTTTCTTTGTTAGATTATCTTTTTGTTTCTTTGTTAGAAGTTATGTATTTTGTGAGAATTGGTTTTTTTCTTAACTTTTATAGTTTGTGATTTGGGTACTTCAGCTCCTTTGTATTGAAAAAATATTCTCTTTGATTGTTATATTTTTTTTTTTTGACAAAATTGTTAAATATTTTTTAATAGTATCTTTTTGTTAAGATTATTTATATCCGTCCAAAGTCTAATAAATTTTATGATCCGTTAACTTAATTATTAATTTTATATGGATATTTTATTTAACAATGTTACATAAAATTAGGTATGTATAAGTTAAATCTGTTAGATGAACGGACCTAGACTTAGTAAACCTGCTTTTTATTTTACATTTATGATAAATATAAATCCATGAATATATTAAATAATATTTTAATGATTATTTTAAGAAATAACCGATTTATCATATAAATAATTTAAAAATATTTTTGTGATTGGAAATTTGGAATAAAGATCCTATTTTGTCATATTTTTGTAATGCCTATGTCATCTAATTGGAGTTTGGATTAAGTTTCATTGTTCCATTCCAACATCGCTTTTGCCACTCACAGTTTCAAACCATTTCCAAGGTACTTTCAAATCGATTTTTTTGCTTTTTCATGTGGCTTCTGTCAGTTTTATTTGAATTGATTTTCTCATTCTTAGGCTGAGGAGAGACTATGGCCACTAGGTTTCCAGGAGTTGGCAATGAATTGCAGAAGATTTTGGATGCTAATATGGATCATGTTTCTGCTAGAAGACTAGCTCGTCACTCCTTCAAGGATATTCAGCTTGGGATTCATCACATACTCTTTAAGGTATCTATCTATTCTATACTCACTTCTCTTCCTTGTGCTTAGTTAGCTTTGTTTTAGTGTTGAATACTATAAGCTATTAAGCATTGACTTTGATTTTGGATTTCAATGAGACAAGGCTCCTAAGCAATACACAAGTCACTCTTAAGTTTTTGGGTTTGTCACATAGGAGTCCTATTTAGCCATGGTTTAACCGTGTCAAATTTTAGGCCATGTGCGGTAGCCTGGTTTGCACGTCATCAAAGACGGTCCTGTGTATACATGGTTCGGCATCTCTTGCCCGCATCCATATAAACGCGTTAACAAATATATTCCCTATCTCAGATTAGATTACTTCCTCTAAGTATTAAGTCAATTCCTTTATGCTTTGCAGACTCGATGTGACGGACTAAAAATGAAGGAGGTATGAATTCTCTCATCTGAAATTATTTTCATAAAACTTTTGTGTTAAAAATGAGAATTTTCTTATAAAGAGCTTGGCTTATGCTATATTTGATTCCACCATGACTCTTGCTTTCTCACATCCCTATGTCGTATGACCGATGCTTTCTCATCCTTTTCTGATTTTGCATCACTTGATCTGTTGCAACAGGCATACGAGGTTAACTCAAAGGGCGTTGAAATCTTCTACAAGAGTTGGCTTCCTGGAACTGCGAGGCCGAAAGCAGCTGTGTTTTACTGCCATGGTTATGGAGACACTTGCACCTTTTTCTTTGAAGGCATGTAGTAGCTGCTGTGTTTTGGTTGCAACAAGTAACTAAATATTTACAGTGTCAATTACTGACTTGGTCGACTTGGTCAACTTGATTGTTTCTGCAGGAATAGCAAGAAAACTGGCTAGTGCCGGATATGGAGTTTTTGCTATGGACTATCCAGGATTTGGTCTTTCAGAAGGTCTTCATTGCTATATTCCTAGTTTTGATTCGCTAGTTGATGATGTCGTCGAGCTTTACTCCAAAATCAAAGGTATCTAAATTCGCATAGAACTGTGTCTTGAATGTAGTTAACACCATGTCGACATTGAACACTGCAAATCTTCTGTGATAGAATCAGTTTCTTGTCGGGAAGGGTAGTTTAATAGCGTGTCATGGTGACACGAGGTCAAGAAATGTAGTCCTGATGAGTATCTCCCTCAGTCAATATAACTCGCACCGGTTCAATACAAATATTTCCTTACAAAAGTTTTGGTTTGATCTGTTGCAGAAAATCCAGAATTCCGTTCTCTTCCAAGCTTCCTTTTCGGACAATCCATGGGAGGAGCGGTTGCTTTAAAGATGCACCTTAAACAACCTAAGGCATGGGATGGCGCCGTTCTTGTTGCACCTATGTGTAAAGTAAATTTTCCTTAAACAAATTCATGTTAAGAGTTTCGGTGGAATTTTTTACGATCTTCTTTTAACCGGATACTCTATTTATATAGATTGCAGATGACATGGTTCCGCCAAAGTTGCTAGCTCAGATTCTTATCGGCATCGCCAATATTCTACCAAAGCAAAAGTTAGTTCCACAGAAGAATTTAGCAGTGGCAGCATTCAGAGATCTGAAGAAGAGAGAAATGGTTCGCGTATCTTAACAATCTTTGCATTCAGTTTTTCTCAGCAATTCGTGTGTTGGCGAATAATCATAGTTTTCTGATATCTCTGTGCAGACAGCTTATAATGTTATTGCGTACAAAGATAAACCGCGTTTGTGGACTGCTGTCGAGATGCTTAAAACGACTCAAGAAATTGAACGGAGATTGGAAGAAGTATCCTTGCCATTGTTAATCCTTCATGGAGAGGCTGATATTGTGACGGATCCGTCGGTGAGCAAAACATTTTATGAGAAAGCTAGCAGCTCAGACAAGAAGCTAAAACTTTACAAAGATGCTTATCATTCTCTTCTTGAGGGGGAGCCTGATGAAATGATAATCCAAGTTTTTAGTGATATTGTTTTATGGCTTGATGAACACAGCTTGAAACATTCTTCATCTTCTGATAAATAGTTTATTTTCTGTGTATTTTATGAATATTGAGATTGTTTTTTAAATGGAGAAAAGGAAGGTTTCTATTGTTTGTATAGAAGTTTTTGTTAAATAACAGTAATAATTTAGAGAGCAGAAAAGTATTGCATTATATTTTGCTGTCTATTATAGTCTTTTCTCTTTCAAAAATTTCACAGTTGCGCGCAAATAATACCTAATTAATACCAAAACAAAGTTAGTAAAATAATTTCTATCATCAATGACATATTAAAAAAAAATTCATTGTAATTATAACTATTTTACTATATGATCATTCTTTGATTTATTGTGATTATAGTGTAACACATCAATACAACAAATATACATTTAACTACATTCAATACCTATTGTTTTTTTTTATTTTTAATTATTATCAATATCTAGTATCAATAATTCTAGTTTTTTCTTTTCCATTTTTATTAATAATTTAAATACATTAATTATTCAATAAATTTAATTTTTTTTTTTCTATTTTCTAATTAAAAATATTGTGTTTGGTGTATTATTAGATAGTTCACACACATGGAGGCTTTAGAAAAGACCAAAGAAATGATAGTGGAAATTTGAAAAGCTGTTCTTCCAATATTAGCCAACTACAACTATTACCCATTTTTACTTTTTCATATATATATGAAGAAGTGGCCATTGTTGTTGAATCTGTTATTCACTATCCTTGTTTTGCTTCAGCCATGTCTTTCTCTTCTTGCTATTCCCATTTACCTTTAGCATTTAGTAAGGTACGCTTTTTCTGTTTTCATGTTTTTTCAGTTATTTGCATGCTTTGTAATCTTATCTGCATTTTTCTTGTTTTTTGGAGGATTTTTTGTACCCTTTTAATTTTCTTCAAATGGGGTTTCTGTTTGAACTATAAAGTTTTGAACTTTGACTGTATATATCTGAAATTGAAAATTGTTTGCCTTCTGTCATTGATTTGAATCACCAATGCATTACTAATCAAATAGTAATTTGAGTTTTTTTTTTTTTTTTTTTTTTTGTGAATTCTTATATTTAATAGATCTGTAGCTAGGTGTATGTTGGTATGGTGATGATAAATTATGTAGAACAACACTTCAGATTGATGGTGTGATGGTGTGTCTGGCATTGAACTATGTGGCGGATACCGATAGAACACTGACACACATAGATACACTCTATCATAGTTTTTAAAAATTTCTTATCAATGTCTTCGTATTAGAGTCTGTGTTCAGTGTCTGTGTTGGTGCTTCTTAGGTAGGAAAATGGAGTTTATATTTCAAAAGCTGGCACTCTAGTGTCAATAAACTAACTTATGCAGCATTGACACTTCCAATTAAAGGTGTCTACATATTTGGTATGTGCCCGTATTTGTCCGTGTCTGGCACCAACACTTCATTGACACGTATAGTTACATTGAATTATTTTATTTTCTCAAATTATGATTGGTGTCAACATATCACTATCGTATCTGATGTTCATGTCTGTGTGTCTGTGCTTCGTAAAAAAACCTAGGATGTTTTCGTGAGCTCAGGAAATTTTATTCTCTTTCTATTCTAATTGATTGATCATCACTTGGGGCAGGATATAAAACTCTGTAGGACAGTTGGACAAGAGAAGCTGAATTTTCCTTTCTCTATCAGGAGTAATGGCGTTGAGCTGTGCACCCGATGCATTTCGAGAAGGAGAAGTAGAGTCGGCTTAAGTGGAGATTGGAGTTTCATAGGAGGGTCCAAAATTGTTGTAAAACCTAAAGCTACAACATCGTTTTGCAATCCAAAAAGAAGTCAAATACATGCTTCATGTAATAATCTCTTCTCGTGCTACTTGTTCATCTAATCCGGAATTGACGCAAGCTGGTTTCTTGACAATATTTTTTCTGTATATTCATTGTTCGAGCTCGATGTTTCAGGGTTCGTAGGATCTCAACTTGCTAGCACTGTATTCACATGGGGAACAATCGCGGTGCTCCCGTATTATACACTTATGGTTTTCGCCCCGAAATCCGAGCTAGTACGTTTGATTAGTGAATGCAATTCACTTCATTAACAAAATAACATATTCAGATATTCTTGTTTTTCATTTCATTTATTTGGTTATGATTCTGGTAACCTGATTCATTTTTCTGAAATACGAAATTACAGACCAAAAAGTCTATGGAGAGTAATTTACCGTGTGTAGTCCTCGGCGTTCTATACGCTTACTTACTGTACCTTTCTTGGACACCTGAAACGGTTCGATTGATTTTCGCTAGTAAATACTTACTACCTGAGGTTAGTATTCGTTCATTCATCGATGAAGTTCGGTTTTCTTTCTCTAATGAGTTCTATTATCTAATTCATAACTGCTTCATATTTGCTTACTCCATAATGCAGCTTAGTAGCATTGGAAAAATGTTCTCCAGTGAGTTGACTTTAGCCTCTGCTTGGATTCACCTTTTGGTTGTTGATCTTTTTGCTGCTAGGTCCTGCATTTTATCTTCCTTTTTGTGTTCAGATTTGATATTTTGACACAAATTCGACAGCAAAAATCGACCAGAATTTGGATTAATGTCGTTCAAATATATGGTTTACTCACGTTCAGTGATTGGTCAATGAATACAAGTCTAAATTAATCGTGTATTTGAGTCGCATTAACTCTAAATTGTTGTCGAATTTTGTGTAAAAATAACACAACTGTTACTCATTCTTTAGCTATTTTTCTGATAGTATTTTGTGGTACGAAATTCAGGCACATTTTCCGCGATGGAATTCAGAATGAGATTGAAACTCGGCATTCGGTTTCCTTTTGCTTGTTCTTTTGCCCTATTGGGATTCTTACTCATGTCATCACCAAAGCAATGACCAAAACTACAAGAACAGAGAGTCATGATTTATAGATGTCACCTGCTGCAACTGAAGAAAACAAGTATATTGTTTGGAGATAAAGAATTTGCGAATGTCAATTGTCATGTTTGAGTCGAAGTTGCATGTAATTTCATTGGAACAGTCAAAATTTTACTTGATTAGCTGTTTGTTCTATCTCAACTGTATCTAGCTAGACGGAGAGTGAAATACTTCTATTATCAATGTTATAACAAATCAAATCGAACTAGACTGTACAATTTGGTTATTTGAATGACTCAGTTGCAGTTTTTTTTCGGTTCGAATGGTTTAAATCAGTTCAATTGTATTTCAAATGTCTCACCAATTCAATGAAAGTTCTGGTTATTAAAACATTGGTTTCAACATTACTTCAGCTGCAAAAAGAATCATTCAAACTATGGAGAGAAAACTGAAGAGCATCTAAAAATAGACTAATTATATTACAAAAAAGAGATGTTATGTTATGTAATGTGTTATCATTCATTAAACAATATTCCATACATTATCCAATAAACTAATTAAAAACTAATTGCAGAATCATACAGTACAAAGATAACATCACTCAAACATTTAAAACATATTTCAAAAGCTAAGTAAACTTAGTTTTCTTAGACTTTACTTGAGGCTTCTTAGCATCCTCATCATCATCGTCTGAAGAAGCTTCTAACGACTCGTCGGGAACATCTTGAGGAACATTATGCTTTGTTATGAAATCCTTCAATACAGCCATGCTTTGCTCTTTCAGGTTAACTAATTGCTCTGATAACAAAGAGCCATTGGTTGCCTGAACAGAATATGATTCTGCACCGAGGCGAAATGTGGCATTAACCTGAGGTCTTGGAAGCACTGAATTGCATGATTCGGTTTCCATCTCTGTATTTTGAATAGTTAAAGAAACAAATAAGACAGTAAATTGCTTCATTACTTAAGATTAGCACTGATTACTGATGTATGATGATACAAATCAAAGACAACATAACAAAGTAAATATTATTGGCTCAAAGAGGAGAGCTATAAAGCGTTGACACAGACACGACACTGACATTTACACATCAATACTAATAATAGCTTAACAATGGCCCAATTTGGATTACCTTCAAACTCTGGGGCTTCTCAACTGAGAAAGCCAGAAAGGTATTTGTTTCTTAACTAATGAAAAAAAACGCTTCAAAAGAATTTCATAACTACATTAAAACTTAACTTTTCTACAGTAGTGCTTGTTTATAAGTGCTTATTGAAAACTTTAAGCTGCAACTGCATAGAAGGAAGACATAAGGTTTCATTTGAATGCATTACTAACCAATAGAACCAAACAAATGAACGAATTAAGTCCAACGAATTAACTATCACGGCCCCGTTTAGATAAACAGCTTAATTAAAGATATAAACTATTAGTGATTTTAATAAACTATCGCGGAATAGTAATGAAAATATGCTGAAAATAGCTTAGTTTAGTTTAGGGGCATGTCATAAGTTACTGGTGTAACCTCTATCAAACAGTATCCCAACAAGTGCTTATGCCACTACATAAACTCAATCAACCAATCCAAATTGGTCCTAACATATGAAGTCCGAACACTAACGCATCGACACTAGTAGTAATTTAAAATAAAAATGAATAAACTAAACGTAATCGGTGTTAGTTTTGGACACCAACTTTGACACACATTTTTTCACAAATGTGGATGCTACATAAATCATAACAAACTATCAAGAAGCTCAAATGCTCAAACATTAAGCTAAACTCAACCCAATATCCTCAAACATACACAGTTTAAAGTTAAGCACAATTTCTGATACTAAAAATCACAGAGACATTTCATCAAACAGTTAATAGCTACAAATAGTAATAACAACAAAAAACACGTTCCCTGTTTCCAGTAGCAGAACCAAAACCAACCAAGGAGCGTAATTGTATGCCTAGAATATCAAGATGTTCAAACAAAAGCACACATAATTGAAAGCAAAACTCATCGAAATGAAAAAACGGTGAATAAAAGCAAAAGGTATTGTCGTTTATTACCTTTGACTCAGAATCAATTCAAGTGGCGATAGAACGACAGAATTCGGTTCCCTTTTGTGGTAACTGGATGAGTCTCATAGTTTACAACAATCTGTCTCTCGGCCCATTTAACCTAATTTTGTTTTTGACCCTTTAAATATATTAAAATTTGTTTTTGACCCTCTCAAAATATTTCTTTACGACTTTGATCTCGTTAAGTTTTCGTCCATAATAATGATTCTACTAATGGAAGCTGACTTGGTGGAGGGTAGGATATGAGTTTTTTGCACAGTTAACAATGACAAGGGTGGTGATTAATCTCCCATGTGAAAAATCGTATATTTTTTAATAAATTAATTTGAAATTTTACTGGTTTACTAGTTAATTAAAAATATATCTTTTGGATATAGCTAAATTTTAATTATTTATTTCTATTGTTATATTTTAAATATTTATTTTATAAATAATTAATTTGATAAATTATTCATATTATAATTTTATAATTATTTGTGTACTCGTTATATTATGATAGTTTTATATAAATTAATTGAATTTAGTAAATAATGTTAAGTGTCAATATTTTATTTTTTTTAAATATAATGGTACTTTAATTTAGTGATTTAAGAAATATTCTTTTAATTATGAATAAATTTAATAAATAAAATAAATAAATAAGTATGTGCTATGGTAATTGAATTTATTATTTTATTTAGGAAAATAATTTATTAAACTTAATTTTATTATAAATTCAAAGAAGTGTTTTATTATTATTATTATTATTATTATTATTATTATTATTATTATTATTATTATTGTTATTGTTGTTGTTATAATAATAATAATAATAATTATTATTATTATTACTATTATTATTATTATTATTATTATTATTATTATTATTATTATTATTATTATTATTATTAATAAATATTATTATTATTATTATTATTATTATTATTATTATTATTGAAAATTTTAGTGATTATATCATACACTCACTAACTTTCAACATGCGTAATTCTTAACTTCCTATTTGCCATTTTCTTGCCATAAAATGTGGAGTCAAATTCTCTCATAATACCATAAATACTTATTCCACAAAATAAGCCTTATATCAACTACTATACCTATTTTAACCATACAAGAAACTCCGTCCTATTAAGTAAATCACACGGTTTACTCTTTTCTAAATCCGATTCATCATTTTCTATCGTTTAACCTCACAAACTATACGGGTCATGTATTATCCTCAATTGCAACAATTTTTCTTCCAACCGCTCTGTCACCATTTTTGGGTTAAAGAAACTTCATATATAACTACTTTCCATCATTTGATTTTGTGTTATTTCATAAATTTCAATTCTTACTCGAATCATGAATAATAGTTTGATATAGTGCGTTGTGTTTTATTTGTGTTATTTCATAAATTTCAATCCTTGCTCGAATCATGAATAATAGTTTGATATATTGTGTTGTGTTTTATCTATGGATGAAGCTTTGTTATGATTGTGATGGAAAAGAATCTTTAGTTCGTGGGTGATTGTCATTGTTATGTGTGGTTGTGATGTGAAAATTTTGTTTACTACAAAGATTTTAAGCAAATTGGTAATGCTTTACTCAAATCAAGTGTTACAAAATCTATGTTTACTGCATGGTTTGAGGCAAACAAAAAATATGATGAAGCTAAATTGTTGGCATATAGTGACTTTGTGACAAAATTTGTTTACCAAAAGAAAACTAGGACTTGGAAGCCTAAGAAAAGAGACTATACAATTGGTCGTCTTATTTGGGTTCCTCAAAGTACAGGTGAATTATTTTATTTATGGATGATGCTTACGGTCAAGAAAGGACCAATAAGTTATGAAGACATTAAAAAGGTCGATGATTTCCAACATAAATCTTTTCGAGAAACATGTTTTGCTATGAGATTTCTACAAGATGATAGAGAATTTATTGAAGCGTTAAAGGAGGTGCATGTATGGGGTTCTGGTGTTTATTTACGGAAGTTATTTGTTACTATGTTTCTATCATCATCAATGAGTAGACTTGAACATGTTTGGAGTAAAACATGACACTACTTAGCTGATGGAATTCTTTATGAAAAACATGTTATAACAAGAAATTCAGGTACACTCTCTATACATTTTACTTTATATGTTTTTATTCACAATTTAATTATTTTATTTACGGTGTTTTGTTTTATCTATGTTAGGATTAACACTTACAGATGAAGAATTAAAACAGCTTACCCTGATTGCAATAAAAACTCAGTTACAAAAGAACAATAGAAGTCTAGAGGATTTTAAGTCAATTCCATATCCAAATGAATTTGTAGTTTCTTTTGATGGAAATCGACTGATTTATGAAGAAACGCAGAATGATCCAAATGCTCAAAAATATCTTTTTGATATTTTGTTCTCATCTCTTACAGGTACAATGACCTTTTTAAACTATATATTTAACAAATTAATTTCATGTTTATATTTATTATATTGATAAATACAAGACATATTGTTTATAGCTCATATTGTTTATAGCTTATTCATGTAATGCCATTAATTGTAGTCAACACTTTATAATAATTAAATATAATGGATCTTAGGTCATAAATGCTAATTTCAAAATTGTATTTCAAAGTGGCATGTCTAAACATATTGTCACATGATTTATTTTCGTAGGTGAGTAGAAAGACATTTACTTTGAAGTCATGGATGTCGTAGACAAACAAAATGATGGTGTGTTTTTTTTATATGGCTATGGTGGAACAGGTAAAACATTTATGTGGAACACTTTGCCTGCCGCTCTTCGTTCTAAATGTAAAGTTGTATTGCCTATTGCATCAAGTGGGATTGCAAGTTTGTTGTTACCAGGTGGATGAACAACTCATTCTAGGTTTAAGATACATGTCCCTACTTTGTATTTTTCAATTTGCAACATTGAGAAAAAAGATAAAATTGCTGAGCTTTTAAAGTTGACAGATTTTATTATATGGGATGAGGTTCCAATGGCTAACAAGTTTTTCTTTAAGGCTCTTGATAAATCTTTGAAAGACATTATGAGTGAAATTCCACAAGCTGCATATAAATTATTTGGAGGCAAAATAGTTATTTTTGATGGTGATTCTAGACAAATTCTTCCCGTTGTACCAAGAGATAGTAGATCTGATAATATTCATTCAACAATTAATGCTTTTTATATTTGGGATCAAAGCAGAGTTCTCAGGCTTACAAAAAACATGTGCCTATAATGTGAGACAACTTCACAAGACAAAGAGGAAGTTTGACTATTTTCAGAGTGGATTTTAGATATTGGAGATTGTACCATGGGTGAGGCTAATGATGGTTATGTTGAAATTTCTATTCCTGAAGAGTTTCTAATTTCAAAATTTTCACATCCTACTGAGCCTATTGTTGATAGTACATATCCCGATCTCATTTATAACTTCCATGATCCTAACAATTGAAGTTGTCGATGAGATTAACCAATACATCACATATCTTCTTCCAGGTACTATACATGTTGTGAAGTTGTTTTAATGCTAATATTATATTTTACTTTATATTTATATTTTTTTTTATATTTTAGGAGAAGAAAAGGAATACTTAAATAGTGATTCAATTAATAGATCAACATCAACCGACTTTGATGCATTTAAGCACTTGACTCCTGAATTTTTGAATGCTCTTAAAACTTCTGAATTGTCTAATCATTCAATCAAGTTAAAGATTAGTGCCACTATTATGTTGATGCGAAACTTAGATCAGTTTGAAGGCTTATGCAATGGTACAAAACTCACTGTTACAAGATTGGTTAATCATGTTATTAAAGCTAAGATCATTTCAAAAAAGAACATAGGTAACATCATTTCTATTCTAAGAATGTCTTTGTCCCCTGTCAATCACCATGACCATTTAAGTTAGTGAGAAGACAATTCCCATTACTGTTTCTTTCGCTATAACAATTAACAAATCACAAGAACAATCTTTCGACAATGGCCATTTAAGTTTTCTATAACAATAATTGATAAAATTGTTATTTAATTGATTTTTTTTATTTACAGCTGGGTATTATGCTATCAACTAGCTATTTGTGTTATGTCATATTTAAATTGGTGATGAACCTATATAGGTAAAAGTTAGAAGAAGAAGAAGCAACAGAATCAGTTGAGCCATGGCAATGACAATGGGTATCTGTGTCTCTTCCATTTTCAAAGTTTGTTATTATAGCCATAATAGGGCAGTAACAGTATCGGCGCAGAAGATGAGTGTCCCTTACAATCTGAAGGAAGGGCAATCTCGTATTTTCCACGAACTCCCTTCAGGGTTGAACATGGAAGTCATTGTCCAGAAGAAGAAGAAAAGTAGAAATGTTGTTGAAGATGGAAATCATTACAATCCACCTCTGGTATTTCTTCATGGAAGCTATCACGCTGCTTGGTGTTGGGCTCAACATTGGTTGCCATTCTTTTCTCAATCTGGCCACGACTGCTATGCTCTCTCCTTGCTTGGACAGGTTCCACTCTTTTTCCCCGCAATTAGGCAAAAACAATTCTAGAGTTGTAGAATTGGTTTTGGAATTGATTATACTTATGTATGTGCAGGGAGAAAGCGATGAACCAGTTGATACAGTTGCTGGTACACTTCAGGTAGAGTGCCTCTCTCTTTTTGTTAGTTTAGAATTATGCAAATACTCTTATGTTTTCCTTTTTGTACCATTTTCTGCAGTAGACACATGCAAGAGATGTTGCTGATTTTATTCATCGAAACATTCAATCGCCACCAGTATTACTCGGACATTCATTTGGAGGACTTATTATTCAGTGTTATATTTCAAATTTAGGAAATGACATACTCAAAGGTACTTATAACTTCATGTTGAGATTGATTCTACAAGTTTCATCACACATACGCGCGCACGTGTATGGTCATTTTTCGTTTTTGGTTTGTTATGCTAATTCTCTTTGAGCTTGATTCTATAATAGAGAATTTATATCCGGAGCTAATCGGAGCTGTCCTTGTTTGTTCTGTCCCTCCTTCTGGTAACAGGTAACTAACCAAAATTTCTAGTGTTGGACTATTGTTAGTTTTCAAGATATGGAAAGATGAAGAACCATAAAATATTGCGAATTTTTTTCTTTATTTTTGTTAGTGGACTAGTATGGCGATATCTCTTTTCGAAGCCAGTCGCTGCCTTCAAGGTATTTGAATCGGTTTTTCTGTATAATGTGAATGTTTCTTTGTTTATCTTCTTATATGCGTGTATCACCGTTTGGCAGGTTACATACAGCTTGGCAGCAAAAGGTTTTCAAAGCTCTCTTTCTCTTTGCAAGGAGACATTTTTCTCAGACACAATGGAGGATCATGTTGTTAAAAGGTTCATTTTATCTTGTTGCAATTTGACTTGAAAAGACGATGCTTAGTGATTTGTGTTGGTTTTGAAGCTTATTGAAGGAACAAAGCCTGTGTTTTTTGTTTTTAACATTTCAGATATCAAGAACTAATGAAAGAAAGTTCGCGGATGCCATTGTTTGATTTAAGAAAACTGAATGCTTCACTTCCAGTTCCTTCAGTTCCAAACTCATCTCTTAAAGTTCTTGTTTTGGGTGCAAACAATGACTTCATCGTGGTAAGCTCTATTTCGTATAAATGATGAAATATGTAATAGAAATGTTATTTGAACATCAATTTGAGAAACCAATATTCAAGCATGTAGCAAGATGTATCTAACATCTATTGATATCGGAGACTAGACACTGATACTTAGGACCATCTTTGAGGGCGTGCAAGATAGGCTACAACACGGCGTCCATAATTTATCACAGTTAAACTGTCATTGTTAAATTGTGAATAACTTACACAGTGTCTCCAAAAACTTGAGACGTCTCTGCTGATACTTCTCTATTATTGAAGTTATCTTCTCTATCGGTATTTCTGCAACATTTCTTTAAGTTTTGTTTTGTGTACTTTTTGTTGGTTATAGGATGCAGAAGGACTCAAAGAAACCGCAGAATTTTACAGTGTGTCACCTGTATGTGTGGAAGCAGTTGCTCATGACATGATGTTGGACACTTCATGGGAGAAAGGTGCAGAAGTTATTCTTTCATGGCTTAAGGGTTTAAACAATTAACAAGAAGGAAAATAGCAGAGGAAACGTTTTGTTCAATTTTCTCATTTTGGTAGGAAGGAGAATGATTGCTTCAAATCATTAACAAGTTTCACCAAGCTTAGGAACAGAGGAGGGTCCAAATAGGAATTTGATTGAACTATATTATTGCAATCCAACTTTTTTTACTTCGCAAAATGTTGCATTTAATAATCATCTCCATGGTTGACCCCAAAGATAATGATTTCCATGGTTTCACAAGATTATATTGAAAGCAATAACTTAAATATAAGTACAATCTTAAATCACAAACTTCACTTTTTAAGTTCAACAAAAAAAAAAATTGAAAGCACTTCACTTATTTATATATAAATAAAATGATAAACAATGAACAATGACATGAGAACAAACCTCTCTACAATGAACTTTTCTCTCAGCCTCTGATCTTATTACTGTTACATCTACACTTAACTTCTGCTATCATTACATATAACAGATTATTTCATTATTAACTCTCACAAGACAATTAATTAACAATAAACTTAAGATTCTTCAAAAAACTTGCTATTAATCCCTGTTCTGTACAGATGCAACTCTGATTCACTCGCGACGCTAATCTCGGTGTTAGCAGGAGCAAAAAGAACATCGCCTTCGGTGATTTCATAAACTTTAGGTGATACTGTGTTCATCGTTCCTTCCCCGGCCGTGACCAAAAAGATCGAAGGACCTGGAACGGCCGGGAACACCACTCTTTCTCCTTTTGGGAGAGTACAGTGATCGATCTCAAATTCCTCGAACGGTGGGATATATTTGTTTACATACGGATTCATAGAAACACCTTGTAAAATCTCAGGAATACCCTGTGAAAATATGAGTTTAAAGCTGGGAATAAAAGCGTGTTTATGCTATAAGAACTTAATGAAGTTGTTTATCGAAATATATGATTTACCTGCTTGTATGTGAGCATGGAACAAAGAGTTGGGACATCTATGTATTTGGGAGTAAGACCGGCTCGGACAACGTTGTCAGAAGTTGCCATGCATTCAACACACTCCCCTGATAAATACGCATGCGGTTCGTTTGCTCCGAGGAACAATGCTTCGCCAGGATTCAGTATTACATGGTTTAGAAAGAAAGCCGCTATCACACCAATATCAGACGGGTATTGATTCTCCAACCGCATCACCAGAAGCTCCTTTTCTGTCAATGGCCTCACCTGATGCAAAACAAGAATATTACGGTATCAATCAATCGTGCTAACTAACTTTATAAGATCAACTTGAAGGGATTAAGTAATCAACTAACCTCGCTTTCCACTTGCAGTCGATTTATCAATCTGTTCACTGCATTGGTTACGTTTTCTTTACTAGCTGACATAAGATGAGTGAACACTGCCTGTAGAACAGGTTTAACCTTCTCTTGATCAGTCTGATCACTAGATTGTAAAACTAGGTCTGCGTTTGCATCACCGACGAGGTCGACAACTTCGGGAACATTATGAATCACAGCTTTAAGCTCCTAAAAAGAAAAGAACAGAAAATTGTTCATCAACTCTAAGTGAACAGCATCATCACAATGAAGCATTAGAAACATTCCGGAAAAAAAATTCTATTTGGGTCAAACTATAAAACTATTCTATTAGTAAGATTTCGGTTTTCAAGCAATTCACAATCGGCAAAAAAAAAACAGAATTAGAACATTTCAATAAAATCGTAAGATATCAAGGTTGTCAAGATCGGATCTTAAAATCGTACGATATAAGATCAGAGGGCTTAATAAGATCGTAAAATATAAGACCGTAACGAAAATCGGAAGATTCTACCTAATTATTGTTTGTAAGATCGAGAGGGGTAGCAAAAGTTAGTATTCTCGTAATACTAAAGAACAATGAATAAAACTTTAAAGCATAATTGAGTACCTCAAGAGTGATAAATCCACAGAGAGCCTCAAAATCTGTCATTGCAAGAGCCATCTCAGGTTTATGATTCCCATCTTTATACACATCAGGGTGTAATTTATGCAGCCTCCTAGCCAATTCCTTATCAGGGTGAGCTTGTATAGACAAAGCCTTTCCCACAGACAACACCTAATACATGAAAAACAACACAAAAATTCATCCATTTCATATAATCTAAACAACAAAAAATCAAAATCAAAAGGATTACACATCAAACATTTACATAGACACCCGATACGACACTGACACTCATTGACATAGACACCAGATACAACACAGACACATGACATAATAATCACGTTTGTCCGTGATATGTCATGACATGTTGGACACTGAAACGTGTCAGACATCATATATGGTTTCAACCAGACACCTTAAGCTCAAATGTTGATGCTACATAGTAAACAACACAAATTCAACCATTTCACAAAATCTAAACAACCAAAAATATCAAAATCAAAGGGATACCACATCAAACATTGACACAAACACCATATACAACACTAACATAGTAATCACACAATTGTCCATGACATGTCATGTTATGTTGGACACTGGGACATGTTAGACATCTGATATGCTATCTCAAATGTTGATGTTACATAGTATACAGCAAAAATTGAACCTTTTCACAAAATTATAAACACCAACTCAAAAATGGATAACCAACATTGTAGATAGAAAAAATGTGTACGAAAGGCTAATAAAACTCACAATTATAACAAACCTTAAACAAGAAAGGTAAATCAGAACCCCATTTCTGAACAACTTTATCACCAAGCAAATCAGGGTTCTTAAAAATCCAATCTTTAAGCGTAACTCTTTCTTCACCATCATCAGAAACAAGAAAAGAAGGACCTGAACCGTGAGTACCAATCCAAAGCTCAGCATAAGGTTTCAATGGATCGAATTGAACCCCAGAATTCAGCTCAGAGAGTTTTGCAACATGAGATAGTTGACCTGGTAACCCCCAATCGTAATTCTTCACAGAGCAATGAAGTTTCTGAAGTGAATGATGGTTTGAACCATTTGAATCTTCCATTGTTTTCTTCTTCTAAGGATGAAGATTTGATTAGAATGCGGAAATGGGTTTGTTATAGAATGAATGAAAATGAGAATTGAAATTGAGATTGAGACATTGATGGTATTTGAAGAGAGAGATGTTCTCGAATGCGATAAATTGAAGTAACTTTTTCTTCTTTTTGCGATTCTTGATTGAGAAATTTATAATCTTATCTTCTTGTACACGGTTTGCTGATGATTGTGTGTGAAAGAACACGAAATTTCATGCACGAAAAGACACAAACGTTAATCTCTTTTGACGAGATTTAGGAACTTTCTTCTTCTTCGTACTAATCTGTTTTTTTTATTTTAAATTTTGTGTTTTGTGATCTTCGATTGATTTTGTTTTTAAATTTATTTATGAAACTTTAATATTTCTTTTTCTAAACATGGTTCACGTTGATGGATTAGTTATTGAATTTAATTGCTATATATTGATACTGTATATTTTATACGGTCAGTTAATTTCAACCATTTATGTTTGAAAATTTTGATTTTAATTTTAACTATTTTAAAGATAATACCAACGAATGAAAATTTATACTGATAGTACATAATAATTAATTTTTTAATTATTTTGTGGACTCAACTAATTTTTTTAAATTATTTATGAAACTTTAATAAGTATTTCTTTTTCTAAACATGGTTCACGTTGATTGATTAATTATTTTGTGGGCTCTACTAATTACTTTTGAAAAATGGATTTAGACCAAATTGCCTTTAGAGAGAGGTTCTTATGATACCTCTTGGATTATTAGTCACTATACATGTTTTTTTAAATGTTTAGTTTTGAAGATATATTTTAAGACTTACTTTTTTTTATTTAAAGGTGAATTTTTAGAAATATATCTTCTTTTTATTTAAAGTTGAATTTTTTTAGAGATATATTTTCTTTTTATTTAAAGTTGAATTTTTTCAGAGATATATCTCCGAAATCACCATAAAACACATATTTTATTTGTTTTTGAATCAGACTATTCAAATTTACAAATAAATTGTATATCTTCAAAAATAATTTATTTGTAATTTTGGGAGTCTAACTAAAAAAACAAATAAAGTACGTGTTTTACGAGGATTTCGGAGATTTATCTTCAGAAAAATTCAATTTTGAGTAAAAAAAATGTGTGTTTGAAAATATATATTTAAAAGTAGAAGACATTTAAAGAAACACACATACTGACTAATAACTCTAAGGGGTGTGACAAGAAATCTCATTAACTTTAATAATAGAAGAAATGATAATGATACAAGGTCAATTGAATTTTTCAATATTTTTAAAATTATTTAAAAGTTTAATTTTACATAGTTATTGTCTAATAGAAAAATATCATTGTTTATGTCATATCAATATTTTAAAAATAAATGTGTAAATTAATAGTGTAAATTTATTTTCTAGTTCCAATTTTCTTTATAATTTAAGTATAATTAAAAAGTTAGGAATAATGACATACTTTGGCGAGTATAATATGTGAATTATTATTTTTTGTTGATATACAAAGTGATAATAATTATAAAATAGTTTTGAAAATTTAAACACATAAAATAGTTTTAAAATCATAAAATGAAGTATTAAAGATTTATTTTCTGGTCTGTCTATTAAAGTAATTCTAAGTAAATTTTTATTAAAATAGTTTTGAAAATTTAAACACATAAATTATATTTTAATGTATCTTATATTCAACGAAAAGTAGATATATTAGTTTTATTTATGGCCATGAAATCAAAACATGATAAAGCGGCAAAGAGATAGCCACGTCTGACGATGAAAACATGTTGAATAAACGTGAATTGACTAAAGTACCCTCATGTGATGTAATACGACACCGTTGGCTGTAGCCAAATCCAAACGCGAATTGACTAAAGTACCCTCATGTGATGTAATACGACACCGTTGGATATAATTTAATAATATTTTCAAAAACAAACTACAAGTCGGAATCACTAAATGTGTTGTTGGTGCATACACAATCGGATTTAAGACATACAATTTATAGATAAATTTATTTACAGTTTGATTAATTTATGAATGATTAATTAAAAAATCAATTCGATTTGATCTAATTTTAGGCGGTTTAATTTAGATCAATTTTGAGATATCGAAATTATAAATTATATTTTTATTAAAATTATAAAAAATATTAACAAATAATAAATTTGATATAATATATTAGAAATTATTATTATAAAATGAGAATGATGGAGTATGCTTGAAAGAAATGTAATATTTCTTTCGTTTTAAAATAAGTGTCATATTTAATACTTTCACATTAAAAAAATGTAATAAATGAATTAGAGAATACTAATTTTACCAAACTATTTTTATTAACTATTTATGTATTTTAATTATCATTAATGTAAAGTGGGAGAAATAGTAAATTAAGAGTATTAATTAAAGGATATCCTTGGAAGATCAAAGTTAAAATTGCATTGGAAACAAAAAATGACACTTATCTTTCAACAAATAATTTTTACAAATGTGACATTTTATTTTGAGAATGCGGGAATAGTAAAAATAAATAAATTAAACTAAATTAATAAATAAAATTAAGGTTTAATACCTTTTTTGTCCTCACCTATACCTCTGAGTCCATTTTGGTTTCCTTTCTTTTAAAACGTCTAATTTAGTCCCTTATGTTGTCAGACAGAATCAAACAAGCCTTTTCTGTCAAATATTTATAAACGTTAGAAATAAGGGACGTGACAACTGAGATGGTGACAGAAAGGACGTGGCAGCTGAGGTGACAGAATAATTTTTTATTAAAAAATCTATTTAAATTAATTTTAACAAACTTTAATATAAAATATTTGGGCCTGAAGCCTATGTTCTTTACAATACCATCCCAATGGTCAAGATTTGTTATTATATCGTGAATAAGTGCTTTATAAACACTCAACTTTGTTGTTGAATATTTGATGTGGGACTTCAAGTGTTCTTTATACTGAATTTAAGCAAATCTCATGAAAGCTTCATAGAAAATGCAGTTGTCAAACATTGCCACTGCAACAAAAGCTACTCCAATAGACATTCACATGGATTTATCAGCTATGCCTAAAGTATTCTCAAATTAACATATTTGCTATCATTCAATTCTTTTCAAGTTACTACTATCAATAATAATCCCAATTCTGCTTCTTCTAAAATCATTTATACATATAGTAATACTTCAACAATGACGACTGGAACACATACTGTCTGCAAGTTACAACATAATATTTCTTGAAAGCATTTAGTACATGGAGATTTAATAGGATGCATTAGGCATGATTTTATGATGGATGCTGGCTTAAATTATCGTTTAGGTTTTAATATTAGTACATGATTGTTCTAGCCTGGGCCCCGACCTGACCACGCGAGCCCAGCCCAATAATGTTCCACCAAGCCCAGTCCAGTTCGGGCACCACATCGGACACGAGGTCTCCGACAAGCAAGAAAGGTCTGCCCCAACTACGTCGGGCAGGAGACTCCCCGCTCGACCAAACACTGCCTTTCGCGGGCAAGACCTGCCCCTCGCGGGTAGAACCCGCATCTTGTCGGGCTGGACGACGTCCTTCACACGTTCTCTACGTGCTCCCCTCCGTGGGGACACGTCACCAACCAACTGCCCACCTCCGAAAGAGCAGGTCAAACCCACTTTCCGGAGATCAAGGGATAGTTGGACTAGGGCGAATACCACGTTCTGGTCTTCACTACGCCACGTAAGCCCTAGCAGTCACCTGGGTTGGGTCTGGCAATCTAGCCCAACACAAGTGACAGTTGGCCCAACGCTGGGGTCTCTCTATAAACACCCTCTTTCACAAGAGGGTCAGGTAATTCACTTCTTACCCCTTTTCTGTATTTGCTTTCACTCTGCCCAATTTCTTACTTTGGCATCAGAGTGTCTTGCAGGTACACCCCCTTCCTCCTCCTCATCACCGTTGAACAGGTGGCAGTCCAACAGCGTGTGGCCAGCCAATGATCCCCTTTTGATCAGGTCAGGTCAATGATGCATTAGCAAATGGAGATAATATTGTTCAGGTTTTAATATTGTTCAGGATTTAATAGGCTTAAATTATTGTTCAGGATCCATTAGTACATGGAGATTTAATAGGATGCATTAGAATAATATTAGACACGATTCTTACAAAATGTTGTTCAAGTTTCATTTTTAATGGAAATTATTAATTATAATTTTATGATGGATGTTGGCTTAAATTGTATTTACGTTTGGTTTTATACCATGATAGCAGCTAAAAATCTATATTGATAAGTTCATTACTTTATCTTTCATAGAAATCTAATGTTACACAATTACTTGTCTGTTTTGATAAACTTCTTGCCAATGTTGATTTACTTGCAGTCAAAACTGATTTAATTTGAATGTTATCAAGTTTTGTGATATAATTGTGATCATTATTATAGCATTTTAATAGAAAAAGGAAAAATTAGAAATGCATTGCTACCTTATTTAACCGCTTATTTACTAGCCACATCATATATTTGATCACTTGAAAACGTGGTTAATGAAATTGGATTACACAATAGTGATGCTTGCTACCTTATCACTGTCTATCATCTTGCTTGTTTTCCTTAACCAGCTAACCACAACATGTTTCTTTCTCTTATTTTGAAATGCATTTTTGGCACAAAACGTAGGACTGATATCTTGAGGACATGAATGCATGAACCTAGTACTAATTAAGTATTTCCACAAAACGTGTTTTAAAAATGGATGATATATTTAATGTTTGAAATTAATTATTAAGAAGAAAGTGGACCGGTGGTAAAGAATTGTGTTTGGCAATCAAGTAGACCAAGGTTTGAGTCTTGGTGTGAGCAAAATGCCAAATAGACCTTGAATTTGACTTTGACTAACGGTTCTATCAGAAAGGACTAACGTGGTTCTTTTTAAAAAGATAAAGGATCAAATTGAAACTTTTAAAAGATAAAGGACCAAAATGGACCCCTAGATAAAGATAAGGGACTAAAAAGGATATTAAGCCTAAAATTAAAAAACAAATATTTTCAAATAATAAATTAACACAACATTTCATATATATATATATATATATATATATATATATATATATATATATATATATATATATATATATATATATATATATATATATATATATATATATATATATATATATATATATATATATATATATATATATATATATATATATATATATATATATATATATATATATATATATATATATATATATATATATATATATATATATATATATATATATATATATATATATATATATATATATATATATATATATATATATATATATATATATATATATATATATATATATATATTATTTCAGTTATGATCGATTTCAAAAAATCAATCTAAAATTCGTTTTAGTTATGATATTCAAATACATTCAATAATATTTATTTTTTAATTGATTTGAGATTTTTATTTGAATCTGTTTGAATTTAAATACTCCTAAATCATCTCAATATTTAAAACATAAATTCCAATGCCGAAAATAATATTATTGACACAATATTCTTGACATAATACTATTGTACTTAATAAAATGTAAGATTTGAAACTTTGTATAAATAAATATACTTTCAAGATTTGATTTCATATAAATTTTCATATTTTTGTGATAATTTAAAATAAAAAAAATAAAGTGCTACAACAATTATAACCAAATATTATTTCACTAAATGAGATCAATTACATGCATCAACTTTCGCCGTAATATTTTATTTAGGTGTTTATTTGTAAATTTAGTAAACAGTCACGAATTTAGTTCACTTAAGAGGTTAACTCGAAAAATCTCAAGGACAGTTTCATGTAGAGAGAAATACAAAGAGAAAAGTGTTTGTGATTAAAAGTTAATGCTTGAATAATGACGAAATAAATGTAAATGCTAATTGCATTAAGTTTTGGATAAAGACGATAGAAAAAACAATAAGAAATTATTGTGAATCGATGTCGTTAAGAACAAATAAAATTATGAGAAATATTGTGTTTCTTAAACAAATACAAGAAACTCTATTAGGTTTTACGAAAGAAAGAGAGAAGAAGGAAGAAGAAATTAGAATTGGCTAAAACTGTTTTACTATTCACTTACTCAATAAGGGTTCAAAGAGTAGGTGATGGAGCGTGGCTTAATTTTGCGACTCAAAACCGCTGAATTTCGCCAAATTCCAAGGGTTTGGGCATCATATTTTGTGCAAACTTTAGAAGCCACGTCTAGTCAATCACAATTCATTATGAAGCGAT
Organism: Lathyrus sativus; assembly: GCA_963859935.3. Classification (NCBI taxonomy): domain Eukaryota; kingdom Viridiplantae; phylum Streptophyta; class Magnoliopsida; order Fabales; family Fabaceae; genus Lathyrus; species Lathyrus sativus. The sequence goes on from OZ012737.1 coordinate 11,169,638, forward strand.
GTTTAGGTATTTTAGCTCTTTTGAGGGGGAAACCTATTGACTTCGGGTGCTTAATTGCTGAAAATATAAAATATATGGCTAACGCTGCACAAAGAGCTTGTGGGCATTTTTGTCTTATAAATGAACTGTGCAGGAGAGCAGGTGTACCCGAGTACCCCGATGATGAGATGATCAGTCTGAAGGCACCTATCAACGCTTCGGCTATAAAGAGACTGCAACAAATGTATCAAAGAGAAACTGCTCAAAATGATCAAAAAGACAATCAAGCTGGAAATGATGAAGGATTCTACCAACCACAAATGCAGAACCAACCACAGCAAATTCAAGGTCAACAAACTTCAAAATTTCAAAGAAGAATGGAAGTTCACGCATTAGGGGTTACAATGTGGATTATAGAAGTTTCACCCGCTTTGTATATTGACCCTCCGAGATACGCTATGGTGTTCAGAGACTTCTGTAATCAACAAGAAGACCATATGCCAGCTCAAAGCTTAAGATCCCGATTTGAATCGGTTCAAAGCTCTAGTGCACACGATGCAGGTCATCACGCGCGCAATGACCCCTTTTTCTGGGCTTCTTCTGATGCGTTCTAATTCATTCTGAGCTCTTTTTAAGAGGATTTTCTACACTTTTGCAAGAGTTACAAAAATTGGCAAAAGAAGCATAAGTTTTACAGCACCATAGGGGATTTAGAGAGCATTTAGAGCCATTGGAGGCCAATCCATCAAGAGAAATCATACGCTATTCTTCTTTATTAATTTTGGTATTGTAATCTGAATTATGAGTAGCTATACTCCTATATGTTAGGTCGTGTGTGATGAACCTGTTTCAATATTGTTGGGTAATATGTTGATTTACCTTTGCATGAATACTTTAATCTATAATTCTATTCAGTTGCTTATTATTCCTAATGCTTTTTATGTGAGATACTCTTTAAATCTGATTTTGGGCACATAGAGAATACTGACCATTAGTCTATGTGTTAGACCTAGGACAATTATTGTACTTATGCTGGTTGAATAGGAATAGGAGACCACGAGTAGTGGTCTAGTGAATTAATGTTTTGTTCATCGCCTGATCAAACTTATTCTAGTGGACTAGGGATAAGAAACTCTGAGTGGTGATTAATGAGCTATTTTGCAAAGGATTGGTTATAGTGATGATTTTAATTTGTCGTGAGATTATAGGGATAAAATTATTCATGTAAGGCATCAAAATCAACAATAGAGAAATATGGGATTCAATACACAACCTGACCGATTTCATAATTTTGTCTAAACACTTATTTACTTTTTGCATTGCAAACTCGAAATCCCCCCAATTTACTATTTTTCCATGCATTGCACACAATTTTGTCTTATTAAAAATTAGTCTCTGTGGATTCTATCTTTTTATTACTGTGACATTATCGGTACACTTGCCAAGAAGTTATCAGGTTGCCTATTTGTTTTGTGTTCTGAGAGTTATTAAACTATTTCTTTTATGATTTGAAATGAAGTTTATTTTTTATTTACGAGACAATTAAAGTTGAGTTGTTATTATTTATTTCTGCTGCTATAATATGATAATTCAGCGTCTCTTATGAAAACTTTCAAAGGACTCAATGGTTGCATCTTCAATGTCTATTTTTCTCATTATTTAAGGAATTAAAAAAATTGAAGAAAAGCATGAGATTACAACACATGAACACAACAACATAAATGAATACACTTTGAATATGCTAATAAATTTTTTACAATCAAAGAGAAGCTACTCTGTCAAAGTTTTAGCACAAGTTAAACTTATGATTTCTTATCCTTGAATATCTTAGAAATCCTTAAGTCTTAAAAGAGTTCAATTATATTTTATTATTTATACACCTCTAATTATATATCAAGTGTATTCACCCAACAATTATTTATCCGAGAATATACATATATCATCCCATAGACGACAATACTATTTTGTACATGAACAAAAACTGGATAGAAATGACTACAATCGAAAGGCTCCTGTTACGGTGGTTGATATCTCAAGTGTATACATGACATAGATCAAAGATGTTCGTAAAATGCATATCATTGATAGATATAAGGGCGAAAGTCGTACTCTTGTTGTGAGTCTTAGAATGAATTTAAAATTTTAATATGTGAAAAATAGCTTAACATAAACAAATTCTATTAAATATAATATGTTATCATATTATTAATATAATTTTTTTTAGAACTCATCGTTAGAATTTGTTTGAGAGTTAATTTTTGGAGAGTTTTGGAGGAAAAAGTTTTAAAAAATTGTGTTTATATCTTGGTTGATATTTTTAAAAAGTTTAAAAAACAATATATTAAATTAAGATATAAAATCATAGTGTTTTTTAAACTTTTAAGAATATCAATCACACTTCAAGATATAAACGCAATTATTTAAAAATTTCTCCTTCAAAACTAAAAAAAAAAAAACTTTCAATCTCTTTAGAGTGTTTTTGAATGAATGACGGAAAGTAAGTTTTGAGAAAATTTGAAATAACTTGACCAATATTTATTGTTTGGATAAAAAAATATAGAGAATTGTTAAAATGATATAAATTTATGAAATATTTTATTCATGTTAAATTCAAGAAATTTAAAATACCATCAAAAAGTAAAAAAATTCAAATTGCTTATTCACTCTATATAATGCAAATGTTAAATTGCTTATTATTATTTTTTAAAATTTTACAAAATGGTCTTTATATTTTATGAAAATTTCAAATTTACCTCCAAAATTTTCAAAAAATTGCAAATAAATTTCTAATAATTTTCAAAACATATAAATTAGTCCTTTCAAATTTTCAAAAATTACAAACTAGTATGTGTTTTTTATATTTTAAATTTGACTCAAAAGTTTTAAAATTTATAAAAATAATCTAAAACAATTAACGATGAATTATTTTAATACTTGATCAAAAGAAAAGAATTTAAAAATAAATAAAATTTAATTAAATCATTTAAATTATTTAAATTTTAAATTCATTAAAAATTCTCAATTGACTCAATCAAACAAACTCTTAAAAAATTTCTATTTATTTTCCAAAAATGAAAATGTAGTATTAGTTGGAAATGTGAGTGGATATTATTGAAGATGAAAGAGATAGGCAATGTCTCAATTTGATTCAATCATCATAGTGTAATGTGAGGTGGAGTGATAGTGATGGGTAAGTGTGACAAAATATAATGGACAAGTGAATGTGAATTTCTCACGTGAATATGACTGACACCTTCATCAATAATGTTGTTCTTGTTCACATGCTTTTCTCGTGCCAAAAATTTATATGATTGTACTCTACTTTTTACATATTATAGAGAAAAAATATGAAATTTTTTTTTGTCAGAGCCCAAATATTTGGAGGACTCTTCTGAGCAAACAAATAATTGTCAGCAAAGTTGTTTTTTTTCTTTCTTGAAATTCAAAGAATTATGATTAATTTATACGTAGGTCGTCTCTCAGTGTCAGTGTCGGCCCAGCAGAGTGCTTTCGCTGTTGGGGTTCCTTCCGATCTCTACGCATTTCATCGCTCCACCGGAAATTCCCTCTGCCCCTACCTATATTCTGACCCTTTTTGGATTTACTTGACATAGACTCAAGTAATTTCTTAGATTTCGGATGGTGCGTCATCTCTTAATTTTTTTTAAAAATAAAATATTTTATTAATTAAAGAATATTATTAAATATAAGCGGTTCCATCGGATCCAGCTACAAAACAAATCATCAAAGGACTAAAAGGGAAAAACAAACTACGACCAAGATATCTATCACCCCTCTATCATTAAGATAGTTATATACTTTCTGAGTTTCTTATTATTTCATCCTCTATATACCAGTGTATCTATAATTTTCTTTCCTATTGTATTGATCTCAATCGTCTCTCCAAAATTTTTATTATTACTAACTTTCTAAATCTCATAGATTGTCTCAGAAACTGCCGTTATTATAACGGCAGTTCGGACTCCTTTTAAAAGTTGATCTCTTAACTTTTAAAATTTGTTATGTTAATCATTTTGATACTGTAGTAACAAATTTAGCGACTGATTTTTAAATTTTTTTTGTCGTTAATTAAACAAAAAAGATTTATATAACACGTTTTAAAAATTAAGAGATCAATCTAATACAGAAAAAAATTAAAAAATTAATTTAAATTCAAAGATATAGTTAAGGGATAAAAAAATAATATAAAAAAAAATATGAAAAAGAAAATAAAAGTTGAAATAATTTAAAAAATAAAAGGAAAAAAAAGTAGGTAGCTATCTCACTTAAAAAATAGATAATCATTATTTGTGGCTTCATATATATATAACTTATATGTCAATTTGATTATTTGTTTTTCATTAAGTCACATTTTTTTAATGTTGTACACATTTTTATAAAGATATTAATAAAAACTAATAAAGGATCTTTGAGTAAGAAACACAAAAAAGTGAAATTAGTCTTGTTTTTTTTTTTTTAACAAGAGGGGTAGATGGTGAATTAATCATCATCTTTAATATTAGATTAAAATAAAAAGACAATAGTACACAGCGGCAGGAAATATAAAATTTGATCCAATAAAAAAAAAAACAATTTAAAGATAATACGAGTAATTTTAAAGGATAAATAAATCAAATTTAAATTTAAATTTCGAATAAACACATCAAAGCACAATTCAAAGAATTTGCGTACGGATACGAAATTAAATGTTGGTTCAAAAAAGAAAATTATCTATTGGCAAGAAAAAATTGTTCAATCAATTAAATTTTTATTTCAATGATCTAAATAATTTATTATTTTTGTCCAATTAAAAAGATTTGATAGAGAGATGTTACTTTTCATTAAGATACTATCGCAATTGATTATAAATTAACTTTTTCTTAGTTGCGGATCACCAATTTCAACTCTTGAATTAATTGTTAAGAATGATTAGGATTGAATGGAATAATGGAAGTTGAGATTTGTGTTAGTTTGGAAGTTATGGTAATTAATAGTTAATTGGGTAATTGAGGAATGAGGTAGTCAGAGATCAATGGTGTTTGAGTTTATCAAAAGGAACAAGTTAAGATGTAAGACAAAGAGTAAGTAGTAATTAACTTAATTTGAATGCTTTTGTTTTGATTTTTCTACCACTTTTGGCTTGAATTTTAATGAATCGTCCCATGATTTAAGGTGCTTTTGATAAGTGATTTTGTGTTGAAATTAGCATTTTTGAATGGTCTAAAATCATTGATTAAATTATGAATCTTTGGATACGAATCAATGTTGAAAAGTGTTGAAAATCAAACCATGGAAGTGAAGCTTAATAAAAGATAAAATTTGTTGGAAATTAGCACTTGACGTAATCATGACACAATCCATTTGTGATGAATGTTGATGAGTCCCTTGATCAAATGCTTGTAGTAGGAGTGGACATTCGGTCGATTTTGGTTGAAAAATACACATCCATCAATAATCGCGGTTGATATATATACACCCATTATCGACTATTTGAGATTACATATTCATCGGATGACGGATTTGTCGGTTTAACGGGTTCATGATCGATTTTTTCAATTTTAAATACATACCAGATTTTAGATTTTACTAGAGATATTTATAGAAAAAACATAAAGATAATCTGAATACCAAACAAAAACATAAAATATTAAAACCTTTACATAATTAGTATAATAAACTCATAAAAGATATATGGCTAACTTACAAAACTATGTAATTGGATTATTTGACTTGAAATTTAAGAAAAAAATGAAGAGAAGTCATAACAAAATATAGATCTATCATTTAAAGATCTTATAACATGTGATTTTCAAGAATCAATTTACAATCACATTAAACTTTCTCCATCCTTGCCCTATAGAAAAGCATATGGTGATAAGAAAAAAAAAATAGAGATTGAATATGTGAGTGAGGAAAAAGATGGAGGAGAAAGATGATACAGGTTACAATGGATGAGTAAAAATAGATCCTGTTAATAAAAGTGAGAACGACTAGGGTTTGTTGGTGTTGAAAGAAATGAATGATAAAATGAGTCAATAGTTAGTGTGGGTCGGGTTTAATAAAAACTGCAAAAGTAGCCTAGTAAAAACATAACTAAAAACAAACATTAGTTTCAGGTGGATTTGAATTTAGACGATCCAATTTCTATCATCCGACGCGATCCAAACAAACCAAAGTGAAACTGATTAGACAAATTGCATAACCTGTCCAACCGTTTTAAATCGTTCGCTTACCCTTATTTGAAGTGGTTTTCTCGATTTTGGATCAGGGGAGACCCGTTTGTCCACCCCTAGCTTGTAGAATATGTCTCGAAAAATTAAGGAGTGAAAATCGAGCAAACCTCCGAATTAAGTGACAATCATTCATATCTCCCATTTAACCATGAATCTCAAATAAAGAGATGATCTGCACCATAAGTAATATGGAAAATAAAACCCAAATAATTACCAAATAATATCCACTTTAAAAATCCACTTAACTTGATTACATCCATTATTACTGAACCTTTGGCCTAAATATTTTACTATATGCAAATGCCAATGAACGACCTAAATGCATGATCAAATAGACAAATATATGAAAATGAAAAAAACCATAAGTCAAGCAAATTGAATTAAGAGGTATGGCAAATTCTGGGGTATGACAATTCTCTCTTGTGTTTTTACAAAACAATGATCACTCAGACATGATTTAGCGAGCTTTCACACCTTGTTTATTTCATACTTTGAAGCTTAAAACTTTGCTGAATACACCAATCATATAAGCACTTGCTTGAGTTTTCTTGAAGATGAGGCTTGAGATGTCTTCAAGTTATATGTTTTCATCAAAGTTGATCATCAAACCCTAAATTCTTGACATACTTGATTAACTTTATGCTTTAAGGTGAGATTTTAAATCTTCATAATGTTTCATCAAAGGTTGCATCTTCACAAGTTGCCATCATAAAAACAAACCATGATAGTCATAACTTACTTTAGCTTTAATCACTTCTTGAACATGCAAGCACATAGTTCAACATTCTCTTCTTTCTGATGATGAAAACACATCTTTCAGGGAGGTGGTAAAATAAACAACAAGTGGATAACAATGGAGTGTTTAATCTACCTCTCAAACGAGTAGAGAGTATAATCTACTCTCTTTGAGAGTATACTTCTCCCATTTGTCATAATAAAAAAGGCAGGTAAAAGATGTAAAGAGGGAAAATAAATATGCAAGCAGAAAGTAGCATATGCATTTTAGAAAGGAAAAACAACACAATTCATTTATTCAAATTATATTAGATTTCAAAGTACAAAAATCAGGAAAATTCAGGAATTGAAACAATGAAAAAGCAAAAAAGCAAGCACACTAAAACACATGAATGAGAATATTATTCATCATCAAAATCATCATCGGCGAACAATCATGGAGGTAGTTTCCTTATGTATTGGGAGAAATGGTGAGCCAGGAAGTTGATTTTGTCATTTGAGTTTTCTAGTTTTTTGATATGATCTTGACTAGTAGGCCTTCAGCTGAGGGTAGTTGGGGGATATCATAGTCAAAATCTTATAGGTTTATAGGTGCTTCTTGATCTTCTATCTTTATTTTCTTTCCCTTATAGGATTGTTCAATCAATGTATCGTCAATGATCTCATACCTCATTGTTGCTTGAGCAACTTCTCTTATTTTTTCACTCATTCAAATACTTCACTGCACAAGTTGAATCTGGTGTGTTCCAAGTTATTGTGAGGTTACTATATGATAGACACATTACTTTTCTTTTGCTTCCTAACATGTATTTAATTACTTAAATTTCCCAGTTTGTTTTGATTTTGCTTGCAATCATCCATACACCTTCAACATCAAACTTGGTTATAAGATCGAAATTGTTTCTCCTTGGAAAGAGTATGTGATTTGACACATAATGGATTAGAATAATGTTGGGGAAAATAGAGCCTACGGTAAAAGGATTGCGTATCAGAGATGTTGAGTCTTTAAAAGACAAAGATACAATAGTCTTGAAGTTGAAGTTGTCACCTTGTTCTTCTGGCTTGAAGATAGGACCTTGATGGGGAAGATCCAAGATGCTTGAAAATTCTTCCAGTGATATAGATATCTTGTGTCTTCTTACTTCGGATTAAAATATTCCATTTCTGAAGTATAAATTTAAGAAGAACATATTGAATAATGATGGATACATATTTCTTGGAGGGTTGTAGAGGAAAGTGGAAAAATCTAACTCTTCAAAGATCTTAAAGTATACACATTCTTTAAAGACTCCTGACTCCAAAGTGTGAATTCTCAATATAATCATGTTGGCGAATTCTTGGAAGAATCTTCCTTCTTGTTATTGAGAGGTGAAATCACCGCTGAGAGAGATAGAGGCAAATCTTAGCCTCCTATAAGCCATGATAATGAAGATGATGATGAAGAAGAATTTGAAATAATAATCTCACAAATAACTAAAGAGAAAATAAAATATGCAATGCAGAATAATGAAGAGGGATTACCTATTTATAATGATGTGAAAAAGATGTTCATCATCTATCTTAGCTTAGTTTTGATGAAGTCCAAGCTTATAAATGAAGAAAGATCAAATAAGAAAAAGATTGAAGTCAACTATCAAGATTGCATAATCTTTGGAATTCAAAGGATTTAATCATGAAGATTAAGGTATGATGGCAATTCATATGTATATAAACATTAGGTGCTCTAAATATTTTTTATATAAAACATTCTATATTTCTCAAACATTCATGCATGATTGCTATTCAAGGCATATCTTTAAAAAGAAAAAAAAAACAATTTTATTAATGATACAAATGATTATATGGGAAGTACAATCGATTATATGTAGCCACATTTTGCCTTGGTTTTTAACCCCCACCATCGATTCAAAATCCCCCACAATCAATTTCTTAGTGTAAATATTTTAAAAAAACTTGTACGTTGAACTTGAAACAATCGGTTGATCCATATGTGCAATCTATTTCTTCATGAAGCTGTGTGAAAAATCTGAAACATCATTGTGTCTCTTCATTTCACATATTCATGAAACCTTTTCCAAATCATTACAACCAAACAAGAATATCTTACAACCATTGCTACTCATTCGAGAGGCATATTATGATGTATTTAATGCGAATTTTTTCATATTTTTCAAGACATCTCTTTCATCATATTTTTCTAACAATTCATATTATTTTTTCAAGTGTTCATATACATATGTCATAGAAATTTTTACTGCATAAATTTCATTCATCTGAGAAAAGTTTCATAAACCATTGAGAACTTAATGTTTACATATTCTTGAATTGTTCATTTGAAAGAGAATATTAAAATTTTAAGAATATTGGAAAGCATATAAAATTATTTGTACTCAATTTATTTGTTTGTTGTAAATTATTCACCAAGTGTATGGTGAAATTGTCTGTAAAAAAAGCGTGTGTACTTTCTACAGGTGTTTACAAATAGGAAGTGGTGTTCTTTATATTTGTTGTAAAAAAGGTTCTTTGATTTAGGAAGATTTAAACTTCACAAAGGTATTTGGTGTTTGTTGTAAAAAGGTCATTTGAATTTGGGAGATTCAAAGTCCACCATAGGTTTTGTGTATTGTGTTAGAAGATTTTAGGAGAGCCTTGGGTTAAGGATGTACAAATGTCTAACACAACGAAATCCTTCATGGAGTGTGAAGGGTCTAGACGTATCCTTGATTGATATGGGGAACTAGAAGAATTCTTGTGTCTCATTTACTTTCCTACACTTTAATTTTCTGTATTTGTGTTTAAAGTTCATCATTACAATTTTGGAAAAACAAAACATTTGCAAAATAATCACAAAGTTTCATAAAACCTAATTCAACCTCTCTTAGGTTGTGCACTCTATAGTCACAAGTGAAGCCTCTGACGAATTTGTGCGTGTAAAACTTGCAGAAAATCAATGAGGATTATGCACAATAAAAAAATTAAAACCAAATATTCCCAAAAGTGCTTATCCAATTTATTTGGTTAGGCTCCAATTGATTGCGACATCACATTTTCATAGAGTTGAACAATTTACATTAATGTGCGGATTTTATTGACTTTGAGACGAAGCTTCTATCATATATAATTTGAAAATATATGCGCCAAGGTGATCCAATCGACGGGCTTAAGGCCTCAATTGGTTGGCCTTTTGTAGTTCAGCCTTCTTGGTGCTTTTTGGGCCTTGTGCTAAATTTGGATTTGGCTTTCTTATTTTTTGCACCTATAACTAGCTTGTTTGAACCTCTTACTAGAACACTCGTCTATTTGGTTAGCAAAATTATTTTAATTGATGTTAAAAAAATTAAATGTGTTATTTTAAAGGATTAATTAGAGTTTTTCGATTGTTCAAACTTCAAAATAGTGTACTACCATTATTACTAAGTAACCATAATAAAACCTCCCCCTTTCGAGGGAATGATAACACAATGTGGCATTTCCTTCTATACAAATTATTAGATACAAGAGTTAGTTAAACCATGAGATAGATATTTCCATCACAAAATTATCTTATCAACCTACTACGAGGTTAACAGATCACCATATATTAGAGAAGTTGAAACCATCCTCAATGAAAGACTTTCTTTGATAACGATCATTGATATACACCACCAGCGAATATCCTTGGATTATAAGCTTCACATTAAAACTAATACATACTTGAGAGTATACTCTTTTCTTTGCACAACTTCATTTAATATGTTCTAAGGCTTCATAAATGCTGCAAAGCATCCCTGCAAAAAAACATACTAGAGTTTTAGCTTTGGCACTCAAACTTTCTTGGATTCAGGTGCGTTAGTAGTTCTAAATGGTCTAGGGTTACTACCATTATACCTTTCAATTTATCAAAGCAAAAAGGATTTAAATGGCCAAATTTATTACAATGAGATCATTTATAAATAGGTTGATTCACTTTCTTCCTATTTAATGCTTTATTAGGTGTTCTATCAGATTTAACTGTAATTCGATTTTATTTAAAGAAGGAATTTGAATTGATAGGATCAATTCAATATTTTATTTAACCTTATTAAATTTACTTAGGGGCTCATGCAAATTGATCACTTCCTTTTTCATCGAGACACAAGTCTCACATGTTCCAGTAGAGTTTCTATTAGCTATTTCAAGCTTAAGCGTTTCATTACTCTTTTCAAGAAACCCAAGATAATACTTAAGGTATAGGTTATGATATTTAATCTTACCATTATCTTTAATTAACTTAGAATTTAAAAGTTGTTTGTATGATAACTTTGTTACCTCATGTTCATCTTCCTCGTGAAATACTTTTAAGTAGACTTCATCTTCTTCGTGGAAGAAGATTCTTTGATGGTTTTTCACAGGTTGATTATTCATCTTTTTCATAGGTTTTATTCTACTTTCTTCTTTCGAATATTCCACTATATGAGGACTCTTCTTCTCCACATCCTCTTACAGATGAAGTTTCTTTATTTGAGGTTGAATTCTCTAAAGATCATGCAACTATTGAGTATGTTCTTTCGAAGGAAATCATAGGAGTTGTCTTGTAGGAATTTGATGAAGTTGATAAGGCTTCTCCAAGTTTTGAATTTAGCCTTCATCTTTAAGTAATTGAACTAATTCGTTCAATTTCTCCACAATTTCTTCCTTCTTTGAACTAGCAATTTTTCCATAATTTTTTCCTCTATTCTTAAACACTCCCATATCTTGATTTAAGAATTGAACCAAATTTCTGATTATGATTCTTAACTCTTAGATATTTTCCAGTCGCAAACATTCTAATATTATTTCTAACATTTCTGAATTTACATAAACACTCATGAATGACACATTGATCTTCTTCACCTTGTGTGTTCATTCACTGTTGTTCAATACTTGGAGAAACTCATATATCATCTCAAGAGTGTCTCACATTTCCTTGGCGTTTTTAGAATTATAAACACAAAAAATGTGATTGTCATCTATATCCATAACTAAAAAATTGTTAGTTTTGAAATCGATCTCAAATTTTATATTTTCCTCTACAGTCCAAAGGAAATCAGGTTTATCTACTAATTCTTTATTTATATGGTGAGTAGGGATAAACGGGCCATTGATTATTGTTTATCATAATTTAAAATAAAAACTTTAAAGAAGATTCTAAATCTAGTTTTACATAGTTCAAACCTATCACCATTAAATAGTGTAAGTGTGTTTAGGAAAAATCTCTTGTTAGAAAAAGTGTTGTAAGTCGTCTTCCTCCTGAGACGACAGTCTTTGAAAAGGAATTAGACTCTGATATCACTTATTGGACATGTGACTTCATACACAAGAGGGGTGGGGATGAATTTTATGGGTTTTAAAAATGATAATTTAAAATAGAGTACTTTTCAATTTTAGAGTTTAAAAATATTTTTAAGAAAATGTTTAGATATAGCAGCGGAAAAACAAGGTAAGGAAAATATGAGGAAAGTAAAGAGATAAGGGAAAAGATATGACACCATGATTTATAGAATTTCTTTATAAACAAAGTGACCTACTCCTTTCCCCAAGACTTAATCTTGAGAGTATCCAATAATGCTTATGAGTTTTTAATGGGTTAAGCTCATGAATCCCCTTATACAAGGAAAATGATGTTTAAGGTTAATTTCCAACCAAACAAGGAACAATGGACTAAAGCAGTTAGTCTTCCTTCCAAACACGAAAAAAGTTTCGAGCGGTTAGTCCTTATGCTAAACTAATATTTTATACAGACTTATCTCGAACCAATGTAGAGTTTCAAAATGGTTATCCTCCAACCCGAACCAGAATTTTACACAGGCTGACCACATACCATATTGAGATTTTGCACCAAGATAATCTCTAACAAAATAGAGCTTTTACATTGGGCTGAGCTCAAGAGACAAGGAGAGTATTTTTCACTAGTTATCTTCAAGAACCAACAAATAGGGATTTTCCTTAAGTGACTCAACTCATGAACTAAACAACGACTTAACACTAAATCCCCAAACCAAATCTTTTAACAAGTTTAGATTTGAACCCAAACAAACACTTCCTAAGAAGATATATTTAACCCAGAACAAAATTTTCTTAGTTAAACACAAGAGCTTTCTCACAGCGTTATGGCTAAATTAATGTGAGAGAAAGTAGAAAAGTATTTTAGAGAGAGAAAGAGAGAGAGAAAAGTGATGAGAATGAGAAGACTCGTGATTATGGATGTAAAAAATGTGAATTAAGAGGCCTCTATTTATAGGCCAAATGTTGGTACGAAAAAGCAAAAGATCCATTGGTGAATTTAATATCCTAATAGATTGGGTCCTTATTACAATAGATTAGATGATCTAAATAATCAATTACAATTGTCGCTTTTGGAAAGTTTTGAGAGAAAGTCGTTACCCTTGATTATGACATTGTCATAAAAGATTATGGACAACATTCTCCCTTATTTAATCGATTAAAATATGCTCCAATCGATTTGAAAGTTAAAAAACACATGTCCAAATTGTTCTAGCAGTTATTAATTCATTCGGCTAGGCTCAAAAACACATTTAGATTATTTTCTTTGAAGAATAAATGCTTTAAAAAAGGTTTTAGTGAGTGTGTGGTTTTTCCATAATACTTTAACACCTTTGTGATTTTACAAAACACTAATCATTTAGACACGACCAATCGAGCTTTCACACTTCCACTCTTTCGTATTTTAAAGCTTTAAGACTTTGTTGAATACACCAGTCATATAAGCACTTGCTTGAGTCTTCTTGGAGATGAGGCTTGAGATATCTTCAATTTGGATTCCATAATAAAAGGTGATCATTAAAACCTAACTCTTCAGCTTTATTTGAATGAAGAGCTTGAACAAACTGTCTTGTGCATCTTTAATCGCTTGACATACATGTTTGGCTTTATGCTTTTAGATCATATTGAATCTTCATACTTTGTCATCAAAGTTTGTAGCTTCAAAAGTTGTCATTATCGAAAATAAATCATGGTAGTCATGACTTACTTTAGCTTTAATCACATCTTGAACATGCAAGCACGTAGTTCCACATATCTTCCAATGTTAGTTCTTACCGCAATAGAAGCAAATACCCTCCTTAGTTATACCTCATATTGGCTTCAAAGCTTGAGCAATATGTTTGGGCCTAGAAATTTCCTAGCCTTCCCTTTATTATCCTACTTGTTAGGCATTTTGTTCTACTTTTTTCCACTATTAACCATGAGAATGGCCTTCCCTTTTAATTTCAGATTCTGCTCAACAATTCTCACCATGCCAAGTAGTTATGGTTGAGATTTCTCCATGTCATTCATGATAAAATAAAGGATAAACTAAGTGAAATTATTTGGAAACAATTACATGACCAAATCAGTCATAAGCTTCTTTCTGAGAGAAAACCCAACCTTTCAAGGTTCTTCACATACCCAATCATCTTGAGTACATGGGGACCTACAAAGGCTCCCTTGGCTAACATACCTTGAAAAAGGTTTTAGAAACTTCAAACCTCTCATGCCTAGCCTACTCTTGATAGAGTATCTTCATATTTTGATCATATCAAACACTACCATGTTCTAATGTTACTTTTGCAATTCAGAGGTTATGATAGCTAGCATGAGGCAGACAGTTTCATTGGCATCATTGACATGCTTCTTACAATCATCGATTTCAGCCTTAGAGGAAGAACAAAGAGGTCCCTCTTCAAGAACATGTGTCTCTAAGACATACAATTTTGCCCAATTTTGAGGACAATCCTAAACTTTTGCTGTTAATCTAGAAAATTTGTCCCAGAAAATTTTTCCTTGTCAAGGATTAATCATAAGATGTTGTTAGAGGTATTTTTTGACATGGTAATTTACATAAAAAGATGTGAAGATGTAAGTATCATTGAAAACATATTCAATTTGACCTTTAACCAAATATGCTCCCACTATTTTACTCAAATCAAATGACCCTCAAGATTTGATTTGAAAAATCCTATTGAAGATTTTCTAGTGGATTGAGATCCATATTTCACTCTGATTTAAGTTAGTGTTATGATGATTACACAAAACTATGTTTTTTAGGTTGGAACTTCTTCTAATTGTATCTAACACAATTCTCAAATATTATCAATTAGGTGAATATTTCCCTATTCTAATCCATCATATGGATTTTTCAAACTCTTGTTTCTTAATGTATATATTTAATTTAGTTAAGTTATACCCAATGTTTTAGCAATTAGATATTACATTTATCCCATCGCTCCTTACTAATACAGAATATTCACCTTGTATTAGGCGAAACCTAGATTATTCGATAATAGTCTTACGCATGCTAAAATTTGAAAAGCATAAACTTAATATATATTTTAAGGGAATTTGTAATTAGTTTGATCTCACCGACTTATTTATCATATAAATTGTTTCTCACATGCATCAACATACATTCACATGCATCAACATACATATAAAATGATATGATTATGGTCCCTAGCATAATTGTTTCTTCAAGAAATTTAGAGAACCTAACCTACACCTAATAACGACCTGCGCTTCTCCAAGTTAGACCTCCATGGCTGTCCTCCTTTGATCTTGTCTTTTTTTCTTCATTCTATTACATCAAAGAATACTCGTTTTACATATGAATGAGCCATATGAAAAATTAAGTTACATAAAGAAAGTATAGAGAGAGACACCACAAACAGGTTGTATTAAAAAATCTAAAAAAAATAAAATAAAGAAAAACTAAGGCCATAATAGTTCACCGCGAGGCCACAATAATAAATACACTTTTATTATTATTATTATTATTATTATTATTATTATTATTATTATTATTATTATTATTATTATTATTATTATTATTATTATTATTATATTATGTTAATTAAATAAATTAAATTAAGTTCCGGCGATTTATCACACTATGTAGAGTTAGTCAAGGGTTCCGCCGCTCGACAAAAAAATTTAATGAACAATTCACTAGGAGTCAACGTTGTTTTTTGTATCAACATTTAGTGCTTTTTGAAAACCTTAAGATACAACTCTTTCACCGTTATAAACCCTAATTGCATAACTCTTGATAGCACAACTCTTGAACCATCATAAACCCTAATGCAACACATTCATACCATAAAAAATATATAATGATTGATTACTCAATATCGAAGGTGCGAGAAATACAAGAAAGGGGGAGTTTGAATTGGGTTTCATGATTATTTAAAACTCTTTGCCACCCAATTTAACAAGCAACATAGATAATGATAAAGATAAGAACACAAGTATTTTTATTCTGGTTCACTATTTACGAATATACGTTCAATCCACCCACCTGAGTGATTTCACCTTCAAAAAGGAATTAATCCAATAATCAAACTAATTATACAACTCAAAGACCAATTGTCTAAGAATTTTTTATAGTTTCGACTATATCTAATCTCTAAAGGAATTACAACTCAAAGACTAACCGTGAATGACCTCTTGAGAGTTCTAACTACACTTAGCCTCTCAAGGAAATTAACCAAAGTTAATATAACAGATTTTTGTGTTTACAAAATGCTTAAGAATACAAATACACAAGTTTAAATCAAATATTACACTTAACAAATTATGTTCTAAGTGTAAAAGTGTGAGAAACACTTCTTATGTTTCTCTTTTTCACGTATTCTGAATGTAAGTGTTGATATTTACTTAGTGCATGTATATTCTTTTTATCTTCAAAGACCTCTTTATATAGAAGAAAATAGACCTATTAGAGGATGAAGATGAAATATTCTCTACATGAACATTGTATGAAGGTCACTTCATATGCAACAATAAAGTGACGCATGTAGTCGATAGTTGGTGGGGATGATGGGACGTGGAAAGCTTCTTTAGTACAAATACTGTAAAGTAGATTTGCTTTTGTACTTCTGTCATATCAAACAATGTTGACCTTTTGATACCGATCTTCTAGTTAGAGGCTTCGTATGCAAGTGGATTGAAGCTTGAGTAGAGATCATAGTTAGTCTTTAGAACCAGGTGAGACTTCAGAGTCTTTGGAGTATTGGGTTCTGAGACTCTCAAAAACTGGTAGTCATAACCTCTATCAGAGTATATCTGGATGGTTTTTGTTCAAAAACATTGAATTTGACAAATCAAAATTGACTTCACACCTCATAGTTGACTTGTTTAACAACCACGCTTTTAGCATATTTTTGGTTTAGAGTTTGGACGCCTTCAGATTTAGAGTTTGTTTCCAATTTTCTATACACTCCGCAAAATAGTTAAAATACAAAATCACTCTCTATATATTTTATCATCAAAACTCAAGAATAGTTGTATAATCAAACTTGTTTCAACAAATACGACTAATCGAAATGTCATTGCTTAACCATACAAACGTCAGATTCTGAAACAACATGAACATTGATCATCCAAATGAGTAATAATTATTATACTAATCAAATAGAAAAAATAAAAATAGCATATCAAATACACTGGCATCCCACCAGAATTATTTATATCTTATATGAATCTATCAATCATATTTGTATCAATTATATATGATTGAATTATTGTTGATTCAAAATACAAACCTCTAATTTCGAAGCATAATCAAAATCATCTAAATTATAGAAACATGATTAAAATATTTAATTTCTTAATATTACTTAATTCATTATGTGTTTTGATCGAATTAAGACAAAAAGTACCAAAAAATAAAAAATAAATAGTTATCTTATGAATAAACATGATCATTTAATTTAGTGCAGCATGCTCAAAAATATCTATATAAAGAAAGTAACCTATTAATTAGGAACAAAATAACATAAATTAACAAAGTATGAATTAGTCAAATACCACTAATTCATTTTGCTATAATAGTTGCACCAATTATTCAACAAAAGATCATAGTTTCAGCAACACCTTTCCCATAAACAAATTCATCAAATTGCATAGTAAAACTAGTACACTAAAAATCAATAGAAAACACTAATAATTGCAAGCTAAAAAAAAACCATGTTAATTGAATGCAATTATATCAAACTTCATAAACTGTAAGCCAGGCGCTTTACCGGCAACACCGAAACCGGAGGAGGCGGCGGTGTAGATGGCCTATTTGACACCGACGCAGACACCGGCGCTTTCATCAATGATGATGAACCCTTCTCCAAGCCAGATAACACTTTCTTGCTTGATTTTTTCTTGACCGGCGCGATGAAGATGATCTTTTTCTTCCCTTTTCTTTCTTCCATAGCCTTGTTATATATGAATGATGCATGCCGAATTTGGTGGAGTTCTTGTGGGCTGTAAAAATAGGGTGCAACATATGCTAATAATCCATCCATGTAATGAGGTGTGAAATGTTTTGGAGATTTTTTCTTACGTGAATCCACATCTGAAATGCTATCCATCAATTTCCATAGCTGTTTCTTGTTCCTCATGGTGGATTTTGGAGCAATATATGATTATAAAATTGAGACAGAAATTGGAGAGAGAACCATGAAGAAATAGTAAGGGTTGTTTTGATGAGTGTGTATATATATGTGTGACAAACTAAATTAGGGTTTCTTGAAATCATGTTTAGTTAAAAGAATTTTGAAAACGAATTTGTAAAAAATAAAAGTCGAATGAGGGTTCAAATATTGACACTTAAAAGTAAATTTGGTATAGTAAGTAAGAACACAGCAAATGAAATTTGTTATAGCAAGTATTTTTTTAATGGAAATAACGTATTCATAGACACTTATATTACTAGTATTTTTTTTTATTTTTATCAATCTTATATTACTAGTATTTAAAAATGCACTTATGAATAGTTTGTAATGTTTTTAGATATTTACGTCCAAAATAATATTAAGAGAAAAATAGTGCTCGTTTCTATAACAACATCCAAAATTATATGTTAAGAAGGAGAAAAACAGTGCTCCTTTTTCTCACACTCTCTCAACTTAATTATTTGTTTTATTTAATTTATTTTTTACTAACTCCTAAAATGCACCAAAGACATCCTTCTCTCCCTAAGTCTAACTTTCTAAGTGGACCGGTTTATGCCTTCCCGGGTGAAATTTAAGTGGTCGGATGTTTGCAAATTTAAAAATTTTGATTTAAAACAAGAAGACATATTTTGTTCAAAGTGTAGATGGCTGATCAAAATGGTGTTTCATCTATTTGTAACAAGTGACGTCGCAACATATGTGTAATATTGAGTATTTAGGTGGTTGGGGTGGTGTTTTGTTCTTTCTGGGGACCTTTTGTCTCTTTTTCAAGTGTTTATTTCCATGGGAAGAGTGTCTAGGATTAGTGGCAGTCTCTCCATGATTTGCATGTTGTTGTTAGAAGTTGTAATTCAATATTTTGTAGAAAAGCTAGTATTCGTCTGTGTCGAAGTAGCTAGTCAAACTAGTAAAAGTCAGTTGTATTCGACAAAGTCGAATACAACATATAATTGTTGTGTCAACCAAAATATAACTTTGTATATTTTGGGCTTGGGCTTTGGTGGCCTATAAATAAACATATCTTTGTAGTTTTCAAACAACAACTTCATTGTAATCACTTCAATTTTTACTCAATAATACTCTCTCTCTCTCTCTCTCTCTCTCTCTCTCTCTCTCTCTCTCTCTCTCTCTCCTTCTTCTTCTTCTTCTTCTTCTTAAAGCACTAATTGTTCCATCGGTTTCAACAAATTGGTATCAACGAGTCTGGTTGTAATTCATAGTGAATTTGAAATGGCAGACGGTAACACAACATCAACGCAATTTCTGCAAATTTTCCAGTTTCAAAAGGGAGAACTACGAGAGATGGGTTGCGCAGATGAAGGTCATCTTCAAATTTCAAGATATGGCTGAAATCGTAAACGACGGAGTATCTGCATTGGAAGAAAATGCAAATGATGTTACGCGAACTGAGAACAAGGAACGAAGAAAGAAAGATAGAAAAACTTTGTTCTTTATCCATAAATATGTGGATCCTAACGTGTTTAAGAAGATCATTGAAGAAGAAACAACAAAAGGAGTGTCGGATAAGGTAAAGAACTTGTACAGCAGAGATGAAAAGTTCAAGAGGGTGAAGTTGTAGACGCTGAAAAAGCAATTTGAGACTACTCAAATGAAAGAAGATGAGTCAGTTTCAGAATTCTTTACGCGTGTAGTGTTGCTAATAAGTCAGATGAAGGTAAATGGTAAAACAATAATTAATCTACATAAGATTGAGAAAGTCTTAAGATCTCTGATTGCAAAATTTGATTACATTGTCGTGTCCATTGAAGAGTCAAATAACCTAGTTGAGATGAAGGTGGAAGAACTTCAAGCTTCATTGGAGGCTCATGAGATGAGACTGAAGCAGAGGAATTCAGAGAGGGAGAAAGTGGTTGAACGGGAAATGCAAGCAAGATTCACCAAGAAATCTAGGAAAGAAAAGGAGAAGTAGAGAAAGAATCTTGCTAATGATGAAAGGCAAAGCAAGAACTCAAAGAATCACTTAGATTCAATCATGAAAGTCATGGGCAACAAGTATTCGGTGAAGAAAGTTGACATGTAAAAGAAAGAATGAATCTAGATAAAAAGATGATGACGAAGTGCAATATTCATATGCTAGAGAAAACGACTCTGGTGATATGCTACTCATGGCAAATACTCAGTCAAAAAAGTGATAAAGTTTACAGATGGTAGACATGTTACATCAGAGGGAAGAGGAAACATAGTTGTGATGAGAAGGAATGGTCGAAGAGCCAACATTACTAATGTATTCTATGTACCTTCAATGACAAGTAACTTGATAAGCATATGTTAATTACTTACCAAAGGGTATAACATGAAGTTGGAAGAAGATTTGATGAAGGTGTACAATGGTGAAGGAAGGATGATCCTGAAGGCACCATTGAAAGATAACAAAACCTTTAATATTGAGATCAACATGGTTGATCATTAGTATCTTGCTTCGACTACCGTCGATAAAGAATTGGATAAGGCATCACAAGTATGGACATTTAAACTTCAGAGGTCTAAGTATGCTCAACCAAAAGAAGATGGTGTATGGCTTACCTCAACTGAAATCACCTTATAAGGCTTGGACATGACAGAAGACAAATGTTATTCATCTTAGAGTCTTTGGATCAATGTGCTGTAGGCATGTACTTAAACAATTAAGGAAGAAACTAGATGGTTGAAGTCATGCTATGGTGCTCTTAGGTTATCATTTGACTAGTGCATAAAAATTGTATTCACCAAATGATGATAAACTTATAATTAGTCGAGATGTTCTAATGGATGAAAGTAAAGGGTGGGATTGGAGGCAATGGTGAGTTCTACAGGAGCAAGAAGCAATCACAATTGTTTTTGATGAAGACCAACAGGCTGAAGTCAGAACCAATCGAAATGAAGAACCACCTAAGCAGAATGTTAGGAGATCGACTAGAGGAAGAGCTGAGTCGACGAGGCTAGCTGGATATGAGAGATTTCCATATCAAGCAATCAATGCAGATGGTGACTTAATAAAAGAAGTAATGATGATGGATAAATCAGAACCAATCAATGGATAAGCCATGAATGATTCAAATTTGTTAGTAGCCATGCAAAAAGAACTCAGAGAAATCGAGAAGAACAAGATCTGGGAACTTGTTGAAAAAGCAATAAAAAAACCAATTGATGTGAAATGGTTTTGCAAGTTAAGCTAAGGACAAATGGTGAGATTGTTAAGCACAAATCAAGATTGGTGGCAAGAGATTTTCTGCAAAAACATGGTATTGATTTCTACAAAGCTTATGCATATGCGACAAGGATGTAAATCATCAGAGTTGTTGTGTCGATTGCAGCATACAAAGGATGGAAGATACATGAACTAGATGTAAATTCAACATTTCTTAATGGACCTTTGGAAGAAGGAGTCTATGCCAGTCAACCACCAAGATTCGAAATCAAAGGGCATGAGTCGAAGGCATATAAATTGAGGAAGACTCTCTATGGTTTGAAGTAAACCCCAAGATCTTGGAACAAAATATTAGATAGCTTCCTGATCAATGCAATTTTATCAAAATATGTCTCAAAACATAGAGTGTATGTCAATAATGCAATTAGGCTTAATCGAGTAATCATATGTTTGTATGTGGATGATTTACTGATTACAGAAGCAGAAGAGGCAGAAAACAAAGGAGTCAAATAATAAATATTGAGCTTTTAAGGATATGCCTAAGAACCTTTTATAACAACGATAGATTTTACACATGGTGGTCCCTAAATCAAATTGAGATTTTAAAAGGCCGATCTGAGAAACCAAATAGAGATTTTAACTGGTTGATATCAAGAACCAAACAGAAAATTTAACAGGTAAATATCAAGAACCAAACAAGAATACTGCTCAAGATAATCACTTTATTAAACAAAAACAAATGCAGCACCCCACTAGTACAATCAAACTCTCACAAGTATTTTTCACCCTCTTGGAACTAGGGCAACTTTAATGAAGAATAAGAAAATAGAGAACAAGAAAGTAGAAAATAGTATAGTATAATTTATATTTCAAAAATTTGTGGAAAATAAGAATGAAGATAAGCTCTTTATTTATAGGAGAATATTTGGCTCAAAACTAAACGTTTTTTTTAATGATTTAATCAATTATCCCCGATTTTCAATCAATTCGATAAGCTAAATAAGGAAGTTTTTAAAATATGTCTTCACTAATCGATAAGAAGCCTCTTAAACAATTTGTAGGCATTACAAAAGAGGTAATCGATTAATTATAATGTCGGTTAACTAGTGTAAAAATCACTCATAATTATTTAAGCAAGTCAATAATCCTTTAGATTCATGTATGAAAACATTTTCATGTGTTTTATCAAAATGAGATAGGCTACAAATCATTTTTAAGTGTGTGTGAGAGTTGCCTTAGTATCATGATAAATACTCTTATACATTTATATTAGACTGGTCACTCAGACACACAATCATACAAGCTTTCACATTTCCTTTCTTTCAAAACATTTATGTTTCAATATCCTTTGCTTGATTTATCATTGATTTATCACTTCATCTGGTACTTGACTCTTCTAATTGTTGAGTCTTGATATAGTTTCTTTGACTTTTCTAAAGTGACATTTCTCCTAGTCCATAACTTGAGTTGTCTCCATACACCTCTTTAGTATGGTGTGTAAGTTGACTAGACATTAATCAAATGATGCTCCAAATATTGAGAAATCATCCATGAAGACTTTAATGAATTTTTCAGTAAGATCGAAAAAAATAGCTTGCATACACTGTTGAAATGTTGTAAGAGTGTTACATAATTCAAACATAATTCTTCTACAAGTAAAAATGCCAGAGGGACATGTAAACGATGTCTTCGCATGATCTTAGAGATTTAGAGTGATTTGGTTGTAACTTGAATACCCATCCAAAAAAGTAGTAGAATGCTTGACCTTCTAATACTTCTAGCATTTGATCCATTAAAGCCAGTGAAAAATGGCATTTTCTAGTGGCTTGGTTAAGCATCTTGTAATCTATACACATTCTTCACCCATTAAATATTCTTGTTGGAATTAAATCATTATTTTCATTTCTAATCACTTCACACATTCTCTCTTGGGGACTACCTGAACTAACTCACACATGTGTTATCTGAGATTGGGTAGACCATTCATGCTTCAAGAAATTTCACTATTGATTTTCTTAAAACCTATTTCATGGTTGGATTCAATCGACATTGAGATTGAGCTACATGTTTAAAATTCCCCTCCATTATGATTTTATACCTACAATAAGATGGATTGATAACTTTCAAATTATCTAACACACATCCCTTTACTTGTTTATTTTCCTTCAATATCTAAATTAATTTTCACTCCTCTTGAGTAGATAAGGAACTGCTGATGATTACTGATTTGTTGTTACCTTCTTCTAGAAAGACATATTTTAAAATGTGACGACAACATTTTCAAATACGTATTGGAATCCTTTTGTCTTTGTTCAAATTTAAATTCCTCTTTTTTATCTTCACAAGGAAGAACTTCCTTCAAAGTGTTAAGTTATTTTAAACAATCTCCAGTTTTTTTGTTCTTCCTTTGAGTGCATCTGTCAAAGCTTGCTCTAGAGGAGTTGGAACTTAGAATATGTAATTGCTTTATCACTTCCCTGATAGCTTCATCAGTGCACTACTAGAAAAAAGACTTTTGAGAAAATGTTTTTACATCGGATATTTACTAGAAGCGATGTAAAATGTGAAGTTATAAATACGGTGGCAGTATCGTAAATATTAAAAAAAAAATTATTAGATATTTTGCATCGGGCCATTCAAACACCCGATGTAAAAAATTGAAAAAGATTATTTAAAGGTTTTTTAAATCATTTATAATTGCAACCGATTTAAAAAACAATACTAAAAGTGATTTCTTCATCTTGGACTCTGACCAAAATTTTTCTATCATTAACACCAATCATAGCATGTATGATTTGGAGAAGTCCAGTCTTCATCTCTGTTTGTCTAGTATTTTTTGGAGGTTTGACAATGTGGGCTAGTTGTCTTGGGTTGTTGTGAGATGGTATGTCACTACCATTGTTGTTGTTGGCTTTGTTTCCATTGAGGTTGTTGTTACCATGACCAGTCATGTTTTTTTTTTTAAAAATGAAATGTTGAAGAAAAAAAACTTTCTTCCTATTGCACTTTCCGCTTAGCTAATTTCTTTCTCTTTCTTGTTTCATTGTTGTTCCTACGAGCTGCTCTTTCAATTTTTGAATCAAATAAGAATTTATCCTCCTCAGTCTTTCCGCACATAAATAAATTTGAGCAATCAAACAAAACAAATTAAAAACAAGATAATTTAAAAATAAAAACAAATTTGCAAAATTGCTTAAAATGGTTACAAAAAATTGATATGTTTATAATGTCTAAATGTATATCCTCAACAACAATGTCATTTTGTTGAAGAATAAAAGTAAGTATTTTTTGTGTATCGTATTCATAAGGACTAGTGTGATATTACAATCATTCAAAAATCTTTATGATTTTAAGGAAAGTGTTCCGAAAGTTAGTTGTTTAAAAAAATAAAATAAAAATAATGATAAATGAAAATAAATTTAACATATGAGATGAGATTGTTAGGGTAAGGTTTCATTATCCTTTTCTATTGTACCCTTGTGATCAGTTATACATATTCTAGTTAACGTTTAATATTATAACTTATCACTCTGTAAATGTTATTTATGTTTAAACAACGATGTGATATCAATTGTATTGATTAACTGGCAATCTCTCATTCGGTTAACCAATATGATATCTTTGAGCATCGGTAGTGTGTGTGAATTTTAAACCTAAATCTATCTTCGGCGCTTAATGTTTAACAGATGAAAATCATCTATCCTGTTATGAAAAGTATTTCTCAATAGCATTTCGAAACCATATAACAAATTAGAATTTGCTAGACTATAGCATGCATTAAGAATAAGGATAATCAACAATACTAATGAATAACTAGAACATATATAATATCATGACCAAAAAAGAGTACATGAGTGTTTGGATAATCATATCTGACCCCGGTAAAAAATAGTTTAGTTATACTCATAGTAGCTTTACACAAGTTACAAATAAAGAGATGAAAAACATAAGCAATTAATCTCTCTGGTCGGATGAAGTCTTCACCTTCAATCTTTATTTCTTCAAGAATTTTCTGTTTGTTCTCTCTGTTTCTATTTGTTTTTCGATTATGTAAAATGTTGAGTGCCTGAAATAGAATGTTGAGACTTCTATCTATAGGAATGATGAAAAGAAAATTTCACCCAACAATCAAATCAACTCTCTATATGAGTACTTATTTTCTTCACCATGAAGTAAATCAACCAAGTGAGGCTTTGGACCGCCTTATTTTTGCCCAATGAACAAATCAGGTCACCCATGAGCACTTCCTTTCTTTACCATAATGTAACTCGGCCAAGTTGAGCTCCTAACCGCCCAATTTTCGTCCAACAACCAAACCAACTCGCCCACCGAGCACTTCATTTCTTCACCATGAAGTAACTCAGTCAAGTGGGACTCTGAACCACTATGTTTTCCTAACAACCAAATCAGTTCACCCCACAGTAATATTTTATGGTAAATCCTCTACTCACTACCATGATTTTGGTGATCGACTCCATGCTCGCTCAACGAACCCTTAAACAACCTGTATTTGAGAAAGCTATAGTCATAGTGTTCATAAAGATGCTAAATTTCAAGTTATCCACTATTAATATTAATAATGAATTAAGGAGTTTTCATAAGATTACTTGTTAAGTGCCTTAACATAATTTTGGCACTTATTAAGAGTTACAGTGTGAAACACATAAAAGATCATCAATACCTAAAGCGGTGGCGATGAAGGTTTTAGCTTTCGAACTATCCTGCCTCTTTTCTTTATCCTTTTTGGTCCATAAATTTCTAAGTTTATGTTCCACAACACAATCAACTTAATGTGTGGGATCAAATGGACCAATTTTAACAATACCCCAAATATCACAATCCATTCTTTCAATAAATAAATAAAAAATATTTTCTCTTTCCAATAAGGATGCCTTTAACCATTGAAAAATAGAAAATTTGTTTAAAGAATTGTTTGAAGTCATCATGAGACAATTTATCTTTAAATATGAGTTAAGATTTAATTTAACTTGTTAGTAATAGCCTAAAATCATTAGGAAAGCTAAAATTCTTAGTTATAGAACTAAAGAAAATATGAGTAGGATTATAAATGCCCTCCTCCATTATTATGAATGAGAAGGATATAACTTGTGACATCAATACAAATGATGTCTCAAAACCAATGATAAAATAAAGCGGGGGCATTAGGGCATGTGATTCATTTGTTTGATGATCATGTGAACTTAAACCTGTAAAATGTTTTTCATAGGTCCTCTTGCATTTGAGAGTTAAGCTTATTTTGAATAGCCTAATTTGTGTTCTCATTGATCGTAGAATTAGAAGACTTGAATAGATCTTTGTAATAATTTAATGAAAACTTAATGAATAATCAAAATACAAAGAATAAAGTTTTCAGTAAACCCTCTCAGGTCAACCACTACTCAATGTTTTTTCGTATATAATAATTCGATTTAAAACATTACGTAGTGGAAGCCTTTGAGGGTGACAGAATACATTTTCCTCAATTCATTTCAAACTTTAAGAACTTCTCCCTTCAGAACTAATTATTTTTGTTAGCACACTAAGCTGGTGAAAACTACAAATTTTGTTAGCACACTAAGCTGATGAAAACTAATATTTGTAGTAAGCTTGTATATATAGTAGCTAGGGTTTTGACCTTTCGCCTCATCCATAGAACAACAGAAGAAAGAACAATATTTCATTTCAAATATCATGTAGAATCTATTGTGCCTAGTACTATTGTGAATAATGTTCTTAATTCTTCTGATGCGATTCTTCATTGGTTAATCGTGGAGCTACCAAAACATTTGTTGGCATGATATTGTTCTCAATTAGAGGTTATGCATGTGTTGTTTATTTGGATTCTTGGAATTAAAGTTGTGTCCCGTTGACATTGGTGGGAAATAGGGAAGAATATGTAAAAGAATGAATCAAAATATGGATTATGAAAAAGTGTTAACATTTACAAGCAAGATTAACTGTAGCATAGATTCTTTAATCCTATACATTGACATTTAAATTTGTTGCCTGCCTTGTATAATAACCTTTAGTAAAAGTCAAATACATATCTCCCAGCTGCATAGAATAATAATCCTTGCAAAATATAGCATATTTCCCTTTTTAGTTAACATTCCCTTACAAAAAGTCAAGCACCACCTTCACCTTTGTGGAATTTTCTTAAGGTTTAAGACATTAAAAGCAATATTATTCATGATTAAAAAAAATCATATTTTATGAGAGGTCTTACAACTTCTAAGGCCGAAATAACACAACTCTCCGCAAGTATTGTAAATCTTAAATCCAATGATAAAACACAAACTAATAAATATGTATAATATAAAGTTAGCACTTGTAAAACAAAGTCTAAACCAACAAAAAAAAGGAGGCTAGAGTTAGCACTTCACGCAATTTTAGCAGACTACTCGATGATGACAGTGCCGGTTTCCTTTGAATTTCTGGGTATGCTGCTGCTCACTTCTTGGTTTTCTTTGGCGCTTGAGCAGGCTGAGGTGTTGCTGTTGCGGCAGGTGGAGCATTAGGTGCTGGTTGCTTCTCACCGGGACCCTGAACATTTAGTGTCAATATTTATTACAACCATCAACTAACATACAATTAAAGTTGCAATTTATGATATCGAATTGACAAAGACATTACTGAACTACTCACTTGAGCAAATCGCTCCTCACGCCTAGCATGCTTCCTTTCCCTGCTTGCTTTGTTCTTTGCACGTTTTGCCTCGAACTGATCAGACAAAGTCTTCTCTCTTGCCTTCTCGGCCTTGGACTTGTGAATGCTCTCCATCAAGACTCTCTTGTTCTTGAAAACATTACCCTTCACCTTCATGTACATATCATGGTACATGTGTTTGTCAATTTTCTTTGCCTCCCTGTACTTTCTAAGCAATCGTCTCAGCACTCGCATCCTCCTCATCCAAAGAATTTTGGTAGGAAGCCTTGCCTCTCTCGTACCCTTGCGTTTACCTAATATTAGTAATGAAACACAATATAAAAGTATTCTCCGTATCACAGTGTAGTTTGTAAATATGTATAAGATTTTATTATATCTTATAAAATAAAGTACCAATTCATTCAAAGTTGAGAATGAACAAAAAAGAATACCATATCCTGAGTGACGTCCCTTCCTTTTGGCTTCCTTCATCCTGCGAGCACGTGAACGGGAGTGAATTTTGGTTGGCTTCCTAATAATAAACCCATCCTTAACCAACTTCCTAATATTTTGTCCTGCAAACAAAAACCCGCCAAGCTTAGCGGCGCTTATATTGTAAAAGATTTGCACTCATTCAAAAGGAAAAAATCAATCAGACAACACATCTTAATGCTGGTTTCCCCCTTTCAATATTTTTTTGCCTTTGCTCGAGCAGTTTCAAGCACTGACTTCAGAAATTAAGATCTATTTAAGAAATGTTAGAAACACATCGCAAAACTCATAAAATCAAGTATAATCGAGAATTCAATAAATATTCTTTCCTGCACTGTTGTCACACACTAGCAGCTATAGCAAAACATTATTTAAACAAATCACCGTTCTCCCCGGGGGATACATTATTTAGTACTAAATATTGTCCAATAAAATCTATCACATAGTCAGTTTTGTTAAATTTGAACAAATCAACATGGTTCTGCAACTTGCTATTAAGCATTTGTTTGGTTTGGCGTTTGATTGTTCAAACGCTAGGAAATAAGTGATTTCCTAGAAGCTACATACCAAGGTTTTGCATAGACGTGGAAACGTAATGTCATTTCAGGCTAATGCGGATCCAATTGATACAAAACCAAACGGACACTAGTAATAATGTTGTCATGTTACACAAATGAAGCTAATAAAAATTTAAATAAAATAATTAATGTAACCAATCAAATGACACATATTAGACACCAGACTTTCCATCAAACAATGCCACAAACAGCGGTATATCAATGTTGCATAGAAGATTTTGTCAAATTGCGGCATTATAGCAATGTTGCATAGCAAAATTTAAACAAACACTATTTTCCTCCTTCTGCAATTGACAATACTGACCATAGCCGAATAGTAACAAACACGTATAATACAAAATACTGTCAAATAAGTCTATAAGCAATATAACATAGTAGAATTTGAAAGAAGAAAAAAAAAAACCTAAATTTTCTGCAATCTGTGATTAACTACATTGATTTCTAGGGTCTGCGAATGTTATTGAGTTAGTTAGTTAAGCAACACTACACTAAAAATTCCTAATTCCTAATTCCTATAGAAGAACCCAAAATCATGAAAACAAAACTACAAATCCAATGGAGGAACCAAAACCCTAAAAACTAGATATTGCGTTTGAAAATGGTGCAAACGCGTGAAAAGAGAAAGGTACGAACGAGAATTAGCCATGGAGATCTCATTGACTTCATTGGGATCAAGCCACACTTTTCCTCTTCCGCATTTGAGCACGCTTGCGGAAAGCCTTTTCTGCAGTTTCAGAGACACCATTTTCGTGACCTCGTGCGGAACTTGCTGCGAGAGAACCCTAATTCATTTTTTTCATGTATATATAGTAAAAGGATTAATAGGTAATTCAATAATCTTCATTTTATGAGCACAAATTTCTCACTATGGTGCTTTACTACTAGTTAAATTGCCACTGGTTTTATTACAAAAAATATTTTAATTTTTTTATAGAACAAAGAAATAAAATTTTAATTTAGTTGTTAAAATATTTTTGAGTATGATAATATAATTATATTTAAATTTGATTTTTATATTAAGGTTAATAAGAGAATGTTTGGAAATATGGTATTTTGTATTAGTTTATGATTGAGGTTGGTCAATGTCCCATGAAAATTGGCTTAATCCATAGGTTTAATTCGGTAAGAATGCATCAATCACTAACGATTAAGTGGACCTTCGTTTATAGACTCTGTATACAAGCATGCCTCTCTTTTCATCTAAATCGTTGATATGCATTCAATAGTTTTCTACCCTCCACATTAGATAAATTAGGGACAATGATAGTTGTCTCCTCTTTATTTGCAATATTTCACTCAATTACACTTTCACTCATATTTGTAATATTTCACATCCCTCATACACTAACTTGGGTTTCGGGAGCTAACCTTTTGTATGTATCCCTCTGATTATTGAAGAACCATAGCCACCACACTAGAAGTATCACCACGAAGGTCGTCATCAACATATCATCTTTTTTTTTTATTTCAATACAAAATAGTGGTGTTGTATGTGAGAATCGTCTTCTGATTTCTCTTGAGTTTCACTTTGATTTTTTTCAAACTTTCTCAATTGTGTCGACGCAATTGTTTTCTATTTCAACTCTGACCAACCGTGACTGCTTTTGTTGATTCTTTGATGGGTGGTCGTACTCGTAGCACCACCAATGATCTACGACTAGTTACTCACATGACTATGGTGGAAAAGATAGTAGCCATCACCACGTAAAGATCATCGTCCAAAGAGGTCTACTTTCCCCTATCAATTGTAAAGAAGGCTTGGGCAATGTGCATCTATGTGCTTGCAAGTATAAAGTTGATAATACCGCAAAAGATCCTCTCTGAAGTTTTGATGATGATAACTATTGTTGAAATCGGTGGAGATAACTTACAACTCTCTGATTATGGTAATCTAACTAGAGAGTCACCTCAAGCCTTATCAAGAAAAGAGACTCAAGATATAAGTGCTTATATGATTGGTGTATCTGGCAAAGAAATTTAAAGCCTCAGAATAATGAAACAAAGAAAGTGTGAAAGCTCGTCAGGTTGTGTCTTTTTGAGTTGGCAAGAGTTTTGTAAAAGTAAGAAAATAACTCTTAAGTTCTAAGGCAACTTTCTCTCTCTCTCTCTCTCTCTCTCTCTCTCTCTCTCTCTCTCTCTCTCTCTCTCTCTCTCTCTCTCTCTCTCTCTCTCTCTCTCTCTCTCTCTCTCTCTCTCTATCTATCTATCTATCTATCTATCTATCTATCTATCTATCTATCTATCTATCTATCTATCTATCTATCTATCTATCTATCTATCTATCTATCTATCTATCTATCTATCTATCTATCTATCTATCTATCTATCTATCTATCTATCTATCTATCTATCTATCCATCCATCTATCTATCAATCTATCTATCTATTTATCTATCTATCTTTATCTCTCTCTGACTCACACACACACACACACACACACACAAAAAAAAAACTTACTTAAATGACTTTTTCCAATCATATTACATCTTACAAATGTTCTAAAAACAAAGCCAAGTGATTAAGAAGTTGTCCACAATCTCTTAGAAGGATTTTTAAACTAACCAATTGATTGGGGACTCAAGCCAATCAATTAGGAAAACTTGTTTGAGTATTTCAATCGATTGAAGCATTATGCCAAACGATTGAAGAGAGACTAATTAATTAGTTAGGCGATTAGGACATCACCTTAATGACTTGTAACAACTCTATATAAGATATTTCCATGTTAGACAAGGTAATTGATTAAAAATGACTAATCCAATCGATTGGGTCTTAAGCCAATCAATTGGCTCACTACAACGAAAAACATATACAACAACAGTTGGAAAAGGGATAATGTCACGCGTGACCTGCCGTTGTTACGTAGAGCGTTATTGTATATGCGCAATTTACAATCACGGTCTTACGACCATTATAGAAAACCTGAAGTCGCGCTATATATGGTCACGATTTCTTAAACTAACCGTGGTGGTATATACCTTTAGACAAATAACATTTTGTAACGGTTATTATAAACAACTGTTGTTGAGAGTACCCAAGGTTTATTAGATAATATGTAGATTGCTTGTTTTTCAATAAACCTCACAACAACACGCATCCATTCAAATTGATGAAGAGGTATATAATTTGAAAATTAAATTATTCTTGAAAACCAACTTACACAAACCACTGTTTTTCAAATTGTATGTGTCTCATCATTCATTTCCCGCTTTTTAACATATAGAATGTGGTTCAATGGTCTAAGTCCTTCATCACATCAATTCCTTCTATTCTAGTTTAATTTGAATAATATAAAAAAAAATTGTTATTCAAATTAAACTATAAGAGAAGATATTGATGTGTTGAAGGAATCAGGTCATTGAACCACATCCTATATGTTAAAGAACGGGAGATGAACAATGAGACGAATGCAATTCAAAAAACATTGATTGATATAAGTTGGTTTTTAAATACAATTTAATTTTCAGATTATAATTTTTTGTGTCAATTTAAATGAAATGTATTTTCAGTGAAGGGTTAGTGAAACAAATAATTTACATAGCATATAATAAACTCAATTTCATATAACAACATACAGCAACACAAGATATTATGTAATGTTTTGAGTCTTGTAACTTAGCAATGTTTTATTCTTTAAATTCTTAAAACATTAATCAACAACATACAACAACATTTATCAATAACACAACAATATACAACAAAATAAGGTTCAAGGACAACAATAGCAACATACAACAACAACATGCAACAACAAAAAATATTATGTAATGTTTAAAAAATACACCTTTTTTAAAATTAATCGTGGATAGAACAAATTATGATTTTCATCTAGTTTATGAAACTATAAAGAAGAAGTACAAAGTGAATAAAGTTAACATAATAACTTCATACTTATTGTATTTTTCTTCATAGCTACACATACCATATGTATAATAGTCAAAGTATAAGTTTTGTTAAGGTGGTGAAGATGAATCTGAAAAAATGAGAACATTCACCAAATAAAAAAATGAGAACACATTTTAAACAAGAAATATAAACGAAATCGAAGCATAAGTTTAATGAACGAACCTGAAATATGATAAAAGAGTATCATAATGATTGGTGAAGACGAATCTGAAGGTTTAAGAAAGTTTAAAGAGTGACATAGATGTTAGGGTTTTGTTATGAGAGAGAAGAGTGAAATATGTTAGGATTTTTTATTTGAGAGAAATAATTGTTATTTACCAAAAGATAAATACTTTCGCTTATATAGTAAAAGATATCATCTTTCATCACGGTTACAGAGAAAAATTGTGATATAATTTATCATTTTTCATCGCGGTTACAGAGGAAAACCGTGGTTAAATCTCTCACAATTTATTTATGAACCCAATTATTAGAGAGGTATTAATTATTGTTATAGTTATTTTTCTTTACTCTTGCGCTTGTTGTTTTTATTTTTGTTGGCATGTACTGTTTTTGTGTAAAAATAATAATATACAGTAATATAAATGAAATAGTATATATAACAATAATAAATATTTTCATTAAGAGGTCCAAAAGGGCAGAGTACATAAATTATTTCATTACATATTGTCAATGTCAGAACAATAACCAATAGCAGCAAATGAATCTTCATAATCTATGACTCTCTACTCACTACCCTCGTCAGAATCATAGTAACAAATCCTTGTTTTGGTTTATTGAGCTTTGCCGAATAAGTTCTATTTTTGGTTATTCAGATCAGCTTAAAAATCTCTAAGAAGGTTTGTTAGCTTAGGTTGTGGTAAAAGATATCTTTGGTTTTAGATAAGCCTGTAAAAATAGAAAGATCAGACTGTATAAAGGTTCTTGGGCATAACCTTCAATAACTCAAAGTATATAGTCAAATTCTCAAGAAGATCTCTTCTGGATAAGACTAGGACAACGTTCTATCAAACCTGTATAAATCTCTGGTGCAATCTCTCTAATCCTATCCTTTTAATTTTTGTTATTTACTGTTTTATTTATGTTGTTATTTACTCTCAATAAACTACTAACACAATTTAAATTTTAATCGAGAAAGAAAATAATCACGAATTTTAAATATCACAATTCATCTCCTCCCTTGTGTTTGAAGTCACTTATGTAACAAGCATAATTCTATATAACAGTTTATCATCTTCCATTGATGGAACTCATTCAAAAGATGAATTAGTGAATGTTGCATTCCTAAGTGTTTGGACAAACCCCAAAATTTGGAAAGTTGACATGGCATTGAAGACCCCGATGAACACGTCAAGCACATGGACATCATATTGGACTATCACTAAGCCCGAGGAGCGGTGAAGTGCAAGCTTTTTTCCCTCACCATGGAAGGATCAACCATTGATCTAAATCTCATTTTCTTTTAAACGGCCTAATATGTCATGGCCATCTAAGTCGTTACTTACACCTAACCGTAACATTCCAACCGCTTCCACTTGACACAGATCTTAGTATAAATGGACATTTCGTTTTCATACTGTCACTACCTTCAGACACATTCTTCCTTTTGTAGTTCCCTTCTCTCTCACAAACCATAATCAATTTATATTTTCTCTCTCTGATCGCATTTGTGATACCATAACGAATAATAACAACAATAATATCATGTTGTTTACCAATAGACTGTGCCCCTGCCAAATCGTCAGCTC
This sequence comes from Lathyrus sativus, assembly GCA_963859935.3. NCBI lineage: Eukaryota > Viridiplantae > Streptophyta > Magnoliopsida > Fabales > Fabaceae > Lathyrus > Lathyrus sativus. Next base: position 11,204,540 of record OZ012737.1, read on the forward strand.
GAGAGGGAAATATCTGTCATTTACAACATATACAATATAAATTATCAATGTCAAAGATATTGTAAGCCTATTAATTTCTAAACCTTCAATAGTTCAATGTATGTTGATGCATGTGAATATATGTTGATGCGTGTAAGAGACAATTTATATGATAAATAAGCTTGTGAAATCAAAGTAATTAAAATTCTCTCAAATTGAATATTAAGTTTATGCTTTCTAATTTTTAGCACTCATCAAGACTAGTATCAAATAATATAGGTTTCGCCTAATGCGAGGTGCATGTTATTTATTAGTAAAGTGCAATGGGATAAATGTAATATCCAATTGGTAAAACATTGGGTCGAACTTAACTAAACTAATTATAATAAGAGATATATTTTTTCAAGCGCCTATAGGCGTCGATGATCGACTCATCACTATATATTCTATATCAACCTTGACATTGATTATGAATTCATGGACATGTACTGATAGAATACATTGGGTCGAACTTAACTAAACTAATTTATTTCAAGGTTAATCTTGTTGTTATCTTTGAATATTTGTATAACTCTGAATCAATTATTTTGTTAAAGTATGCTTTTACCTCGACCGTGAAATTGTTAACCATTTGTATGATCATTGTAAGCCAACTAGTGAGATTTGTGTGATTTTCATTGTTTACCTTCTTTTGAAAAATTGGCATTTCATGATATCTATTGTTTTAACTCAATATGTGTTACTTTCTAAATTGTTTAAAATCTTGGTGATGATGATAAATGAACTTTGTTGATATTTGAGTGAAACTACTTTACCATAAAGTCAAGATGTGAGCAATTGATCTCTCATAACCTTTATTGGGCTGATTTTATTTTTTATTTTTAAATATAACCCAAAGCCAAAAAGAAAAATAAATTATTGACCCTTTGTCCTAAAAATTAAGATAACATTCATTCCATGGTAGATTATAAGCAATTTGAAAAAAAAAATTGTTGACCATAAGCATGTTTTCTTATTTTGGCTATCACACTAGAGCTCAATAAGATTTTGTGATGTGTGTGGATTGTTTCTTAAGGATCTAAAATGTGTGGGTTATATAATTTATATGTTTCTATTATTATTGATTATGCATCATTAGTTAGTAAATATTTTCATGACAAAAAATATGAGATTTGAGATTAAGACATGTTAGCAAAAGAAGATTTAATAATGACCTAGTTGAACTTAGGAAAAATGTCCATTTTATATAGGGGTGCATGATGTTGAGAGTTGGGTAGCCAAAGTGTTTAAATCTTAAGGTTGGTGATAAAACAACTTACTTGATTGATAAATGTCCATTCACAAGAACAAATTTCAAGACATCTATGAAGGTTTAGAGTAGCAAAGTGGTAGACTACTCTAATTTAAAGGTCTTAAGAGCAAGGGTTGTGAAAGACATCTTCATTGATTATCTAGAAGGTGTGAATGGTTACAAACAATGGAAGGTGGAATATGGAGGATTAAAAATCATCATAAGTAGATATGTTAATTTTAGTGAACTCCTAATTAATGGGATGAAGAGTTAATTAGAAACTATGGTGGAGAAAACTTGGTTTTTAGTTGGAGGTTAACTTAAAAATTGTACAAATGCCTAAATCAAGTTTTAAGCATTTATTGTATTTGATCAAGTTTGTTGAAGAGTGATTCAACATTTGGAGAAAGAAGTAAGATGATTGATGGATAAATTAGCATCACCGTCGATTTTAGAACAAGGTGAGAAATTGTAGAGATTGACTCAAAAATCTTATAAATCCGTTGACAAGAATGTTATGCGTTTTGGAAAAACACAACGTATTCCTGCAATTTTGCAAAAATACGACGCATTTTAGAGAAACACATTGTATTTTTCCTAAAATCTATAAAAACACACTTTTTATCCTTTTTTTTTATATGGGTGACATACGAGTAGGGCTGGAAATGAGTCGAGTCGAGTCGAACTCACCTCAGCTCGGCTCGACTCGTTAAGAATTGTTCGAATTCGAGTTCGAGTTCGAGTTCGACACGAACTTTTTTTTAAGCTCAAACTCGACTCGTTATAAGTTCACGAACAGTTCGGTTCGACTCGTTAGGTTCATCTCATTAGGTTCAGCTCACATGGTTCACGAACTTAAAAACTATTTTTTTAAATATATATATTTTTTTAGTATATTTGACATTTTAAATAAATATATATATTTTTAAATAAAATATTAAAATAAAATAAAAGTTATCATATTGAAATTTAACTTTATCTTCGAAATCTACTAATTCAAAACCTACACAACTTTCAAGAGATACATTTGAGAGTCTAATTCAAAAAATAATAAATTGAAGATTAAATTTGTCTAAGATTTGAAGTAAATATTTAAACCTAATCTTAAGGACAATATAATTCTTTTCATATGTAATCGAGTTGACTCATGAACCTAACGAGTCGAACTATGTATAGTTCAAGTTCAGCTCATTTAGTTAACGAACTTAATTTTTCGCTCATACTCAACTCATTTGGTTCATGAACCTAGTTCAACGATTTAATTGTCGAGTCGAATTCCGAACTATCTTCGAGTTGGTTTGGTTCATTGCCAGCCCTACATACGAGTGTCATTGGAGAGTTTTCTAGAAAGAAACTTAGAAAGGAAAGGGAAGATATTCTTATGATTTATTGTTATAAAAATTGGAAGATCATTTAAGACGATTGAAAAATTATTCTAAATATCCTGAATATAGTTGATTCATATATTTAGAGATTGAGAAACACTCAGGGATAGAAAATAGTAAATATTCTTGAAAACTTTGAATGTTATTTACTTGTAAATTTTTTGTCATCTCTTAAAGTGTAATGAATTTGAGACCTGCTCTTTTCTTCTTCTGAGTAAATTGGTTTCATCTAACTAGGTAAACAAACCATGTGTATTCACTCTGCTCGTGTGAATTTGCTTATATTATTTGACAAATTGATTAATTTTATTTAAGACCATTTATATTTTTGTTATCATTATTCTCTATCTCACACATAAAAAAAAAAATCTTGCTATGTTCACATATTTATTGTATTTCACAAAATTGTAGTTGTGGTATATTTTTAAACTGAATTTAAACTTTAGACATTTGATTAAGATAGAAGAAACACTTTTCATCATCTTATTGAAATTCAAATTCTCTTGTATGTTTTAAAAGTCCTTTGTAAGTAAAATTATTATTATTATGTATGTTTATTATACATTAAAATCATAACAATTATTTATTTTTTTATACTTAAGCCTCTATTAGTACATAATCAAAGCATGTCATAGCTCATAGTCTCTATTAGTACATAGAACATAATAACTATATAAGATATCATTAAGAGACATGTTATTCATCCTTCATCATTCACCCTAATTAAACCTATAATTATACAATGAAACATCAAACTATATTCTCTTTCATTTCCACCATTGAATTGAAATTCTGTTTATTGCCATCATCATCACCAAGCTTCTCACTTGAATTAGCTTCAACTTTATTCTTAGCATTCTTGTATATGAGGTACAAGATCATTTGAGAGATGCCAAATAGAAATCCCAACACATTTGGCATCTGAAAATTACAACAACAACAAAAATATTTAATTAGTTTTCTTTCAAACATATTAAATCATTAATAGGATGAATAAATTAAATATATTTCTATACTCACCATAATGTAGTTATCCTTGTCAAAGAGTCCATAGAAAAACCACATGGTGGCACATAGAGTAAGAAATAATGACAAGGAAAATGGCATGAACTCAACACTTCTTGTTTTAATCACCTTCCTCTGCATTTAATTGAATATTATTAATTTAATAAAAAAATTAATTATTGAAATTTTTTATGGAGGAACTCGAGTTAAAAAAAATTATCTTAGAAATAAAAAAAATTCATGAATATTATTTGTTGCATATGAAACTCTATAAGAGAAAGTAAGTACCATTATGCTTAAAGGAGCAGCAAATACAGCAATGTTAAAAATGGCACAAATCAAACCAACAGCATGGACTCGAAAGGTTTTCTTCACAACAAAGAAAGTGATTATCATTGTCATGCCAAAGCCTCCAATGTCAGCAACAAGTATCAAAATCAAGGTTGATATCTGCAATTCATCAAAACATCAAACACAATATTCACATCGACATGACATTGACATTGACATGTCAATATTTATAATAAATTAGAACTTATAAAATCAATGACACTGATCACATATGTATCAACGTCGTGTCAATATCAAGCTGATATATCATCTAGCACGTTTTCAAACAGAAGTCACAAATAATTCAGTGAAATGTTAGACCTTTTGCGATAACTCGTTTTGTATCTTGTTAAAGACGGTGATGGATATTACATGCAGCAATGTGATTGTTGTGATTAGAATTTTACCTTGAGTTTCTTGGGAGCATATATGATGAAGATGATTAGGTAACCAACTTCAATAACACATCCAATACAATTGATGGTGATAATCAAAAGAGCATTGGTTTTTAGAAAGCCATAGTATAGCAACAATAATGCACTAAGAAGTGCAACCACATATGGAATTGATTGAAACCCTTCAGATGTTTTCTTCTTGTAAATTGAATAGAAGGTTGGCCTACAAGAAACAAAGTAACAAAACCATTCATACAACAATTATACATATTTTTAAAATTTGTTTTGAGATATATATGATCACTTACAATGGAGCTAAGAACACCAAGAATGACACAATGTTACCTAAGAGACCAAAGATCAAAACCATCTCATGATCAGAAAATGTAAACATTTTTGAGAAATAGGTGTTTTTTTTTCTTTCTTTTCTTAATGTATAGAACAATGTGTGTGTGTTTCAACCAAGCATGATAGGTTCAATATATATAGTGGGTAGACAAGTCTTCTAGGATTGTCCATTTGGACCACAAAATGTGTTGCCCTTTTTTTCTCTCATACAACTCTATCTTTTTAGAGCACTAATATAAAATATCATCCAAAAAGGTTGCCAAACTAAACACAAAATATAATAAGGTTGGTACCTTCTAACATTTCTTTATCTTCATTTTGTCTACCTTTTTCTCATGTCAAACTTGTAAATAATGCTATTGTTTATCAACTAAATAGTTTAATATATTTTTATAGTATGGTTCAATTTTATGGCATTGTAGGTACAATTTATATATTTAAATTTTATTAAAATTATAATCACATTTAATTTCTTAAATATAGAAAATATATTTAAGAAGGGACAAATGAAGTATATCTTATCATAAGGTAAAGGAAACAATAATGTGCATCTACTTTGTACAGGACAGTTGATTGAGGGCAGGTGTTCATGCATGTCAGAAGAAATAATGTGCTCTATATGCTTTTAAAATTGCACCAAACTTTTTCTTCTTGTTTAAAGTTTTATTTGATCATTAAGATAAATATAAATAAATAAAAAATCTCAACCAAACTTTTTAAATTTGGCATAAATTCATGTAATGAGAAAATGAAAGCATATAAGGTAATTAGGGGGACAGACGTCTAAATATTATTAATAAAACAATTTTATTATCTTTAGAAAAATTGTCTAAATTGTTGGTTTTGATAGTGTTTGATTCTAATTTATTTGTCACTTTTGATTAAGGTTGAAAATGAGTCGAGTCGAGTCGGACTCACCTCAATTCGGTTTGACTCGTTAAAAATTGGTTCGAGTTCAACACGAATTTTTTTTAAACTCAAACTCGACTCGTTATAAGTTCACGAACAGTTCGGTTCAACTCATTAGCTTCATCTCATTAGGTTCAGTTCACATGATTCACGAATTTAAAAACTATATATATATATATATATATATATATATATATATATATATATATATATATATATATATATATATATATATATATATATATATATATATATATATATATATTATATTTGACATTTTAAATAAATATATTTTTTTAAAATAAAATATTAAAATAAAATATTAAAATAAAATATTAAAATAAAATAAAAGTTATCATATTGAAATTTAATTTAATTTTTGAAATATACTAATTTAAAACCTACACAACTTTCAAGAGATATATTTGAGAGTCTAATTCAAAAACTACTAAATTGAAGATTAAATTTGTCTAAGATTTGGAGTAAATATTTAAACCTAATCTTAAAGACAGTATAATTCTTCTCATATGTAATCGAGTTGACTCATGAACCTAACGAGTCGAACTATGTATAGTTCAAGTTCAACTCATTTAGTTAACGAATTTAATTTTTCGCTCATACTCAACTCATTTGGTTCATGAACGTAGTTCAACGATTTAATTGTCGAATCGAATTCCAAACTATTTTTGAATTGGTTCGGTTCATTGTCAGCCCTACCTCTGATATAAAATTTTTAAGTGATTGAAATAGAGTATTAATTCTAACACTCCACGTATTTTTATAATTTTCAACCTGTTTTATAAATAAATTTAAATAAAAAATGCGAATGAAAATTTCAGTAATTCGTTCAAAGTTTTTAATAATAAATCAAAATTTTTTTATAGTTTATTTTTAAATTTTTACTATAAATTTTTTTATGATTTTTTGATAAAAAATTAACATATCAAATTTTTTGATCAATTTGATATCTATTTTATTTAAAAAAATTTTTTTTCAAAAATTCCAATATTCTTTTTTTTTAAATCATTGACTTTTTTTCAAAAAATTCAAGTATGTTTTAAAAAATTCCAATAAACACAATAGAAATTGCCAAAAATATTTAATAAAAATATAAAAATACTAACAACCACCACTCTATAGAATGTAAATCTTCATTATTTCGATCCTAAGTACTTTTTGAGTTTATTTATTTATTTATTTTTAAGTAAGGTGGTCAATTTAGATTGTTACGAATTAAATACTATTTATTTGGGTGGATAATTAAAACTTTAATTTAATTTGAAAAAAAAAATCCTAGAGATAACACATGTAACTCTTTTTTTGGACCCGTGTATATTTAAAACTTTAAACCACTTTATATTTTGAAGGGTTTATCTTTTCTCTTCTGTGAGTGATTACATAGTGAAATGTACATTTCTTTTCCTTAATATCTCTTTTTGGGTGTAAGGCCAAATTTAAGGAGGAAAATTTCACAATGAAAAGAAATAGGCAAAATGGCACCATTTCAAGTATTGATTTGGACATGATGTTAACCCTAATGATATCATTATTTGTTGTTCCAATTTCTTTGGCATTTTCAACTTTTAATTGGGCCAACAAATAGTTTTGATATGTTAGAAGAAGTATATAATGAAGACAAATGTTAGTACAAGAAAGTACTTTCAATTTATAGGACTATTGATATGATTATGTAATGGGTTAATAGTGTTTTTCGTTCAAGTAATGAGTTTAATATGATTTTAGTTTCTATCTTTTTTTTCTCAATGGATTTTATGGTTTAATTTCAAATTTCCTTTACTTTAAGTCTTTGTTTATATTTATCCTTCTAAAAAGGATGAGGTGGCAACAAGATTATTATTTTTGAATGATATGATATTTTAAGTTTATATGCATTAACATTAGGAGTTTACGAAATTTGCTGCTTTTACATAAGTGATGTGATTGGTGGATTTATCTATATTGAGGAGGATTTATCTGGTCCTATTATAACAGGTTTCTATGTGTAAGTGGATTTGAGTTCTTCTATCGGTTGGATGGGGGGAGAAGTAAAATCAGGGTAGTCTGTAATCTTTTTGGGTTGAGATGTCTATGATTACTGTTCGTTAGTTTTGAAGTACTCTTCTGATCTTTGAGGGGCCTAAGTCTTTTAGTTTTAACAATTTCTAGTTGAGAGATGTTAACTTTGAGAGGGTGGTATGCGAGTCCTAGTGGTTGGAAGTTTGTGAGGGTTTGATGGCATGCAAGTTGGAGGATAACATGAAAGCTCTTAAAGGGACTCTTAAGGTGTTGAATAAGGAGATGTTTGGGAATTTGAATGTTAAGATTAAAGTTTTTCATATAAGATTTTGAATTTGGAGTTGAGAGTAGATTTCGAGTCTCTTGTCCAAAAGGAGTTATTTACTAGGTCTCAAGTTTATCAAGAGTTATGGGATTTCATCAGGTTCCCTGGCGCTCAAATGTTCCTGAGGTCAAGATTGGCTTGGTTGAAGGATGGGAATGACAATAATGGGAATGACAATAATGGGTACTTTCACGCTTGTGTTAAGCATAGAAGTAGGAGGAATAGTTTGGTTGCTCTCCGAGTATGAGATCTTTGGTTGGACAAGGTCTTTGAGGTTCAAGGGGAAATTGCAAGGTACTTTAAGGAGAATTTCTTTGATTCTATAGCTTTTAGGCCGACCCTTGATAGGATTACTCTTCCTTGTTTTTCTCCAGTTGAGGTCGAGTCCCTCTTTGCTAGGTTTTTCCCTTAATAAATGGCCGAAGTAGTTGGGGAGATTGATGAGTCCAATAGTTTGAGACTCGATGGTTTTAATTTCTATTTCTATAATAAGTTTTAGGGGTTAATCAAGGAATAGATTCATGTGATGTTTGACCAATTTTTTCAGAATGATGTGTTACAAGAGTCTGACGTTCTTTTTCACCACTCTTATCCTGAATGTGGAGTGTCCTCTTATGTTGGGAGATTTTAGACCTATTTCCTTTATTGGTTCTTTGTATAAGTTGGTGGCTAAGGTGTTGGCAGTTAGGCTAGTCAGGGTTATGGGGAAGCTTATCTCCATAAATAAATAAACTTTTATTAAGGGGAGACAATTGGTGGATGGAGTGATTGCTCTTAATGAGGTGGTAAATCTTGCTAAGGTGTCTAAGTGTGAATGTTTTAATTTAAAGTAGTTTTTAGAAGTTTTATGACTCTGTTAGTTAGTCTTTCCTGGATTATATGTTGTAAAGATTTAATTTTGATGATCGTTGCAGAGCTTGGATTTGTGCTTGTGTTTTTTTGGGTAGCATCTCAGTCTTGGTGAATGGGTGCCCTACTAAGGATATTAATATCGAAAAGGGTCTGAAACAAGGAGATCATTTGGATCACTTTATTTTTCTTTTGATGGTGGGGAGTCTTAATGCATCTCTAAAAAGGGCGGTCATAATCGATGTGTTTGAAGGGTTCAAGGTGGGTAGGGATAAGCGGGGGGAGTTTCATCTCTAGTACGCAATGCCACAGTGTTAGTTAGGGTTCCATCTATTGAGAATCTTTTGAGAATCAAGGTTGTTCTCAAAACTTTCGATCCTTCCTCAGTACTCAAAATGAACTTTACTAAGAGTTCTCTGTTTTGGGGGAATGTGGGGATGACACTCTTGGATTTGGCAAAGGACTTTTTACATTATAACGTTGGGTCCCTCCCCTTTAAGTATATAGGGTTTCTGGTGGGTGCGAACCTAAATAAGGATAGGGCATGGGACAATAGTTTCTTACCTACAAACCATGTGTTTAGAATAAATAAGAATTCTTTTAGAAAAGGAGACAAAGTAATAGATATGCCGCCACCTCGACTGTCAACAAATGAAATATGGAACAGAGTTTGTGACCTACCAAAATTCACCTCGACTATCACTAACTGAATTATGGAATAAAGTTTATAACCTACAAAAATTTACTGATTATGGAAAAGCTTGCACAATTTCAAGTTACATGGACAAGCATAATTAGACAAAAAAAGTATTTTTGAGACCTTCCTTATTAGAAGGATAATTTGTTGCGACATAATCTTGATATTATGCATATTAAGAATAATTTTTTTGATAATTTATTTAACACAATGATGGATGTTCTAGGCAAGAAAAAAGATAATGAGAACGCTGGAAATGATTTAGAACTATCATGTAATCAAAAAGGCTAGGAGTTGATGCTTCAACCTAATGGAAAATTAATGAAACCCAAGGTTAATTACACTTTAACTCCCCAAGAAGCTAAAGTTGTCTTACAATGGTTAAATGAGTTGAGAATGTTTGATGATTATTCTTCTAACTTAGCAAGGTGTGCTAACGCCAAAACATAGAAGTTACATGGAATGAAAAGTTACAATTGTCATGTTTTCTTGGAATGATCGCTACTGATTGCATTCAGTTCACTACCTAACCATGTGCTTAGTCCACTTACTCAAGTCAGTAAATTTCTTAGAGTCATTTGTACGTCAAATTTAAGAGTAAACGACAACATAAAATTGAACAAAAATATTCTTGTCATTCTCTGTAAATTGGAGCAAGTCTTTACGCCTGATTTCTTTGCTTCTATGGAGCATAGTCATGTACATCTTGCATGTGAAACTTTCCATGGCAGACCTATTCAACATATATGTATGTATCCACTTGAAATATTCATGGGCGATTCAAATATATTAGTGAAAAATAAGGCAAGAATTGAGGGATATATATGTGCACATTACTTGTATCGAGAAACATCTCATTTTCTCTCTCATTATTTTAACCACATGATACTGACTCTAAGAGTCATAAAGAATGAAGTTGAATTTAGTGAGAGAAGTCAATTTACCTTATCATTCTTTGGTCGTCCTGAACATCCTTCTGGAAAGATGAGTGGCATCGGCTAACTAAAAAATAAATACAATTTGTTGATGTTCATGTGTCAATTTGAGGTTTCATACCAAGATGATGAGATTTCACTAATTAATGAGGTGATTGAAATTGAATAGATTACAAATTGGTGTGATATTGTAGTTGATGGTCAACAAGTTGACGCAACTGCCTTATTGCCAACAAATCTCGTGGGTGAAAAGCATGATGAGGAGTTAGAGTCCAAAGACAATAACAAATAAGATAAAGACGATAAGATGATGATACCCATTTCGAATAAGATGCTTTTTAAATTTTATTACTTAATAAATATTATGTAATATATTGCTCGAAATATAATACTTATTGAATTGAATAAGAATTTTTTTTTATATTTTACTCTTTCTACTTTTAATAGTGTTGGTATATTTATTGATTTATGTTTTTTCTCTCAAAAAAAATGCCACCTTAAACCGAAGACAATGGTAAGGTAAGGATAAGAAGGTCAATCACACGAGGATCCCTATACATAAGTTTCATGAGTTGTATATGTTTATCTCTATGCCATAACCGAGTCAGGTGGCTCCTCAGACTGTGCTTCCTACTCCACCTCTTGATTTGTATACCCCTGATTTCTCTACATTCCCATCTGGGTGTTATCCATATTTTATCAGCCCCCTTGGTTTCCATACACCAACATCTATGAAATCAGGTGGATCTAGTATTCAACAACCGACTTATGCACCTATGTCATTGATGCAGTCGAGTGGATCTAGCATTCAACAGCCAAATTTTGTACCTATGTTATTGATGCAGTCGCGAGGAACTAGCATTTTGCAGCCGAGGTTTCTACCAATGTCATCGGTGTAGCCGGGAGGATCTAGCATTCCATAGTCGCCTTTTTTATTATGTCATTGATGCATCCGGGAGGATCTAATTTATTTATTTTTTAATTATGATCTCATTTATTATTTATACAACAAAACATAATTATTTAATTAAACATGTACCATCATTCTTGCAGGCCAAAGATTTAGCACCTCATATCCTACACATTCATCTTCACTATCCATGCATTATGCGCATTAGGATAATGATGACGTTGATATCAACGGTCTTGAAAAAACCGGTAGTTTGGCGAGACCTAGACCTGAATACAAGAAGATGAATGGAAAATTTATCTTTGTGGACGAAGGAGGATTATAAGGGTTTAAATTTATATTTTATATTTGAGTTGTTATTTTAATTAATACAAATTGAAAATATTTTTTTCCATCTTTTTGTCGAGTAGGCCTGTTGCACAAAGCATAAAGGATGCAATTCAAGAAAAAATAGAAAAGATGTTATAAAACATATAGGGCTCTCTCAAGTGACGAAAGAGAAAATTAATTTAAGTCATTTTAGGTATAATTAATTAATTTAGATATGTAATTGTTATTTTAATTCATACAAAAATGCAGAAGAAATGTATTTGGGATATAAGATATTAGTATCTGGTTAAGCGTAATTTTCACTACAGATGTGGAGCTCGACTTTCTGACACGCAAATGCGTGTTAAACTTGATTGGATTTCCCATGGACAACATTCTCATTGGATAGGTGAGGACGTATTCCAACAGCTAATCACTCATTTGAATCCGGATGAGTTTTAAGAGAATATCTAAAAAGACAAATAAATAGAGCAACTGAAGTAGGATGTTAATTGCAACCATACACAAGGAAGTATTAGTGTCGCCCAAGTTGCACAACGATTGGTAAATTTAATAAATTTTTAATTATGTTTTTAGCTATTATTTATATTAATTAAACATAATTATTTTTGAAATCTAGAGTAAAACGAAGTGTTATACCAATGCTCAATGTTGGAAATACCATTCTAAAATGATACCCTTATTGAACATAATTGCAACTTCAACATGGTGTTCACAGCTTCCCGACTTCTACGTAAATCTCTCCTGCTAGTTGTCAACATGTTTTTTATTCTCCAATGAGCAGACTCAATCTTAAAAAACATAAATAGAAAAAAATGTCATTGTTTGATGATTAGTAATGCATCCATATTCAAAGACACATCAATGTACCTGTTGGTTGTCGGGTTTCTTTAATGAGTAACTTTATTAGTCCAAGTAGTAACAAATCTTTCTTTATAGGGTATCAACCAAGTTTCGTGCACATACTAATCAAATTTAGGAATATTAGCACTTACAATGTCAAAATGCTTCAGGTGTATCGAAAACTTAGACTCTGTATTCAAATATATGATGTTGTTTCATAGATCCATAACATGCTCATGCCTGTATGATTCGACATACTCCTTACGCTTCATATTAACATTTTTTAAATATGGAATAAACATAACAAATGAGTTGAGTTTAGAAACACAATTTCCATAAAATTCATCAACGTTAATTAACAACCTGTAACTAAAACCTTCGTAGCAATAATCTCAAGTAGTGGTAGTCGACACCTATTTGTTTTGTATGTACAATAAAAAATTAACAAGTTCCAATCTAGAATCAAATAACTGAAAATAGAAGCAATTGGTGCATGTAGTACCTGTTTGTTTTGTATGTACAATAAAAAATCAACACCAAATGAAACATACTCAACAATTTCACTGAATCACGCTGTGTCTAAAAAATATCAACAACAATATTTGAAGCATCCATGTTTTTGGTTCAGTACATGTATTTCTCTTCATGAATAAGAATCAATAGAAGTTGCATTTCAATTAACATACCTCTCTTGCTCGTCTTATATGTATATCTTACCTTATACACTTGTGTAACACTCGTTAGGTTTTCTGGATCTCTATCTTTCAAAACAACAATTATGTATTTGGTAGCCATATTGTATTTGGTCATGTCATTCGCATACTTTCTTTGCATTTTCTTTTAAACAGTCTAATATGTCATGACCATCGAAGTCGTTAGCTAGTATATGATTGTGAAATTCACACCTAACCGTAACATTCCAACCGCTTTCACTTGGCACAGATCTTAGCATAAATGAACATTTCACTTTCATACTATCACTACCTTCAGACACATTTTTCCTTTTGTAATTTCCTCCTCTCTCACAATCCATAATCAATTTATCTTTTCTCCCTCTGATCACATTTGCGATATTAGAATGAATAATAACAACAATAATATCATGTTGTTTACCAACAGACTGTGCCCCTGTCAAATCGTCAGCTCAGATGGAAAATATGTTTCATTTACAACATATACAAAATAAATTATCAATGTCATAGATACGTAAGCCTATTAATTTTTGAACAAGTTAAAAATTAAACATGTAAGTCAAACATACAACGTCAATGGTGAAAACTGTATAAAATCTACAGCAGAAACATCAGGATCTGAACCGCACAAAGGAAGCATACTGAACTACCAGATTTTTGAATTTATGCAAAAAAAAAAAAAAAAAAACTGATATACCAGATTTTTTAAAAATTCAATACTTTTCAAAGTTTTTTTTTTTTTAGATATTTTAAAATATTCAATAGAAATGCTCGAACTTTATAAAACCTGATGTATGAACCATATTTTCAACCTAACAATATTCATTTTACCATTGAATGCACTAGGTTTATATGAAATCCAACTTGCTCTCTACTTTTATATGCATTGATTGAATAACATGCATGCAACCTTGCACATGCCAACCACATATGTGGCAATGATTCTTAAAATACATTTAATCTCAAATTTGTACTATATACAGGTATCCAAACCAATTACACAGCTCTTGTTGAACTGCTTTTGTATGTCTGGTAAACGTGGAAGAATGAGGTAGAATCATCATCAATCATGAATCAATAATCTAGGATAAAAAGAAGAAAGTGTTCAACATATAACACACACATGTATGAGTCTAGACATGAAACTCGACGTGACAAACCATGCATGAGCCTAGACATGATTTATCATGTTACCAGAATTTAACATGCTAGTAGCACCATCATAGAAAGAGTGTGGACGTGTCATCATATGTGTACTTGCCACATTCAAGTGGTCGGAATTCATTCATGATTCATCATAGGCACACTTATCAATGATACTAGAAGACAAAAAGTTGGTTTATTTTCACCATTATATCATTTTTTTTCAATTTAAGTTTCAAAATACCACTCTTTTGCCATAATTCCTAAAATATCATTTTTAAATAAACTTTTTACTATAAGGTTAATGTTTTTGGAGTTCTATAAAATTTCAATTGAACCCATCAATTCTATATTATTTCTTTTAATTAGATATATTTTTTTTTTTGGGATTTCTTTTCAAAATATATTTTTGTAAAATACATTTTTGTTAAAATCCGTAAGAAATTTTATAAAAAATGATTTTTCACAAAAAAATCTGCAAAAAATTAGGTGGAAATAAATTTTTGCAAGAAAATAATATATAAGTAAAAAAAATATAGGTCCAGCAATTCAACGGTGCACTTTAAAAAAAATATTTTGGTATTTCGAAATTTATGGGAGAAAGTGCGGTAGTTTATAATATATTTACAAAAAAATTCTAAGATATGAACTCAAATGTTGTTAAAGATGAGAAATTATAAATATATTTTTTAAAGATAATTCTTTTAATTTTCTTTTAGGGTAAGTGTTAATAATTTTTTCTTCATAAATCAGAGTTGCTCATGTGGGTGAGATGTGTAAGCTATCAGTGGAATATTTTTAGAAAATTTGTTAGTATACTCCAATATTAATTAGCGGAAGACATTTCGTTTAAAACTATTTATCTTGTTAACAATTGATTTAGCTTTATCGTGTATGATATTTATTCACTATTAGAAAAGTATATTTAATCTCGGATGCGAAATGTATTTAACTTCATCTACATAGACGAGGTAACAAATGTCGTTATGAAAAGTGAACACTTTACTTCTCAGTTTTAAAAAAATCGACGGGTAAGTGAAAAGGTCATGAGTTCGATTCCTAGAGATATCTTTTTGAAATTCTGAAAAGTACACATTATTTTACCACTCGATTTTGTATTTTCATCGACAAATATACTATATTTTCACCTTAGTTATATCATAAAATCAAGGGGTAAAACATGTTTGAGTTTATTAAATCTAATGTGATTAATTATTTTACTAAACCCTATACTAAATATATAACTTCTCAAAATTAGATAGGAAAATAATTATATGAACAATTGTGTTATATTTGAAGATCAACTTTGATTAGTGATTTTGAAGCATCATACAACTTCTCATTCATCTCACGTTGTTTTATGGTTAAAATCTCTCCAATGTTTCAAGTTCTTTATTCAACACTTCTTTTTCTACTAATTTATTCTTGAAAGCATAAAATTTGATGGTTTGAAAAATGAACAGATATGGAAGAAAGGTGAATAAAAACTAGAAGTATTAGAGATATTTTAACTATAAAACAACGTGAGATGAACGATAAGTTGTAGAATGCTAGAAAGTTATTAATCAGTGTAAGATAAGTCTCAAATACCACATAATTTTGCATATGATTATTTCCAAAATCATTTTACTAAGTTATATGTTCAAAGAGGGTTTAGTAAGATAAACAATCGGCATTAGATATAATAAACTCAACTCAGCGAAACAAGATGAGAACTGCATGAAGAATTAAAAAAACATAATCTCAATATTAATATCAAAAACAAAAATAACAAGAAACCAACAACAATATCAAGAACAATAACGATAATAAACAACAACAATATCAATAATAATAACATCAATAAACAACCTCATTAACAACGACAAAAACAACATGAAAAATTCTAGGGTTTCGGATCTCAACAACACCACCACCGCCACAACAACAACTACAATAATAACAATAACAACAACAATAACAATAACGATAACAACAACAACAACAACAACAACAACAAAAGTAATTTTAGTAGTGATGTTTGAGGTACCAGATCTATAAGGAAGAAGTAAAAGAAAATGATTTAGATCTCTGAGTAAGAAACGAGAGCACTAAATACATAACACCTTTGTATTAAAGATGGTATGTGTTTAAGGCTCTTCATTAGGGTCTGTTTGTGTTGTTTAGACAAATGAAAATGAATGCTAAAGCTATAAATATCAGAGAAACATATTTACCTCAGTTGGAAAGAAAACCGAGGTGAAAAGTAAATAGCGTATTTTTAGATTAAAAATAAAATATTCAAGAAGGCGCTACTAGCTAAAGCTATATATATATATATATATATATATATATATATATATATATATATATATATATATATATATATATATATATATATATATATATATATATATATATATATATATATATATATATATATATATATATATATATATATCAGAGAAACATATTCACCTCGATTGGAAAGAAAATCGAGTTGAAAAGTAGCATATTTTTATATTAAAAATAAAATATTTAAGAAGGCATAAAATATTTAAGAAGGCGCTACTAGCTAAAGCTATATATATATATATATATATATATATATATATATATATATATATATATATATATATATATATATATATATATATATATATATATATATATATATATATATATATATATATATATATATATATATATATATATATATATATATATCAGAGAAACATATTCACCTCGATTAGAAAGAAAATCGAGTTGAAAAGTAGCATATTTTTATATTAAAAATAAAATATTCAAGAAGGCACCATTTTTAATGAGATAAAAACATAAATTGGGGTTGATGGGATTCGAAGCATGTACACTAAAGAGGTTTACCCTTTGATTTTCAAAATAACCGACGAAATAGATCGTATATTTTTTTTTTAATAAAATAAAATAGGGTGTGTCTAGAAATTATACCTTGATCTTTTAATACTTGAGGTAAAATCATCGTCATGAAATGTATTATTTGTAGTACTGATTATCTTTGTTTTTTACAAAGACAACATTTTGCAGTGTCAATATTTTTGGCCAAAGGAATGCCCTTTGAATATCCTTAATCTATACTTTGGCCTAGGATGAAGGATGAATGCTCAGGGACAACAATTCGTCCCCCCTCCCGATAAAGACACGTAGGTTGAGATCCTCCTGCTATCATATGTGGATTCATTTATTCTCTATCATTCTCCTATTGAAAGTGAGGTTCTCTATTTTTTAGTGCCTTTATAAGGGCTTTAATTTTTTTACTTCACAGTATTTCCACTTGGAAAGGATTTGGAATTTTAAATAGCTTTGCTCGATTATCTTACGTGAACAAATGTTTCATATTTTATTAATAACAAAAAAATATAATATGGAATTTGAAAGGGTGGTGAAATTCATCCATACTTAAAGTAAAGTGTGGCTGAACAAAAATAACTAGAATATATAAAAGTTGCACTATTCGACATTGAGAACTGTTATCTTTTATATTTTTCGGCTTCACTACTTGATATTGTGATGGTATTTTGACCCTCCTAGACCAGTTTTGAGTCTCTCTCACATATCTCTCAAAACGATGATAATGTGTTTGATTTCCTCTGTTTTTCATTCAATGAGTATGCACACATATCCCTTATCCTTTGGCATCTATTTCTTAGAGTTATTCTTGTCCTCAATGAGTAAGATTCATTTCCCGTTGGCCATTGTTATCGATCTTCAATTGGTAGGGATTAAGGGATGCTAAGAAATAGGTCATGCAGGCCTCTAAATATGTGTCCACTATGGCCATTGCATCCTTATTGGTATGGAATATCAACTTCAAATGGATTGTCTATGAAACAACCTCAAGTGTGGCCAAAGTAAAATAGCATATTATGAAATTGTAAATTGACTTGTAGCTTATTAGCAAAAATTGTGTCTTGATTGTCTCTTTCGTTTCTTACTTTCCAAAGGATACCATTAGTTCGATGTACCCTAAGGCTTTATTGTTGACTCGTTGAATCCTTGAAGGACACTTCCTCAATAAGGGGTGAGGTTTTCACGAGTTAGGTGCAAGATGTTGCGGTGGAAATAGGATCACAAACTATTAATGAGTTTGAATCGCAATTCAATTCACAACCGCTCTTTGATTTATCCGAAGGAAAAGGTCAAAAGAGGGAAAACCTATTTTGCATCGTAAACACAATGCGGGGAAAGATCTAGGGTTCGGGGGTTGGTTAAATTTAGGGAAGGTATTAGCACCCTAAACTTCTGTAGTACTCTACAGGAACCTTTTGTTCAAATGTTTACTATTTTGCTTTATTTATTTGCTTAAGATATATGTACAAAGGGATTAAAAGTGAGAAAAGAGACCTAAGGGGTTAATTCTAAGTTTACTCGGCAAGACATCGCATCTTGTGCCTACGTATCCTTACGGGAGTGGAATCAGAGTAATCGTAGTTCCCCTCAAAAGGGAGGTTAGAGACTTCTTGACTGTGGTTAAGGTCTCGCGGGGAATAAACGCATCTTAAGGACACGCTTACATGGAGTCTTAAACTCCAATCTCTATGTTATAAATTGTTAAGTGCATTAGGGTTAGGTTAGGTTAGGGATTCCACGGCGGGAAACCCTAAAATGAGCGCGGCGACTCTTTGACCTAATGCTAGGGGTAGTTTTGTAATTTTGTCAACGGCGAGACATTTGTGAAAACAGGGTTTGATCCATTAAAGGGGTAAGGCTATTGACTCGGCGGCCAAAAGGCTGGACCTAATCCTTCGGAAGGATAAAACTGTAAAAATGTGAAAATATGACAAATCATTATATGGAGGAATAATTAAAAAGTAATAAAGGCAGAGGGTATAAAGAAACAAAGAAACATTTCTGAAAACATGAAGATATGTAATGACACTTAGAATGAAGTGAGGGAGGAAAATAGTGTGGGGCTGTGGCCACCACAAGCACATCTCAACCTCAAGCATGCAAATGAAATGCAGGAATAAAGAAAATAAAAGGTACACAAAATGACACGGCAAACATAAGGAGTTCCTTACGAAAAGGTTTTAATTTTTTAATATTTTAATTATGTAAAAAAGGTTTTAATTTTTTTAATATTTTAATTATATATATAAAAAAAGGTTTTAATTTTAAAATGGAATTACTTAGTTAAAAAAATTTAAGTTTAAATTATAAAAAAAAATGTTAAGTTTAAATTATATATATAAAAAAATGTTTTTGGGAACAAAAAGGTTTTTTTGGAAAAAAAATGTTTACGGGAACAAAAAAAGGCTTTTTTTGGAAAAAAATGTTTACGGGAACAAAAAAGGTTTTTTTTTTGGGAAAAAATGTTTACGGGAACAAAAAAGGTTTTTGGGAATAAAAAAAGGTTTTTTTTTTTGGGAAAAAATGTTTACGGGAACAAAAAGGTTTTTGAAAAAAAAGTTTTAGTTTTAATAAAAAAAGGTTTTGATTTTGAAAAAGGTTTTGATAAAAAATAACAATAGAATTGCAAATGCAAACAGACAATTAATGGACATGCAAACAATCCTATACGACACAATCATGGTTCATACAGATCAAAATCTACGGATCTAAACAACAATGAAGGTTAACATGGCAAGGATGCAAATAAATGTGAAAAATGCAAAGGATTTAGGAATCTAACCTTCGAAGCGGAGGCTTGCTTCGGTGAATGTTGGTTTGGTTTGAATAAGAGAACACTGGAGTGAGGGTTGTGCGTTGTAAGAACAGCAGCCTTTTTCCTTCTCTAGTGTCTTCTTCTCTTTTTCCTGAAAAACATGAAAAGCAACACAAAAATTGTAATTATATTTTTTAATCCTTACGGAATGATGATGGCCGATGATGCTTTGTCCTGAGGCTAGAGGATTTTTGACGGGGTTTGCTTGGATTTTACGAAAAAGTTTTTTCTTCTTGTTATGATTTTCGTCCCCTTTATACTTGTTTTTTTAAATCTTTTTTTAATCTCAGATTTAATTTGAATAGATTTTTATGATGATTTCAGATTTGATTCAATGATGGTGATGCTGATTTTCTTATGATGATGATATGATCTGATTGATTTGATCTGGAATTCATTGGGATTGGATTTGATTAAAAAAATATTGGGATTTAAATTTAAAAGTTAGCAAAGAAAATAAGAGTTTCAAGTTAAATAAAAATTAGAGTTTTAAGTTTAAAAAAACTGAGTTAGAATTTTAAAATAAAAAAAAAATATTTGAATGTTGATTTAAAAAAAAGTGTTAGAATTATTTTAAAAACGGTTGGAATTTCATTTTAAAAGGAATTTAGAATTAAAAAAAAAAAGAAAAAGAAAAGGGCGTTAGAATTTAATTTTAAAAAGAATTTAGAATTTAAATTTGAAAAATAAAGGTGTCAAAAAAAAGATTTAGATTTAATTTTAAAAAAAAAGTTAGAAAAAAAAATTAATTTTAAAAAGAAGCTAGAGAAAAAAAGATTTACTTTTTAAAAAAGAAGTTAGAGAAAAAAGATTTAATTTTTAAAAAGAGAAGTTAGAGAAAAAAAGATTTAATTTTTAAAAAAAGAAGTTAGACAAAAAGATTTAATTTTAAAAAAAAAAAAGTAGTTAGAAAAAAGATTTAACTTTAAAAAAGTTAGAAAAAAGATTTGATTTTTTTTAAAAAAAAAAAAAAAGATATTTAACTTTAAAAAAGTTAGAAAAAAGAAGATTTAGCTTTAAAAAAGTTAGAAAAAAGATTTAACTTTAAAAAGGAGTTAGAAAAAAGATTTAACTTTAAAAAAGTTAGAAAAAAAAGATTTAGCTTTAAAAAAGTTAGAAAAAAAAGATTTAGCTTTAAAAGGTTAGAAAAAAGATTTAATTTTAAAAGTTAGAAAAAAAGATTTAATTTTAAAAAAAAGTATTAGATTTTTATTTAAAAAAAAGTATTAGAATTTGATTAAAAAAAAAGTGTTAGAAATTAATTTAAAAAGGTTATAAAAAATTTACTCTTTAAAGAAAAGAAAAAAAAATTAAAAAAAAAAAAATTAAATTTTAATCTAAATCCTAAAAGTTAGTAAGAAGAGCTTAAAATGATTTAAATAAATAAACTAAATAGAAAAAAAAAAGTTAATAAAAAACATTAGTAAAGTTAAAAAAAAATGTAATTAAATTATTATTAGTTAAAAAAAACAAGATCTAAAAAAAAGGTTAATTTATTAAATAAGAATTTAAAATAAAATAAAAAAGAAAGGGTAAAATTTGGGGTATTACACAAGATCTTTAAGAGGTTGGTGAACATTATGTTGCATGAGCTTACCTAGTCTATCGGGACCTTTTAGATGTCGTAATTGGCCCTCACGACCCTTACTAGTAACATAACATGGGAATCAGGTACTCCATTGAACAAGTCCTTGTCATAATGGATTGTTTTGATCCATCCATTAACAATCCAATCCATATCCATTCAATCCATCCATTTTGCCACCCCTAAGTAATCATACTTGCTATTAAATAAACTACTGACGTAATGTAAAAAGTAGAGGTGCGCATAACACGATTGAATTAGTTGAAAGAATAATGATAAGACTATTTGAATTAATTAAACATAAAAAAAAACTAATAAAAGACATAATTAAGTCACCCTTCAAATTCTTTAGCCTTTTCACTCACATTATCTCGACTATAACATATAATGAGTTTTTTTATATCACTACTATTTTTACAAAATAAATACATCATTTCTTGTCACATAACATGATTTGTCTTGAAAGATGTCGCAACCCACAAAGATCGAATGTAAAATAACTATGTCACTACCGAGTATGACCTATGTCTTGTGATCATAGACAGCCACCCAACAATATCTAATTTCAATAGCAAAATTTATAATTAGTCCTTAATTTCTATCTAGATCAATCCTCCAATTTGGTAAAAAAAAATATTAAACACAAAATATTATTGGATAACTATAATAACTTTGTAATTATAAATAGTAGATCTAAATTGATCACATTATCAACATTATTTGAGAAAAACTCATTTACGGAGACTTAATTTAAGAGAAATTAGACACTATTCCTTAAGAGATTCATAGTGAATTAAATTATAAAAAAATTAAACCTTATAAATAATATGTGATAAAACCAATTATGATGCAATGTCTTTCTCCTTCTCTAAAATATGCATCAACGCTCAGAAAAAATTGGAACCTAGTTGAAATCAAAATTGAAACTTTGAAATCCTTGATTTACTTCTTATAAAATAGGTGTTGTAGTGGGCTTTTAAGGTCGGAGAAAAAACTATAAAATATCTCAATTTTATAATTAAATTTTGTAAAAATATCATATTTTTATTTGCTTTTTTTTTTTTTTTGTCCTTTTGCAATTCTAATTTGACTCCATTCTACCTGAAAGTTATAGCTCTAGATATTAGCTTTCATCTTTAGCTAATTTTACTCAACTAGAATAAAATTTTAGATATGGTCAAAATATTATATAAAGGTAAAATTAAATTGCAAAAACATGTTGCACTACTTTCAAATGTGTCGCACTTGTTTGTGCGGGTTCTGATAATTTGTCACGCCATTTATATGGCGTGCCACATTTTTCTAATAATTACAACTTTGATTTCTTCAAGAAAACACGTTGCTCCTAGTGTATTATGTGTCACTTTTGATATATATATATATATATATATATATATATATATATATATATATATATATATATATATATATATATATATATATATATATATATATATATATATATATATATATATATATATATATATATATATATATATATATATATATATATATATATATATATATATATATATATATATATATATATATATATATATATATATATATATATATATATATATATATATATATATATATATATATATATTTTGCAATTTTGATATTTTCTTTAATTTTTTGTATCATACTCGCTCTGTTTTTTTTCCTATAACTTCCACCAAAATAATATCGTAAAATTCTTTTATTAGAGTAATTGTTATTTGAATCCATCTTTTTATACAATACTTTAAATTTTTGTAGTCATTTTGCTCTATTTTATATAATATTAGCTTAAAAATATAATTAAAATACTAATAAGAATGTAGTAAAAATATAACATGACAGAGTCATGGATTATATTCAATAAACTCTAATCTGAAATAATATCACATAATCATATTGACAAAGACTAGTCTGAAACAAAATTCCTCCTATATTAAATGTATCAATTTTTAAAAATAATAAATGAATCGTTCATTAAAAAACAAAAATCAGTTGGTAGTTAATGGAGTGGCCTCAACTTTAAGGTGTTAAGAACCGTTTGGCTATTTTTAGCACAATGTAGAATGGACGTGTACGTTCACCACTGCATTCTTATCTTCTGTCACTTCCACCATTGTAATGCAGTATCTTCCTACAACACCTTTTTCTTATTTGCTTTTCTGCTATTTTCTTATTTCATATAACAAAAATAAAGGTGCCAATAATGTATATCTATATATACATCGTGGCAGAAAATAAAAGTGACATGAAATAATGGATGTTTGTTTTTTTGGGAGAGGGGCTTCTTATACCATTATAATGATAAATTATTCAATACTAGGTTATACAAACAAACAAACATTAACTAATTTTAATCATATTTAAGGAACTCTAATAACATCTATAATATATATATATATATATATATATATATATATATATATATATATATATATATATATATATATATATATATATATATATATATATATATATATCATTTATATGATTTTTTTTTATATAAACAATAACGTAATATCAAAAGAGAGTATTACAAGCAAACACAAACTGATTACCTTTTGTTTAAACAAAATAAAGGAACAATAAATCAATCATACAAACTAGAATCACTAAAAGTATTAGTGCTTATAATTGTCCAATTTCAAATAATTAATTTAATGGAAAGTAAGTTTTTTCTAAATTAAAAACATTATCTTGAAACTGTGGTATTTTGAATCGAATTCTAGTGTTGATAATGGTAATTTTATAGTTCGACGGAAGGTTTAATATGAAGTCGAAGTTTGTTCTATTGATCTTGTACGATGTAGTCGAAGTATGCTCAAACATGCAATAGTCGAAATACTAAGATTGTTAGCATGTCAAATTGAGTCTTACTTGTAAGTTCAATTGTTAAGTTAGCTTGTAATCTAAGTTAGCTTAATAGTTTATAAATATACTAGTTCTCTCAAGTTATTAAGAGAGGTTAATTATTGATATTCACTTGTAATCTCTGAACCCTTATTGAGAAAGTGAATAATAAAATAGATTTAACCAATTCTCTATTCTTCTTCCTTCTTCTTTTTTCCTTTGTGAAACCTAATAGGGTTTCTTGTGTTTGTTCAAAAAACTCAATATTTTTCTCATAACTTTGTTCTGTTATTGACGACATCAATTTACAACAAACTGGTGCGGTGAGCGTGAAGGAGAAGATGTCGTCAACAAAGTATGAGATTGAAAAATTCGTCGGTGTGAATGATTTCGATTTGTGGCGCTTGAAGATGCAAGCCCTTCTTGTTCAACATGTTTGTTATAAGCAATGAAAGGATCAGAGAAGATGGATGTTTCCCTAACGAAGAAGGAGAAGACAACAATGGTCGAAAAAACCCATAGTGTCATTGTATTGAGCCTTGGTGATAAGATTTTCTGGTAGATTTCAAAGGAGAAAACTGCAGCGGGTGTATGGAAGAAACTTAAAGGTTTGTACATGATAAAATCGTTGGTTAATTATCTCTACTTGAAGCAAGTTTTGTATTCATTCAAGATGAGTGAAGAAAAAGCCTTGGCTGAACAACTGGATATGTTCAACAAGTTAATTATTGATCTTGAAAATATTGAGGTCAAGATTCATGATGAAGATTAATCGTTGCTGTTGTTGTGCTCTTTACATAAGTTTCTTGCTCACTTCAAAGAAACTTTATTGTATGGAAGAGAGTCGTTGACCTTTAAAGATGTTCAATCTGCCTAGTACTCTAAGGATTTGAATGAACTAAAGGAGCACAAGCCATCTTCTGTTGGTGAAGGTTTGTCCGTTAAGGGAAAATTCTTGAAGAAAGATGGTAGGTTTGAGAAGAATAAGAGTAAAGTTCTACATAATTCTTATGGTGGTAATGCTCATACTATTAAGTGTTATCATTGTAAGAAGGAGGTCATACAAGAAAAGTATGCCCTGGTCGACTGAACAATCATGGCGGAAAGGATAATGGTAATGCTGTCATTGTGCAAGATGGTTATGAATCATCTAATGTCCTGGTGGTTTCAAGCAGCGACTCTAGCAAAGGAGTGGATTATGGATTCAGGGTGTAATTGGCACATGACTCCAAACAAAGTCGTGTTTGAGGAATTGTGTGATCAAGACAGTGGATTTGTGTTGTTGGGAAACAATAAAGCTTGCAAAATTATAGATATTGGATCTGTGAGATTCAAGCTCCATGATAAGTCAATAAGGTTATTGATTGATGTTAGGTATGTACCTGATCTTAAGAGGTGTTTGATTTCTCTTGGTGAATTTGACAAGAAAAGATATGTTTTAAAAGGAGAGTAAAGCTTCCTAAGGGTAATAAATGGGTCAGAGGAAGTCTTGAGAGGCGTGAAGAAACAAGGTTTGTATACCCTTGAGGCCGAGGTTGTAATTGGTTCAGCAGATGTGACATCCATGAAACCTGTGTTAAAGACTGAGCTATGGCACAAGAGACTTGGCCATGTCAGTGAAAGAGGCATGGTCGAATTGTTGAAACAAAATCTGTTGGGTGGTGACAAGGTAAAAAAGTTAGACTTTTGTGAACCTGTTTGGTAAATCCTATAGAGTGAATTTTAACAAAGGTAAACAAAGAACACATGGATCTCTTGATCACATTCATTGTGATCTTTAGGGGTCTGCAAGAAATCCTTCACACTCAAATGCAAAGTATTTTCTATCCATAGTTGATGATTACTCTAGAAAGTTTTGGGTATTCATCCAGAAGGCTAAGGATGAAAATTTTGAAAATTTTGGAAGACTCTGTTCGAAAACCAAACTGTCCGGAAGGTCAAGAGGATGAGGACCGATAATGGTCTTGAATTTTGCAATGAGGTGTTCGACAACTATTGTGTTGCGTCTGGTATTGCAAGGTATAGAACTACTGCAGGGACTCACTAACAAAATGGTTTGGCTAAAAGATTTAATCAAATCATTCTAGAAAGGGTGAGGTGCATGTTGGTAAGTGCAGGATTGAAGAAGGTGCTTTGGGCAGAAGATGTTGTGACTGCATCTTACCTGATAAATAGGTGTCCATGGACTGCCTTGGGAATGAAGACACCTGAAGAAGTCTAGTCGAAACATCCATCTATTCTTGACAGACTTAGAGTATTTGACTGTTTAGCCTATGCTCCCATTAGGTAAGACAAGGTCGAACCTAGAGCTCTGAATTGTATGTTCCTTGGATACCCTGAAGGAGTTCAAGCTTATAGGTTGTGGTGTCTAGAGCTAAGTCACAAGAGGTATATCACAAGTTGAGATGTTATTTTTAAAGAAAATGAGATGGCTTTCAAGAAAACTGATGACATTGGTCAAAGTTCAAAGATTTCTGAAGAAGAGCTGGAACAGGGAGAGATTCTTATTGAGGTGGAGCATAATGATGGTGAATTGCATGACCTAAATGAAGTCGAAGAAGAGGCAGAAGCTGCCATCGAAGATGAGGAGACTGATAATGACTACCTGCTAGCAAGAGATAGGTCGAGAAGAGTCATCAAGGCATCTCAGAGACTTGGTTATACATATCTCATAGCTTATGCCTTAATTTCTGCAAGTGAGGTCCTTGATGAAGAATATAGAGATTATAAGAAAGTTATGAGGAGTCGAGATAAAAATGAATGGCTGAAAGTCATGGATGATGAGATGAAATCTCTTCAAGATAATAATACTTGGGAGCTGATTGAGAAACCTACATGAGCCAGGTTAGTTAGTTGTAAGTGGATTTTTAAGGTTAAGGAAAGAATCGAAGGAGTGATGTCGAAGCACTTTAAGGAAAGGTCAGTTGCTAGGGAGTTCAATCAAAAATAAGGTGTCGACTTTAATGATGTGTTCTCACCTGTTGTAAAGCATAGATCCATTAGAATGTCGTTAGCCATGGTGGAAAAGTTTGACCTAGAACTTGAACAATTGGATGTGAAGACAACCTTCCTGTATGGTGATCTAGATGAAACAATCCTGATAAGGCAACCTGAAGGGTATGTAGAAAAGGGAAAGGAAAATTATGTGTGCAAGTTGAATAGGTCTTTGTATGGCCTGAAATAATATCCTAGATAATGGAAAAGGAGATTTGATAAGTTCATGGCACACATTGGTTCCACTAGGAGCTAGTTTGACCACTGTGTTTACTTCAGATTTCGACATAGAAATTCACTTGTTATTTTGTTTCTTTATGTGGATGACATCCTCATAACAAGCAATAGTGTCAAAGATGTTATGAAGGTAAAGGCTAAACTCGATAAGGAGTTCGATATGAAGGATTTTGGAGCTTCCTCCAAAATTCTTGGGATTGACATCCGGAGAGATAGAAAGCAATCGAGATTATGCTTATCTCAAGAGATATACCTGAAAAAGATTCTTAATAAGTCTGGTATGTCGAATTCAAAGCTTGTTCTAACACCGGATAATTCTCAGTACAAGATGAGTATGACTTAAAGTCCTAGTACTGAAGTTGAAAGAGCCTATATGAATAGCATCCCATATGCTAGTATAGTAGGTTCTTTGATGTATGTTATGGTCTGTACGAGGCCAGACATGGTGTATGGAGTGAGCGTTGTAAGCAGGTATATGACCAATCCTGGGAAGAAGCACTGACAAGCATTACAGTGGATTCTTAGGTACATCAATGGGCCACTGAGAAGAGTTCTGATTTATGATGGAGCCTGTGGTAATGATAGCAAAGTTGAAATTGAAGGATTTGTCGACTCCGATTATGTAGGTTGTATGAATTCTCGAAAATCTATTTCTGGATGTGTGTCCACTATGTTTGGCATAACATTCAGTTGGAAAGCGACACTTCAGAAGTTTGTTTCCTTATCAACCACTGAAGCATAATATATTGCCCTTACTAAAGTTGTGAAAGAAGCATTGTAGCTATAAGGTTTTTCTAAGGAGCTGAAATTTCAAGGTCGATTTATCACTGTTAAATGTGATGGTCAAAATACAATACACATGTCGAAGAATTCATCCTACCATGAGCGAACCAAGCACATCAATATGAGGTTGCACTATATTAAAGAGATAATCGAGCATGGAGAAGTCCAAGTGCTTAAGGTTTTGAGTGATGAAAATGTTGCTAATATGATCACCAAGATATTGTCGAGTAGTAAGTTTTTCCATGGTATGCAGTTGATAAACTGCATGATGAAATCTAGTTTGTTCCCTTTTTTGTATAGAGTTTGTTCCAAGGTGGAGATTTGTGGTATTTAGGATCGAACTCTAGTGTTGACAAGGGTAGCTTCATGGTTCGACAGAAGGTTTAGTATGAAGTCGAAGTTTGTTCACATACTGATCTTGTATGTTGTAGTCGAAGTATACTCAAGCATGCATTAGTCAAAATGCTAGGATTGTTAGCATGTCGAATTGGGCCTTGTTTGTAAACTCAATTATTAAGTTATCTTAATAGTTTATAAATAGACTGGTTCTCTCAGGTTGTTGAGAGAGGTTAATTGTTGGTATTCACTTGTAATCTTTGAATCCGGATTGAGAAAGTGAATAGTAAAACAGATTTAACCAATTCTCTATTCTTTTTCCTTCTTCTCTTTTCCTTTGTGAAACCTAATATGGTTTCTTGTGTTTGTTCAAGAAATTCAATCTTTCTCTCATAACTTTGTTTTGTTATTGACGACATCAATTTACAACAGAAACAAACTATGCTTTCACTCCAACCAAATAATTTAACAAGTAGCTAATCAAATCATACCGGCCTTATTCGGACCAAAGCAATTTGTAACAAACTACATAACTTAGAAAAAGACTCACAACAATTGGCTTGAGACTCTATTTTAATGCCCAACCAAATACACATACCTCTCTGAATATTCTTCGCAACAAAGCAAGAGAAGAAAAGATAAGACATATTCTCGCCTGCAACAAAACATAAAGCTCCTGTCAAGTCTCAACCTGCATTACTAACACCATGATTCAACATGTCACTAAATCATAATAAACTTACCCCTTAATTTTACCTCTAGGACTAAAAGAGAGGGAAAACTCAAAAACAAATCTAAGATCCCTGGGAAAATCCAGATGTAACCCTAACCACCTAAAAATCCTATACCAAAAAACTAGGTTATAGATCATGAATAAATTGGATACTGACTCTACATGATCCTTACAACAAGTACACACTACTATGAATAAGTGATTTCACCTTAGTTGGGAAATGGGTTTTTACCTCGGTTTGCTGGCTGATGTAAAGAAGAGTGTTATGAGAAGTGTGTCACTTTTCCTCTCGAGATATATACTAACCGAGGGAAAATTTGTAGTGGTATTGTGTTCGATCCTCAGCAACTATATTTTTTTTATTCTTAAAACACGCATAAATATACTTCTCGGTTTTTTTTAATATTCGAGGTGAACACTTAGTATTTACCTCAGTTGGGAATTCCAACAAAGGGGAAAACATTTTTTTTTAATATTACATAACATTTATTTTGGTCTGTATAAATACACATTTTATGACAGAACCTATATACACATGTTTTCAAGAGTCGGCAAACCATCCAGGGAGCACATATACACATTTTGGACAAAAACATATACACACATGTTTTCAATCGGGCATAACATACATTCAATACTACAAAAATCGCTTTTTACCTCGGAAGCGAAATGCATAATACCTCGGTTAAAGAAACGAGGTAACAAAAAGTGACATAAAAATTTGCCATTTATCACCTCAGTGGAAGTAAAACAAAGAGGTAAAGTTATACGCACATGGATTTGAACCCCAGAAATAACACTTATATCTCGGTTTATCTTGAAACATGAGGGGTAAGATTATTTCTTGTTTTATATAAAAAAAAAATTGTTATATTTTTTATCTAGAATATTACATTGTTTACACATAATATTATATTGTTTAAAATAAAAATCAAATTCCTTGAAGATATAGATTTTAGATATTTGAATTATTGAATCTCGGGAAAGATCAAATTTTGGGTGCAAGATTATTCTCTACGAATCTTGCAAGCATTTGATTATGAAGCAAAACAAATAAGGGTTAGATAAGTAAATCAATATTCAAATATATGATTTTCTGCTTAAATAAATATTTAATAAAACAAAATTTAAACCCAAGTAATTTTCTACTCTTGTAATCCATCTTAGAGAACTTTTTCAAACGTCTTTATGTTTGAAGTGCTTCATGTTCCATATAGGTTAGATTTTCAATATTCAACACACTTTTATAATGGATGTCCCTTAGATTTCACGCAGATCACTAATGGAAGATTCTCGAGCGTTGATAAACATTAAATAGACGACAAATATTTGTTTAAGGCGTTGAATATAGTAAAAAGATGCTTAACTATCCCCTCAATCACGAAGGAAATCGAGGTGAATAAGCTGTTTTTTTTAAATTACACTATTTACACAGAATATTAAAAATACATTGTAAAATATGTTTTCCAATGATAATTTTTATTTCCATGTCAAAGTCCCATGCAAGATGCTAGATATTTGTTTCCCAATGAGAATTTTTATTTTTCGCACTTGCAATTCATCCCAGAGATCTGTAGTAGCAACTCATGATCAAATGGACGGTGGTGAATATTTCATCTCTTTGGGGCGGCTACATGTAAGTTAGTCTTAGAGTAGAATCTATTTAGCGAGTGTTTTTATAGTAAAATATGATTATTAAACACGATTTCTTATCTTCTCCTTTTAACTATCACCTCGGTGATGACGAAAACCAAGGTTAATAATTCTTTTATTTGTTTGAAATTACATTATTTAATATTAAAATAAATTATTTACAACAAATCTTCGTTGATATTCAAATTTAGTTGCATTCCCTTCTTTGTTCAAATGTTAAACTCTTTTCCTTGTTGGTTAAGCTCAATTATTTGTGTAACTTGAAGCAAGAATGATTTTATGCACTTACAATCTATCAATTGAGTACTCTTCAAAGGTTGAACACCCTTCTTTAACTGAAGGTTATTTCAAAAATACAATAATATCAACATTAACACCATTATGTTCATATGGATAGCAAGAGCAGAAAAAATATTTTGTTCAAAATAAAAGAACATTGAAGATTTTTTATGTCTTGAAATCCATCCCAAAGAATGATACTCGTGAGTTTGGGGCGGCTTCATATTAGTAAGGATTATGGTAAAATATGTTTAATAAGTGCTTTTATAGTAAAATCTTATTATTTTATGTCTCAGTTAAATAGAAAACTGAAGGGTTAGAACATTTTATTTATACTTATAAACAAATAAAATCATAAATTGCGATAATTGTGAATCGAAGCTTATACTGAGTTGTTTTTTCACCTTAGTGTTATGAAAAATCGAGATAATTTATGTTTTTTTTTATTTTTTTAAAAGGGTAATGCTAACTTGTGCCCTTGAGGCACATGTTAAAAAACCCGCAAATAGAAAATATGTATGGAAAAAAAATAATAAAATCATTAATTATAAAGTTGTATTAAATTTATTACACAATTTTCAAGAATTAATTTCTATATTGATCTCTTAACTTGTGCCCTTGGGGCACAAGTTAGCATTACCCTTTTTTAAATAATAAAAAATATCGCTCTTATGCTTTATACCTCGATTTTCTATTGTTCGAGGTGAAAGTTTTGTCATGAAAATCATTATTTGTTGTAGTGATTGTTTACAACCAACCATAAATGACACACATACATTCACATCCTACTAATATGTGTTACTATGCAACAACACATGAGAAATTAGTTTAAATCATTACTAATATAGGAATCACCCGACCTAACATGAACAAATGTCATATATATCTTCTTGTGTGAATCATGTCTCATAGTTAAAAACCTATAATTTGAACAAAACTTAAATTATGATAACACAACAATAACAAAAACATTTAACTTTTAATCTTCACAACAAGAATATAAAAAATTTATTAGCTCACAACAACAACATTAGCTTAACTAACATAAATAAATTACATTCATCTATAACAATATATAAAGGCAATAGATTGTTTTGGTGGAGCTTTTTTTTTTCTCCAAATTTACCCTTTTTAATTTTTTTTTAAATTTTTATTTTTTTTCTCACAACGGCGGTTACACAAAGGTTTATTAACCGCCAACAGTTTATTATTTTTCATATCATTATCTTTAATTATTTTATAAATAGTTTATAATTAAATTAAAATTAAATAATTTATCTAGGGAACATGAAATTTTAGACTGACCTTTTTTTATTTCTATTTTATCCTTTAAAATTTAATTTTAGTTAATTTTAAAAACAAAAATACAAATAAAAAAATGAAGTTTTTATTAAATGATAGTAGTTATTTTGAATCTATAACAATATATAAAGACAAAACATCTTTTTGGTGTAGCATATTTTCTTTCCTCTTTTACCCTTTAAAACTACTTAGAAGTTACACAAATAAAAGTTAACTACTCCCTCCATTTTATATTTGAATATTGTACAAAGTAATTAGTTATTTGAAAAGAAAACTCACTTTAACTTCTAATTAAAAATTATATTTAAATAGCTTCTTCTTATAATTTATGTCTTTCATTTCTAACTCATTAGGTCCATAGAAATCAAAAATAGAGAAGACGGAAGATTGCATGAGAAAAATTGGAGTCCAAATAATGTTTATGATGATGGTAGAAAAGAGAAATCTACAAGTTGCAGATGACATAATACGAATTGCGAATCAGACAATGATTTCTGTTACAGTTGATTATTAGGGTATTTAGATTCTTCAATCTAATTTTTTGATTTGATTATTTATTTATTTTTATTTATTGTTCTGTTCTTTTTACAGAAACAAATCCATATGTGAAATTGAAGTTTGAAAGTTGAGATTATTGGATTTTTTAAATGTCTAATACTTTAACTTTTCTCTCCAGTGTAGAAGAAAAATGAATCATTATCTCTTAGGAAAGAAACAAAAGGCGCGTCTTAATTTCTATGATTAAATAAGAATGACTATTTTTATTAATTTTTTAAAATTTGGTTTCCTCTCTTGAATCTTTATCTATTATTGTTCCAATTTTACCTGTGTAATTTGCAAAAATTTTAAAATATAAACAATATCTTAATTTTTAAATTGTATAATTTCTACAATGTGATGTAAACATTAATTTATATCTATCTCGATAGACATTCATGATGGCATTAACTTCCTGTC
Source organism: Lathyrus sativus (assembly GCA_963859935.3). NCBI lineage: Eukaryota > Viridiplantae > Streptophyta > Magnoliopsida > Fabales > Fabaceae > Lathyrus > Lathyrus sativus. The sequence goes on from OZ012737.1 coordinate 11,238,314, forward strand.
CCACGCATCATTCTCATCCGTCAAGTCACTTACTATAACACCGTTCAACTCCTCAGGAATACAAACTTGAATTATATATTTTTAATTTTTTTCCTTTTTAATCAATGCATCAGAAAATAATTAATCATTTTTAAAATATCCAAATATATATATATATATATATATATATATATATATATATATATATATATATATATATATATATATATATATATATATATATATATATATATATATATATATATATATATATATATATATATATATATATATATATATATATATATATGATACTTAATTATATTATGTAGTTTTTTATTGAGAATAATCTCTAATTTTGTCATCTATAAGACTCACATTCACAAACAAAATTACATTTTGTATCGGATAATGTTAAATACAGACTTTAGAGTTTTTTTTGGTATAATGTTATTGATACAAAACTACAGTTTGTATAACATAATGTTAATGATATTAAGGGTTGAATATTGTTTAAAGATTGAAGGTATTTGTGTTTATATTTTCATCATGATTTTTCGTTGAATGATAACCGGTCATTAACTACTTAACAAAACAAAGAAATAGGAACAAATGAATGTCATGTGCAAAGGAGATTGAGATATATAGAGAGGTAGAGAGACTGATAAGTGATATATAAAAAAAGAGTTAGAGAGAGACGAAGAGGAAGTGACAAAAAGAGAGAGAGGAAACACGTATTAGTGCCAACATTCATAAATAAATTATAAGAAACGGGTAAGTTACAAAAACAAATAACAACTACCACATTATTTTATTTTCTATATATGTCTTTTTTCATTGAACACAAACATCGAGTATAAAAAGTAATAGTAACATTATTAATGTCTTTTATGGTAAAATATGTGAATATTAATTTTTTGTTATTTTATATCCATTTATAATTTGTATGATTTCTACACTGTGATATTATTAAAAACTTAAGACATTAAACAACATACATGGGTTGTTTTCTTACTTTTATTTTTTTAAATTGTGTAAATAATATTATTTTATATAACATTTAATGTATTGATAAGTTTTAATTTTCACATTCTACTCTTTAGATTATTAAATTAATTTTAAGTTTACATTTGCATTGTTAAATTGGTTTGGAGATATTTTTTTTATTGCTAAATTGGTCTAAAAACATTACTAAAACATATTGAAAGTTAATATATATCTTTATATTTTAATCCGAAGACATTACTAAAACATATTGAAAGTTAATATGTATCTTTATATTTTTATTTTTATTTTTATAATTGTTCCTAAATAATATTATTTTTAATGGAATATATGTCAAAAACATAGTAAAAAGTTGCACGCGTTAGCGCAATAAAAAAAGTGGACAAACGGGCACGGAGTGCCCGTTTGGACGCTAGTATGAATAAAGTGATTACTTTAATCCATTAATCTCTAATGTCTCCAGAGACAACATCCAACGTATGTTTCATAACGTAATATCCACATGCATATGAGTTTGGTTGTTTTCGCGAATACAAATAATATATATATATATATATATATATATATATATATATATATATATATATATATATATATATATATATATATATATATATATATATATATATATATATATATATATATATATATATATATATATATATATATATATATATATATATATATTTTGGTTAATACACATGAAACACAAATAATACATTAGATAAAATTTAAAGAATGTCACGAATAAGACCACTTACTTTTGGAGAAATAAATTTTGTCTTTTTATTTCTTTGATTACGGCACATAAGATTGCATCCCTCCATAGTTCTACATGTTGGGAAAAAAAATTAAACTAGATAAAAATAATTCAAAAGTAAAGGTATCATTTTAGTATTACAAAGAATACCACTTACGCACAAGTAATGCCTTTTATCTTTGAATAAAGACTGTAGTGTAATGAGCATAACATAATTACACAATTTTACTTGGGACAAATAATTATTAGTTTCCAATGACCACTGCATAAACATTCAAAATAATTAATAAGAGGTAACAATTTGAATATTAAATAATATAAAACACAAATTATATATACTTACGAATTGATAAATTGCCCTATGTAACAATCTCTTTTCTCTAGAATTAACTTATTTTATATATACATTTGAATATCGTTCGATAAACATTGGGTACATTGAATATGATATGGGTCAAAGGAACTGTAATTGGTAAATATCTTGTTGCACAAATTTGGTGCATGTACCTAAATGGTATTAACTCAAAAGTTGACATTAAAAGTATTTGATGAAAACGAATATAAATTGAAATCACCATAAAAATTATATTTATGTACACCATAATTGAAGTACGGTTATGTCAAGTCAATTAATCCCCTATATAATATCCTCAATATAACTCTTTAATATAAATAAATTATTCTAGGTCATGTTCTAATTGTATCCAGAAGGTCTCTCCTATCTCATCTATCATGTTTGTCAATCTTTGCAATAGATCTGGTTGAGGTTCTAGGGTCTCAATCTTATGATGAAAGACTGAAGATGAACAAGTACTTTTTGTACTTGCACCACCCAAAACAAATTTCTTAGATATGCCTAATTGATTTAAATTTGGGTTTGTATGTAGACCCGTCAATTTTAATTGTTGCATCATAAAAATAATAGCACAATACATGATTTCAAGGACACTGACTCCAACAACATATAACACAAATTTTTAATAAGACAAACAAAAAAGAAATTTCCTAAATCAAACTTATATATACCTAAATTACATCCTGAGCCACACTTTTCTCCATCTCTTGGGTTACACTCTCCTGTACATCATTGATCACCGTCTCCTGCACTTCCTAGGTCACACTCTCCTGCACCTCTTAAGTCACCTTCTCTTACACCTCTTAGATCATCTCTCCTGCACCTCCTGGGTCACCCTCTTCTCCATCTCTTAGGTTACACTATCCTGGATAACTGACATTTAAAAATAAGAATTTAGTATCTCAAAGAAAGATAATTGTTAATTAAAATAAAATATGTATTTTGCTAATAGCGGCCCTTGAGAAAAATAGAAATTTTGACATTTGAAAATAATTTTTTAATAATTATGAAATTTTTTTATATAATCATAAAATAATTATATTTTCGGTTGAGTAAATTTTTATGTGTTCCCATTGATTCTATTTAATAAGATTCAATTTATATATTTATTTATGTTTAGAAAAATAAAAAAGGGAAGAGAAAATAGAGAAAGAAAAAATTAAAATGAAAGTGAAAAGATGTAGGAAAGAGAAATGTGAGTGAAATTTGAAACTTAAAAAAGTAATTTAATCACATGTCATGTTCTGGTTGATTAGAATGGGAATAATACATGCATTAGGTTATTACTAAAAAATCCCTAGTGCATAGGGTGCTCATGCATATGGGTCATGAACCCTCTCATCCAACCTAATTCAATCTTTATTTTCATTCAATTTAATCATGTACAGATTTATCCCGAACCAATCCATTTAAATTTATTGGTATTTGATTTAAATAATGGATTTGAAATTTTAAATTCAAAAACCGGCGAACCCAATTCATTGATATGTCACATTTATTTTATTTTATTTTATTTATAAATTATCTAACATAATTCTTACTATGCATATATATTTTTTAATATAATTATAGTTTTTATTAATTGTAAAAGCATAAGTTTAAATCAAATTTGAGAAATCAACTTTATTTATTCAAAAAGAGATATATCTTATCTTTTAAATTACATTTTACACCATTTATACATTTTTCTAACTTGATCTGAACCTTAAAAAAGTTCTTAGGTAATAACTAATAAATTTTATTCAAATTAAATACTAAAGTTTTATGTTTTTTTTTCAATGTTCTTGTAAAACAAACGTGTTAATTAAATTGATATTTTATTTAAAATTTAAAATTTATATTTATTGGATGACCCACGAATCCAATCCAACTCAACTATTTATGAGCGAGTTGGTTTAATTCGATTTTAATCTTATAAGTACGGGTCAAATACTCAACTTAATCCAAAGACTATTGATCAGATCAAATATTTGAATATTTAATCAAATTAGATTCAACTCAACTCACGAACATTCTTCCTAATATAATGTAAATAATACTAATGTTAGTAATATCTTTTTTAAAAGGCTTATATAACCTCGGGTAATTTTTTTTATTAAATATTTCAGAAGTACTTTTATAAGCTTGATGAATCTTCATAATCCAACATACTAACTTTCTTATATATAAAATATAAATGCAAAGTAGCTAATTCAGTTTAGGGATGGCAAACAAACCCGGGCCCGCCCACACCCGCCCGGACCCGCCCCGAAATTAACGGGGGAAATCCGATTTAATTGGGTGCGGGTGCGAGTGCGGGTGAAATCCGGTTCTTAACTACGGGTGCGGGTGCGGGTAGACACTAAGACCCGCCCGCACCCGCCCCCGCCCCGCCCCAAATAATATATTTTATTTTGATTTCCTTATTTTATTTATTTTAATATTTATTTATTAATTATACTTTTAATTAAGTTATTAATATTCTTATTACAATTAAAATAATAAAATTAATCAAGTTAATATTCATTTATTAATTAAAATTTTAATTAAATAATTAATTAATTTATTAAAATAATCAATTTTTTAATTAAATTACTAATTTTTATTATAATTAAAAAAATAATAATTTTTTGCGGGTGGGGGCGGGGCGGGTGCGGGTGCACCCGTTTTCTACTGGGGGCGGGTCTGGGTGGTAAATTTTCACCCCCGATTGGATTTGGGGGCGGGGGCGGGTCTGTTACATGGAGGCGGGTGCGGGTGCGGATATAGTTAAACCCGCCCCCGACCCGCCCCGTTGCCATCCCTAATTCAGTTGGAATGTTTCAAAAGCCTACTTTACAACTGAAGTGAAAATGTTTAATTTTAAAAGAAGTTGCTAACTAGATTAATTGCTAGTCAGTGTTTTTTCTTTTAAAAGAAACATTGTAGGTCGTATAAATATAACTTAGACTTACATTATTTATTATTTTTAAATAATGTTAGTTAAATGAAGTGACTGGAATTGATAATGAGGAGAATCTGGTGCTATTAGAAATTTGTTATTTAGCTAGTTTAGTGACAAAAACAGCTTTTTCTTTAATCATATAAGAAAAAAAGGCATCAATAATGGACATTTTTATACAATGTGGCAGAAAATAAAATGTTTAATTATTAAAAAAGTTGCTAACTGGATATACTTGTCTCCTCAAAAAATGGATTAACTTGCTTGTTAAAGTGTTGCCAACTTAGTGGGAGATTTCAATAAATTTCTTTTTAAATGATATTATGTTAGTCATTAACAAGTACTTTGTGCTGGTTAATCTAATGGATTGGACTTATAAGCATGTATTGAAATGTTAGTTAATTAGGAATCAATTTAGTTATTAAATTATTGTTAAAAAAACATGCGGGAGTGTATCCACACAAAAAATAAATAAATAAATAATTCTAACAAAAATTTATAAAATTATAATTTAACTTGTAATATTTACAGAAATAAAATTTCAAACCTTCTCATATAAATGCAGAAAATTGCACGGAAAAATTACGAACTCTCTTTTAATTAAAATTTTTGAATGAAAAAATTCTAAACCATCTCTAAATAGCAATTTTTAAACAGAAAAATTGCAAACGCTCTCTCAGTAGCAATTTTTAAACGGAAAAATTGCAAACTCTCCCAACAAACTATTTTTGAACAGAAAAATAGAAAACTCTCTTTAAACAAACAACTACTCAATTTTCAATACACGCAAAAGACTACATTTTATTGTTGTATCGAAAACTAATAAATTCTATTTTTTTCTACTAACAGATGTGAGACTTTGATGAATATTCTATTTGACCAAACAAATCTTTCCTACATCCAAAATATCACATATCTTCACTTTGTGTTCAACTTCATCTTCAAAGGGATTATTTTAATTATAATGATTAGGCATATTTGTAAAATTATTACTTTTCAATTTTTTTGTCTTCTTCACCCTTCAGAATAAATTTCTACGATTGCGAAAGCGTACCTACAAAAAAAAAGCAAATAATTTCAACAAAAACTCATAAAATCATAATTCAACTTGTAATTTTTACAAGGTCAAAATAACAAACTCATACAATTGCAATTTTAAGGAGAAAATTGCAAACCCTACCAATTACAATTTTTGAACGGAAAAATTGCAATCTCTCAATTGAAATTTTTGGACGGAAAAATTGCAATCTCTCTCTCAATATCAATTTTTGAACCAAAAAATTGTAAACCCTTTCACCAAACTATTTCTGAATGAAAAAACAGAAAACTCTCTGAACAACCTATTTTTAAATGGAAAAATAGAAAACTTTCTCTAAACACACAACTACCCAAATCCCCAATATATCCAAATCTCCAATACATCTAAAAAACTACATTTTATTTTATTATTGTGTTGAAAACTAAAACTAATTATCTCTATTTATATTAATACTCAAATTCTTTTTTTTTTTTCTACTATCCGATGTAGGACTTGGAGGAATATACTATTTAACCCAACAATTATTTCAATTTTACAAAATAATTTTATAATTGATTATATATATATATATATATATATATATATATATATATATATATATATATATATATATATATATATATATATATATATATATATATATATATATATATATATATATATATATATATATATATATATATATATATATATATATATATATATATATATATATATATATATATATATATATATATATATATATATATATATATTATGTTTTGAATTTTTTATAAATCAAAACTAATTTAAAACTAGTTTGACATAACAAAAATTAAAATAATAAATATATAATATATTTATTTAGTAATTTAATAATAGTAATAGTCATAAAACAATTGTCAGAGTGATAATTGATAATGGTTATAGTGATAATCGGTAGTGGTCGAATTAATTATCAGAGTGGATAAATTGGGTTTATATGGTGGTCGGAGCGGTGGTTGGTGGTGTTTGAAGTGTTGATATGTGAGGGTCAAATGTAGTGGATTGGCGGTTACATGAATGGTTGATGATATTTGAATGATGATGATAGTATTAATAGTTGGTGGTTGTTAGATTGATGATTAAAAGTGAATGTAGTGGTGGTTATAATGGTATTGGTCGGAATTAGTTAGATTGACGACCAAAAATAGATAAAGTGGTGTTTGGAAGTGATCGGTGACTATTTAAAGTTTCGAGAGTTAAATGAAAACTATTTTTGAATTTAAGTAAAATAACAATTTTTTTGAAAATCTTAGTTCAACTAATAAATATTGATATTTTTATGTTTGACACCAACACCCAAGTTCAAATTCATAACACTTTAGTTGTTTGCGTTTTGTTTATTAATAAAACATAAAATTAATTAAATTTTATTTTACTATAACATGTTTTGTTTTTAAGTTTTTTTTTTAAAATTAAATGTTTGCAACTAAATTGATTACGTAACAAGTTTGTGAATAATTTAGAGAAATATTTAAATAATTAGTATTATTTTATTCTGGAATTAAAAATAAAGAGAGATGTAAAAGCTTCGACGAAATAGAGCTTCAGTTGGGACGAAGATGGGGTGTATCTGCAAAGTTAGCACTCATGAGTTCAAGTCAGTATGTGAAAGAATAGGGAGTATTCAAATTGTATTTGAAACTTGATACCTGATTTTCCGCCATTTCATATATATTAAGGAGAGAAATAATGACCTCACTATCTTTTAGGAGTGAAATACGGAGGACTGTCGGATGTGCATAAGGTGTAAATTTTCTATAGCAAGGTATAGGATAGTCCTACGGTAAGGAGAAGATTCTAGAAACATAATTGTGTTGTCGGCCAAGAGGCTTTGGCCCGCAACGGACTATCTAAAGGTGGTCGATCCAAGACGAATATGGTCGGGCCATAACAATTATCCCCAAGCTCTCATGCTTGAGTATCAAGGTAAAAGCTTAGAGAATTTCACCCTCGGCGATCGATTATTAGAGAAAGGTGGTCGCTTCAGTTTCTTGTGGATTTGTGCTTTCACTGTTTAGAACACCAAATGTCTATTTAGGGGCGTCATTATTAACATTCTTGGGAACTGAAATACTTGAGTGTTACGTACGAGAGATACGGTCTTTGGTTAGACACCTTTTTTTCAAATCACCAGAACATAAGTCTAGGAAGACCCATATTCACTTTTATTTGGATCTTTTCTTTTCTCATTCTTCTTGAGCGATTATCATTTTCTCTTTTAAAATTTTGTCTTCCTGTATTCGAGAAAGTTATCACAATATGGCTAAAAAATCACAGAAGAGTGTCAAAGGAAACCAGAAAAATTCAACATCTCCATGGAAATGTTCTATATATTCTTCCACGGTGTCAATTTTTTCTAAGGAGGGTAGCTTGGATAAAGCTTTTCTTGAAGTGGGAGAACCATCGTATTGGTGTTCCACCGCCACTACCGAGGATGATAGAATGTTCAGAGAGTGTGGCGGATGCACCATCCTCTTTATGAATATCTCTTCTAAACCCTGAGTGTTCGCTTACCCTTTATTGATTTTGAGGTTGACGTTTATAATAATATGGCCTGAGACCGGATAGATACGACTATGATTTGAGTTGCACTTAAAATAATATGGCATGAGATCGGCTGTATGCGGATATGCTTTGAGTCGCACTTATAATAATGTGGCATGAGACCGGCTATATGCAGTTATGCTTTGATTTATCTGTTTGAGAAGACTCTCGAAAAGGGAATGGTGGTCAGATTCTTACTTTTTGAAACTCAGTGTTAGAGCACTCCTGATAAATCTTATCTCGAGAAGTATTCAAAGGTGTGTACTTGTCGTAACAACCATCATCCTCCTATTAGTGTAACATCCTAGTTTTAATTTTAATACTATTAGTATTATTTTAGTATTTTTTATATTATTTATTTTATAACTATTTAAGTTTGAGGTGTGTTTATTTGATTAGATGAGTATTATTTAATTATTGGATGGTTTAGTTTTTATTGATAATTAGTTTAATATTTAAATTAACTAAGGATAATTGAAATTGTGAGGATAATTAGTTTGAGGAGAAAATAGATTGTTATTAAAATTAAGGAAGAAATTGTGGGATTAGTAAGAGGTGAGGTGTTGTTAGATTTATTAAAATTATGAGGATTATGGTTATTTTATTTTAAATAGAGAAGTTAGAAGGAAAAATTGGAGTACATGAAAAGTTGGGAAAGAGGCAGAAAGAAACCTAAGAGAGCGTTGGAAGAACATAGAGAATCCTAAAAGGCAAAGTTTCACCACTCTGCAATTTTGAGGTAAGAGAGAATTATTCGTATATAGGTGGCTAAACAAAGGGATATTGAGGGTTCATTATCCTTCTATCTTCTCCCTTTTATTGTGGCCAAAGAGGGTTTGAGAAAATCCCTTTGATGCGATTGATTGAATGTTTCCTTTATTCTTGAATAATATGATATGTATTCTCATTTAATTTATACTCTGACTTGATAGCACTGTTGATGCCTTGTTGATAATTATGTATTGTTTGTGTATGGAGGTTGCTTGTGATTCGTAAATATGTTCAATAGGAAGAATATCGTAAATGTAAAAAAAATCAAAAAGTAGAAAAAAGGTTAAAGTCGAAAAAGTCGAGAAAGTTGAAAAGTAAAAAAAATAAAAAATAAAAGTTTAAAAAGTTTTAAAAAAAAACGAGAGTCGGGCAGCGCGAGGTGGGCGAGTGGGTAGCACGGCGTGTGGTAGGTCGACGACGGCGAGTCTTGCGGTCAAGTTCTGTAAGTTTTGAGTAGTTTTACGCTTTTGGTGTCTATTCGTTGCCTTTTGAAGAGTTTAGAGTCCTTTTGACAACTTTAGAGTTTAAGGTAAATAATAATGTGTTGTATTGAGTTGTCTGATGGATTATGAGTTGACCCTGTTGAATGTGGGAGTTGCAAAATATTACTTTTACTCTATTGATGAGTAACGTTGAGCATGTATAATAATTTCTTACCCCATTGATAAGCATATTTGAGTAATATATGTTTACTCTGTTGATAAGTAATGTTTAGCATGTATAATAATTTTCTTACCTTGTTGGTGGGTTACATGAGTAATAATATGTTTACTCTGTTAATGAGTAATGTTGAGCATGTATGATAATTTTTTTACCCTGTTGGTGGACTTACATGAGTAATAATATATTTACTCCGTTGAAGAGTAATGTTGAGCATGTATAATGATTTTCTTACAATGTTGATGGGCTTACATGAGTAATAATATTTTTACCTTAATGATGAGTAATGTTGAGCATGTATAATAATTTTCTTACGCTGTTAATGAACATATTTGAGCAATAATATGTTTTACTCTGTTGATGAGTATTATTGAGCACATATTTTAATAATTTCTCTGTTGATGTGTAATGTTGAATATATATATATATATATATATATATATATATATATATATATATATATATATATATATATATATATATATATATATATATATATATATATATATATATATATATATATATATATATATATATATATATATATATATATATATATATATATATATATATATATATATATATATATATATATATATATATATATATATATATATATATATATATATATATATATATATATATATATATATATATATATATATATATATATATATACACACACACACACATATATATATATATATATATATATATATATATATATATATATATATATATATATATATATATATATATATATATATATATATATATATATATATATATATATATATACACATGAGTAATAATATTTTTACTCTAATGATGAGTAATATTGAACATGTATAATAATTTTCTTGCGTTGTTAATGAACATATTTGATTAATAATATGTTTTACTCTGTTGATGAGTATTATTGAGCACATATTTTAATAATTTCTCTGTTGATGTCTAATGCTATATATATATATATATATATATATATATATATATATATATATATATATATATATATATATATATATATATATATATATATATATATATATATATATATATATATATATATATATATATATATATATATATATATATATATATATATATATATATATATATATATATATATATATATGATCATAGGCTTGCCTTCGCTCCTTGCATGATGCTGCTCAAAGCAACTATAGTAACTGGTCTCCTCTTCTGTGCAGTAAATTAAGCGGTGAGCCAATTGCAAAATTTCTCCATGATTTAATGCAACAGTCGAGGAGATCATTAAACCACAACCTAGTCCGACCAGTGTTAATGTTACTCCCTTTGATTGTTTCAAGTTTTATTAAATTATTCACGGATACATTTTATTCCTTGAAATATAATTTATTCATGATTTTTTTAACTTTTATTTCCAAGGATCAGAATCTTGCATTTCTATCGGATATAAAATAATTAGCCATAACTTTCCACTTTCATATTATTTTAACACATTTATATTTAATTTTTTTATTTTTTAAATTTAATTGAAATAAAACCTAAATATATTCCTAGGAATTTTATACTTGCCAAACTCATTGATAGAAATAAATTAATAACAAATTAATTGGAAATATTTTATAGAGATTCTATAGAAATTTATGGTCCGGCAAATAAATGTATTTTTATTTAAAGTAGAGAAAAAACCTGATGTACTAATAGTATAAATTAATTTTATACGGTCAATCAATGTCAATCATGCATTCCGCTAAATTAAACAGAAAATTTTTAATTAATTATATGACATGATATAATGATATATTCTTATTGGTTGAGAGTGTATAATTTTTTTACACTTTAATTGCATCTTCATTAAACCTTTTAAAATATAACACTTATTTTTTAGGTAAAAAAAATTTGAATAAAAAAATGAATTTAAATAATTTTTTCATAAATTGTTTTAAAAGTGTTTTATTCTTTTATCCTTTTATTTTGATTATGTTAAAATCTTTAATAATTAATTTTTACATTATTAGATGTAAAAATTATTTTTTTAATTTATAAAAATAATTTGAAACAACTTTATCTTAAAAATATTCTCATAAATTTCATTTTAATTAACAATCGATATAATTAATTATTTAAAAATCTTTCTACGAAGTATTGTATGGAATTTGATCTATTATTTCTTTTATAACAAAAATATATTATCATTTTTATTAATTGTTATATTTTATTATCAGAAAATAACCTCCAAATTTTTCAGGATAATTCTGTTTATAGTATGAGAAAAAATGATATACATTCACAATGTAAAACAATTTTACATTCTCAACTAATTACTATCATTTTGTTTTGGGTCAAATTATCTTAATATTTTTAAATTAATTATATGATATAACTAAATAATAAATATCTATTTTACACGTCAATGCCCTATCATGATATATTTCATCTTTACATTCATATCAAACGATCTTAAACTCTTCTTTAACTTTTTAACTTAAAAGATTATTACTATGCATAATTAAGCAAATGTCAAAGGACAATTGTTATATTTTTTTTAAATGGCTAAATAATATTAATATAAGAGAGAAAATTACAAACACTCATTTTAGATATTTTTATTCTTTGGAAATATATACAATTTTTATATACTAGTATTAACCGCATAAAGTATTAATAATTTAACTTTGTTTAATTGGGACTAAACTTCTTTAATTTTTTTTATAAGTGTTAAATTATATATATATATATATATATATATATATATATATATATATATATATATATATATATATATATATATATATATATATATATATATATATATATATATATATATATATATATATATATATATATATATATATATATATATATATATATATATATATATATATATATATATATATATATATATATATATATATATATATATATATATATATATATATATATATATATATATATATATATATATATATATATATAATCAATCAAATCTAAACATGTGCGATATAATTTCCAAGTTTATATATATATATATATATATATATATATATATATATATATATATATATATATATATATATATATATATATATATATATATATATATATATATATATATATATATATATATATATATATATATATATATATATATATATATATATATATATATATATATATATATATATATATATATATATATATATATATATATATATATATATATATAATCAATCAAATCTAAACATGTGCGATATAATTTCCAAGTTTCTAATTTTGCTTCTCAATTTGAAATTATTTAAGAAAGGAAAATATATTAATGCACAAATGAATCGGTAAACATCATTTTAAGTTTTCAATCTTTAGCTATTATAATTGTAACTCAAATAATGAATTAAGAAAATATGAATATGATGAAATCTCTTTCCTTATATAAAGATATTTGCATTAACTCAAATATTTTTAAAATAAATAACCCTTGTCATCGAATAAAAGAACCTCAATTTTATTCTCCAACAATAGGTTTAGTTTACTTGTTTCCCTAGTTTTTGCCATGGCATCTGAATCCTCTAGCACCTCAACCACTTTACAAGATCAAAGTGATTCTTCTCACTCTAAAGAAGTGGTGAAAATAAAGGAGATTAAACAAGATCAATCCTCAGACGCCAACACCAACAACCTTGTTAGTTTCGTGAAACTTTTGAAAGGCGATTCTGTTTCAGAGTCGAATTTGCAAGAACGTGATTTTTTTAGTCCTACAAAAAACAATAATGAAAGGAGACATGAAAACAAAAGTGAAGAGAAGAATTCAGATTCAAAGATTTTTTCATGCTCTTTTTGTAGGAAACAATTTTCAAATTCACAAGCTTTAGGAGGACACCAGAATGCTCATAAAGCCGAACGTGCTTTAAAAAAAATGCGTAAAGAAAGGTACGAGACAGCTGGTGCATTACGTTTTGGACAACCTCGGTTTCATCCTTATTTTAGCTATTCAAATACTCTTTTTAGACCTTATAATTATAACTTGCTTGGGAATAGAATTGATTCAACAATTCAAAAACCAGCATATTTTAACCCTAACCCTAGGTTTACTTCAAATAGTTTTGAATATGCTAATGGTGCTTTGTATTTACAAGAGAGATTAAACCCTTCTCTTGTGTCATTGACAAACATGAGGAATGGTAATAGCATGGTTGGAAATCTAAGTATTGGGGGTACAAGTTTAATTTTAAATTCAAACATGGAAAAGAAAGTGATTTTGGCTCCTACTTCTACCAAGGATGATGTTCATCAATCGAAGTCTATCAATGGAAAAGGAGAACCCTCAAATTCTGAATCTTGCGAACTTGATTTGTCTCTTAAGCTTTAAATAAGTTGTTATTTATTTATTACCATATAATAATGTTTTGTTAATTTGATTGCTAGTCTCTAGTTGAACTTTATATTTTGGTATTCATTTTTTTTTTGTAGTACTCAAATTATTAGAGTATAGTTAAGATTCAACAAAATTAGTGTTATTTTTCCTTGCACATATTAATTAATTTTATTTTTGCAAAATATTTTTTGTTGAGATTAAAATATATAAATTGGGCTTGAAGTATTGTGCCATATTTATAGAAAAAAAGTGTTAGTATATACAAAATTTATGGTATGAATTTCATTATTTCTCACATTTTTAGAGAAGGGAATCACTATACAGTAGTTTTATTGGGTACCTCCATTCTAGGTTTTGTGTGGTGGAGTAAATTTTTGTGTCTGTTTTTGCTGACTTAAATATTTTATATGCATTTTGGTATGAATATTTGATATATAAATTATAGTTTAATTTTGTGGCCACCTCAAACTTTATAGTCTGACTTCGCCACTGTCATTTCTTGAATGACGATCTTCAAATGAAATAACAACACTATTTAATTTATAAACCAAATTATTCACCTCTTTTTGATGCAACATATTTCTTCTCTTTGTATGAATCTAAAAAGTAAATAATAATTCAATTAAATGTTTCTAAAAAATTAAAATCAAGTCTATAAAAATAAAAATAAAAATTCATTACCATTTCAAAGAAACTGCAATTACATTCACAACTAGATGAGCTATAAGTTAAGCTTAAAATACGAATTGCATACCTCTTTAATTCTAGAGTCATATCTCCATAGAAATACCACCCTTCAGTAGGTAACATATCCTTCCTAAACTATTTTCTGCCATAAATCATAAATTTTCTAAACTATTTTGTCACATGTAAATTTATACATGTGTATTAGGATGATTGGACCTGATTGGACAATAGTGCATCACCTTTACATAAAATATCATACATGAGAAACATTCAATTGAAACATATAGGAAAATATTTACACAACAAATGATTGATTTATGGCCATGAACACGAACAAAGAATGATACAAAACAAGCTCACGTTGTTGATGAAGGAAGGAATAAACTTTGTTGAAACATGGGACTAGGAGAAAGACTTTCTAATTCTTGTACAAGAAAAAACAAGAGGTTTTATTATAAATAAAATAAAATCTTTTGGAAAATTTAGGCATTTTTTGGTTTAAAATTTTTTTTAAAAACATATAGACTCGTAAACTTGTTAGAGACTCGGGATTCTATACGAGTTTGCGCGAATCTACTCGAGTCTATCAAAAATAATTTTATGCATGAGTCTACTCGTTTATGCTTCCTAGACTCGTAAACGTATATGAGTTTATGAGTCTATGAAGAAGAGTTATTCTTGTCCTTGGTATTGTTTTGGTGAAGACAAACACATCAATAAAAAGAAGAAGCAAAGCTTGAAGGCTAGAGAAATTAAGTTCAAATTATAAAAAAAAACTTGGAAAATTAATGGAAAAATCAAGATGGTTGAATATGCATTACAATTGAATTTTAATTGCTCATAAAAATCATGCATATTCATCTTAATCCGTTCATGTGTCTTTTAAAATGATTTTGAAATCAACCATTATGTTTTTGGTAAATTGTGGCATTTCAAACCGCCGTAACAACACTTTAAAACGGCCAAAATTTCACCATTTTCTCAAAATGTATAAATACCTTAATTTTTGAAAATGTGTTAGGTGTAACCGGTTACACCATTTATGGTAATCAGTTACCATTTAACCAGTAACACTTTTTCATAAAAATTCTGATGCAAACGGATTTTTTAAAGCATTTTTAGACCATGACATCTTTTCATGCATTGGTACACTTTTAGAAAGGTGTCCAGGTACTATATAAACCATGCATTTAAGAATTTGAAACTCATCTTTTTCATAGCAATTAAAACTCATTACTCTCTCATTTTCAAAACAAGTGTCTTGTGACTTAACTTTTTATTTGAAACTTACTGCATACATTTTCATTCATCTCTGAAAATTTCAACACTATAACCATTGAGCACTTGTGTTACATATTATGAATTGTTTACTTGATAGAGAAGATCAATTCTAGGAATTGATATACCTTGATATAAAACTTTCAAATATAAAACTTTGTGCATGAACTTTCATACATATTCATTAAAGTTTCATTCATATTATTCGTAGCACTTAGGTGTATATGTTTGGATTGTGATCAATACAAATAGGAAATAAATTAACACATAATTTATTTAAGAGCTATAACTTTTGTTACAAATTCATATTATTATGGTATACCTTGCTCTCCAGGATTGTTGGAAGCAAAAGAGTGAATAAGGGAGGATTGTTCTCTTATTGTATTTTATAAAGATCATAAGGGGATTGTCCTTATTGATTGTGCTATATATGTTAGAAGATTGTAGGATAGGTCTTGGTTGAAGAATTGTACAAAGATCTGACATAGTGGAAAATATCTCAAGAGGAGTGAGGGGACTGGAGTATTCTCGGATTGTGAGGGGAACCAAGATATATTGTTGTGTCCTTTACTTTACGCATTAATTTTTCAGCTTATTTACTTTCATATCATTTTTAAAAATAACAAAACCAGTGTTAACACTTCAAATTGATAAAAGTCTGATAAATCTAATTCACACCCTCTTAGAGACAGTGCATATACTAACAATTGGTATCAAAGCAGGTTATAGGTAACCTATTTCTTAAAGATCCAAAATGGCTTATGCAACCCCAGTGTTAAGAGATGGTGGAAGAAATAACAAGCCTCCATTTTTCTGTGGTGAATACTTTGATTTTTGGAAAATTCGTATGAAGACGCATCTAGAAGCACAATGAGAAGATATATGGGATGTTGTACAAAATAGTTAGTTTGTTCCTATTAGTGTTATCGATGGTGTTAGGACAACAAAGATTAAAAGTTCATGAAATGAAGATGATTAGAAAAAAATGTTTTGAAGAAGTATCAACATTGATATCAAATATTTGAAGGAGATAAGTGTCTAATTTTGTGCTATTAATTTTTTATTATAATAATTTGTTAAAATATTTTACTATATTTAAAGAGTAATATATAATTATAATGTAAATATTAATTAAAATGCCAACATTTATTAAAATGGTAAATAATATTTAAATGCTAAATAATTTATAATAATGAATAATTAACATATAATTATACTAACTAACGTATAGTATTTAAATACTAACTAAGATATATAATTATACTGGAAATAGTAATATATAATTAAAATTTAAATGTTAAATAATTTATTAAAATACTAAAATATTTTAGTGTAATTATCGTTTACCACAAAACATAATAATTATTCTAACGTTTACCACAAAACATAATAATTATACTAACGTTTACACACTAAGGGTCATCTTGATGTCCTAACGTTTACCACAAACTATATAATTTTAATGTAAAATTTTTTACAAAAAATACTTGTAAAATTTTTAATAAGTGAATTGCAGTTACATTTACATATAATTAAGCCCTGAAAGAGTATATCACATCACATGAACATAAAATAGTTTATAGGACTTTTAATCATTAGTCATGAACCTTCTTACACAAGGCACAGTAATTGCCCTTGGGGGTGAGTTGATGTGCATCAGATGCAGCTTTTATCATCTCTTGTGTTGCATTGGATTCTGATGCAGTTTTTTGTATGTCTTGTTGTGAATGTTCTGATGCAATTTTCGGTATGTCTTGTTGTGAATAATCTGATGCAGTTTTTTGTTGTGAATGATTTGATCCAGTTTTTTGTATGTCTTGTTGTGAATGTTCTGATGCAGTTTTTTGTATGTCTTGTTGTGAATGTTCTGACGTAGTAGTTTCATGTGATCCTGTTGCGGCCTTTGATGTTGTGTTGTTTTCTTTGAACATTAACCTTAGGAGTTTGACAGCAATGAGAGCCAAAACAGTAGCCGAAGGAACAAAGACAGCATCAGGAATGGCATTCATAAATTTCAACTGAGGCAGTGTTGTTTGTCCGGTTCTTTTAGCCACCATGGCTGCTGGTGGTGCAACTATTGCGGTGATTATCATAGATTCATCTACTTTGTTGAGATTCACATTCTTATTCATGAAGTCTATGAACATCTCCTCTCGGTCTTCTTCATCAGACTCTTTCCAACGTTTGAAAACTTCCTGTAGTTTGAAAATCAAGACCATGAATAGTTTTCCTAATATATTTATTTATCTACGAGACAAATTGTATCAGATAACAAACCTTTACATCCTTATACGACGGGGCATCATAATGCTTCCCCGGTACAGCCACGTTCATTGTACTGCATAAAACTTGATTCTTTGTTATGGTGATAATCTGATCAAATTATTGCGATTATAGATGTGAACTATTAACTAGTTTTGTCGATGACTAATCCCCGTTGAGGAACATGATTGAACATCTTCCGCACTGTCTTTTTTATATATATATTTTTTATCAGCAGGGTTCGAACTTTAGACCTTCGTAAATATTAAAATATTGAAAGGCAAGAAATTAAAAGATGACTAAATTTCATTGGAATAAATTGCATGCTTACTTGAAGGTATCAAGAATAGCAACATGGAATGCTCCAAACTCCTTGGTATCTTTCTCAACAAATTGTTTATATAGTTTATTCATCACCAAACTCAACACCTGGGAGGTTGACAATCCTGTGATGCAAAATCATAATGATAATGCACTAATTAGTATACAAATAATGAGTATTATGATAGGAAAACAAATCTAATATTAACCTTTTCCTCTCATTAAACTTGTGTTCATCCCCATAATCCTTTGAATAGTTGTACAGTTTGTAGTTGAGCAATATAGAAGGAATCAACTGTGATGAGAAGGATAGGGTGCTGTGAAGGGTTAATTAATGGCATCTATAATTTTGCTGTTAAAGGAAAGAATTACTTTAAATTAATATAATATATCATCATATCTTTTACTGTTTATTAGTCTGATTCTTGGCATGGAATAGCTTGTAACTTAAGTAATATGGTTTGTTTGTTTTTAATAGTGTTTTCATCTATCCTTCTAATCTTTTTGTGCAATTATTAGCAAGTACAAATGTCCAATATAGATCATTATTGTCAATTACATATCACAAAAGATTACACTTAGTTCAGATTCGATAATAGTGGATTTAATCAGTTCAAGTGAACTTTTAAGGTAGATCTTATTTAATAATTATTCGGATTTATTTTTCATATTGGTGCAGATCATCTCTTTATTTGAGATTCATGGTTAGTCAGGAGATTCGATTGATTGTCACTCAATTCAGAAGTTTGCTTAAATTCAAAGAAAAGGGGAAAAATTAGAACAAAAAGAAGATTTCATTTATTTACTGGAAATTCATGGTACAATGCTTATTTCTTG
This sequence comes from Lathyrus sativus, assembly GCA_963859935.3. Taxonomy (NCBI): domain Eukaryota; kingdom Viridiplantae; phylum Streptophyta; class Magnoliopsida; order Fabales; family Fabaceae; genus Lathyrus; species Lathyrus sativus. The sequence goes on from OZ012737.1 coordinate 11,258,119, forward strand.
AGATACAAGTTGAAAGAATGGATTATAAGGAAAGAAAATAAAAAATTACATCAAATTGATAAAGTTGACTTTTTGCTCAACTATTGACTTTCGGTCAACTTTTGACCATCGACTCGAGTTTAATTCCCGAATTTCCTAGAACACTCCCTAAGAGAACTTAAGTCCATAGTTTGGTTCATCAAAAAGGCATGAAAAAAGTGGCAAAATTCAAAGTAAAATCAAAGTAAATTCAAGTCAATTTCAAGTTCTAACCAAATGACCATTCACCTTACCCCTAAACAAACATGTCTTGCTTCTAACTACCTTTAACTACCTATTTTAACACAAAATCGTACATTTACCCATTTTCCCGTAAACCCACTAACTAACTTTTAACTTCCTTAAAGCTCACAAACTAACACAAAAGCAAACCACTTTTCAATCAAACCTCAACCATTGATAACAATTAACCTAACGGCTAAGATTCATGATCTACAACTAACATTTGGATTAATTCATAACCGTTGATAAAGTAATGACTTGGATCACAATCCAATGAACCATAACTAACCAAAAAATCTATATAAACCTTCTTTTTTCTCAATTTTGGGGAGTTAATCACTTTGAACCATTTTTCCATTTTTCTCACCATCTCTCATCATTCTCTTCATTCCCTAACCTTCACCAAATCTCATATTCATCACCATTTTAGAACTTTACATTGAAATTCTAATTTGGTAGAACTTAGCCACAAACATTCAACAATCATCATTCAACAATTCAAGTTTCATCACAATTCTCAATAATTCAAGTATCCATCAATTTTCAACAATTTCATCAAGATTCAAGCATGGATCACTTTTCTATCACATCCTAATCACCAATTCTTGAATGCTAATTCGAGCTTATTCTTGATGTTTTCTATATTACGCTTTGACACACTGAATTTCAACATTAACCGGAACAAACCTCCTCTCCTTTGGTTATTATTTATCTCTTCCATATTCTTGTCATAAATTGTTAAATGATTATTAGATTGCGAGATCTTGGCGAGTAACCTTTTTTTCCACCTCTAGTTCCACGAACTACGAGACTCTGACTTCCTCATTGCACCATGAGTGTACGTAGGCACGAGAGCTCCAATCCTTGGCGAGCACACTAATTTAAAACTTTTTTCCTTTAGCAAGTAACCTTTAGATAAAAGACACCCATTTACGCATAGACAAACAAGATGATCCCCATCGAGTATGATGGATGTGAGGGGTTATAATACCTTCCCTTTGCATAACCAACTTCCGAACCCGAATTTGACTATGAGACCATTTTCTTCACATTTTAGGGGTTTTATTAATATTTTCCCTTTCTTCGGAATAAATAAAGTTTGATGTTGACTCTGTGTATTTTTCGCGTAGCGATAATTGGAGACTCTGCCGGGGAATTTTCTCTAAGCAAGTTAAACCTAGTCTCGTTTTTTATATTATGTGTGGGTGTTTATTTCTACTACTTTACTTGCTTTATTTATTGATGTTAGATCTTGACTATATCTTTTTTATTTCTCTCGTGGGGAATGTTTTCATGATGCTATTGAGTGATAAGCCCAATACCTAGGCTTGGAGAGTATACTTGAGATGGTTTGGGAGTTCTCTACCAACTTGCCGGATGTAGTTATCTTGGTGGGAAGGTACGAAGACCTCGTCTAGAGTAGATTACTTTTGAGGTTTTTCTAGCATGTGAGTCATTTTGCATTGAAGGACATTCTTTCAAAGGGAACCCATGACTCTAGGGACCTTTAGCAACCCGTGACTTTTCGAAGTAGAGGGAAACCTCACTTAGAGGAGATTCCTTTGGGAGTATCATTGGGTTTGTAAGTTATTTTTGCACTGATGAGGGTACTCTCAAGATGGATCTGTGACTCTAAGAACCTTCACGAAAGTCTTAGTACTCACCTGTGAGGGGAAATGGGATTCTATTTTGCAGGAAACCTAGAAAACTCTGCCAACCCTGAGAGCATTGTTGTTGTTAGAAATTCTAGCAGTATTTATCATTTTCCCATTTTTTAGAGCAAGTTCGACCTTTAGACCTATCGAAACTAAATCAGCGAAACTTGCAGACACACTGGCCACCATCCTCTCATAAAAAATTGGTTGTACCGTATCCATAAACCAATATGCCAATTATTTTTCTGCCAAAGGTGGTTCAACTCGAAAAGCCATTTCCCTCCAAAGTTGTGCATACTCTTTGAACGACTCCTTGTCCTTCTGAGACCTATTCAACAATTGTCTTCTATCTGGAGCCATATCCATATTGTATTTGTAATGCTTTATGAAATCATTAGGCAAGTCTTGTAAGCAACGAATACGACTTCGATAAAGGCTTGGGTACCACTTAGAAGGGGCACCCTTCAAGCTGTCTTGAAAGTAGTGGATCATGAGCTTATCATCTTCAAAATGGACAGCCATTTTCCGGTAGTACATAACAAGATGGATTTTAGGATATATGTGGACCTGACATCTATCAAAGTTAGGAGTCTTAAATTTCCCAGGAATTACAAGACCATATACTAGGCACATCTCTCTAGCGGCAGCACCAAAAACTTGGTCACCTTCCATAACCCTCAGTTTATTCTCAAGAATCTGAAAATTCTCCTTCATACCCTTTATGTCCCCGTGCCTTTCATCTTCTTCGTCAAACAAATATGAAGCATGATAGATCTAGTGTTAATCTTCAAAATATGGTTGCATGTGTGCATGACATTGGATGGTGCAAACGTGTAAACCACAGGATGAGCCTCGACGACATCTGGTAGAGGTATAGTCTGTTGAGTGGATTTCACTACATCAGAGGCTCTTTCAAATTAAGGTGTGAAGTCATAAGGTTGACCAACAGGAGGCCATGTAGAAGACACCATTCTTGTGGGTTAAGGGTCAAGCGTTGGACCGATGATCTATGAAATAATCATTGTTTGAGTGTTCACCTTAGCTTTGATAACCTGTAACATCTCCATAATTTGACCCACGCTTCTTCGCAGACCATTAAGCTCAGAGCTCACTTTATCCAATTCTTATTCATGCTCGACCATTATTTGTTGAGCACTGGTTCTGGTGTTGTAGTGGTCTTAAAGACTTAGTGTGAAACTGAAGGAAGACAATGGAATGAGCTTTTATTTGAAGAAGATATGAATGCATAGATGCATATATGTATGCATTTTTATGTGCAAAGCTCTTAGTTATCTTAGTTATTTTCAAAAGTGTTTCTTCTTTTTGTAGTCATTTTTAAAAGCTTGCGAAGATCTCAAGTTCATGAAACAAATGAGAGATAATTAAGAGCTTTTCTTTTTATTATGCAGATGCAATGCATATGGATGAATGTGATGCATTTTTATATAGGTTCAAAGGTTCGAGGTATGGATATATCTGATTGCTTTACACAAAACAGGGTTCTCACCGGGTATGATCTAGGGTTACAAAGAGTTCCCAAAGTCATGGATCCATTAGTCTGTTTACCGCCTACGACAACTTACCATCCAGGCGTAAACTCCATCCAATGAATCTAATCTGTGTTAGGTCCTCGTATCGACCCAACGAGAAATTCATCTCGCGGGCCCATACTATAAAACCATCGACAATAAAGGTTCTATACATGGTTCTTAGAGTCACAGACTCACCAGTGAGTTTACACTGAGTGAGATTCTCATATCGACCCAACGATAACTTTATCTCGTGGACCCACACTACTCAACCTTGTCCTATCTTACATTTTTATTCTAGACTCGGGTATAAAGTCTTTCCCTCAAGGTTCGCAATCAGAAATACCTAAGTACTAAAGATTCAATATAGCCATATCATAATTTAACAATAATAAAACATAAAATAAAGGAAAATTCACACAAGTAAACATACATAAACACACACAACAAAACCTAAACTAAGCTTGACTCACTTAGGAATGGGAAATTCTCCAACAGAGTCGCCATTTGTCGTACCTTGAAAAATGAGTGCACGACCTAGCGAAGTGCAATCACATGCTTGTGGAATGGGCTTACTTTATTTATTCCTTCGAGGAAAAGAGAGAATATCGAACAAAACTCTAAAAGAAATACAAGGTTATGGTCATCGCAACCAATATTAGGGTTCGGGAGTCAATTACACAATGGGGAGGTATTAGCACCCCTCACGTTGATTGCTAGTCTCTAGTTGAACCAATGTTTTGGTATTCATTTTTTTTTGTAGTACTCAAATTATTAGAGTATAGTTAAGATTCAACAAAATTAGTGTTATTTTTCCTTGGACATATTAATTATTTAATTTTATTTTTGCAAAAGATTTTTGTTGAGATTAAAATATATAAATTGGGATTGAAGTATTGTGCCATATTTATAGAAAAAAAGTGTTAGTATATACAAAATTTATGGTATGAATTTCATTATTTCTCACATTTTTAGAGAAGGGAACCACTATGCAGTAGTTTTATTGGGTACCTCCATTCTAGGTTTTGTGTGGTGGAGTAAATTTTTGTGTCTGTTTTTGCTGACTTAAATATTTTATATGCAATTTGGTATGAATATTTGATATTAAAATTATAGTTTAATTTTGTGGCCACCTCAAACTTTATAGTCTGGCTTCGCCACTGTCATTTCTTGAATGACGATCTTCAAATGAAATAACTACACTATTTGATTTATAAGCCAAATTATTCACCTCTTTTTGATGCAACATATTTCTTCTCTTTGTATGAATCTAAAAAGTAAATAATAATTCAATTAAATGTTTCTAAAAAATTAAAATCAAGTGTATAAAAAAATTCATTACCATTTCAAAGAAACTTCATTCACAACTAGATGAACTATAAGTTAAGCTTAAAATACAAATTGCATACCTCTTTAATTCTAGAGCCATATCTCCATAGAAATATCACCCTTCAATAGGTAACATATCCTTCCTAAACTATTTTCTGCCATAAATCATAAATTTTCTAAACTATTTTATCACATGTAAATTTATACATGTGTATTGGGATGATTGGATCTGATTGGACAATGGTGCATCACCTTTACACAAGATATCATACATGAGAAATATTCAATTGAAACATATAAGAAAATATTTACACAACAAAGGATTGATTTACGGCCATGAACACGAACAAAGAATGATACAAAACAAGCTCACGTTGTTGATGAAGGAAGGAATAAACTTTGTTGAAACAAGGGACTAGGAGAAAGACTTTCTAATTCTTGTACAAGAAAAAAACAAGAGGTTTTATTATAAATAAAATAAAATCTTTTGGAAAATTTAGGCATTTTTTGGTTTAAAAAGTTTAAAAAAATTTTAAAAAAACATATAGACTCGTAAACTTGTTAGAGACTCGGGATTCTATACGAGTTTGCGCGAATCTACTCAAATCTATCAAAAATAATTTTATGCATGAGTCTACTCGTTTATGCTTCCTAGACTCGTAAACACATATGAGTTTATGAGTCTATGAAGAAGAGTTATTCTTGTCCTTGGTTATAGTTTTGATGAAGACAAACACATCAATAAAAAGAAGAGGCAAAGCTTGAAAACTAGAGCAATTAAGTTCAAATTATCAAAAATCTTGGAAATTTAATGGAAAAATCAAGATGGTTGAATATGCATTACAATTGAAGTTTAATTGCTCATAAAAATCATGTGTATTCATCTTAATCCGCTCATGTGTCTTTTAAAATGATTTTGAAATTAACCATTATATTTTTGGTAAATTATGGCATTTCAAACCGCCGTAACAACACTTTAAAACGGCCAAAATTTCACCATTTTCTCAAAATGTATAAATACCTTAATTTTTGAAAATGTGTTAGGTGTAACCGGTTACACCATTTATGGTAATCAGTTACCATTTAACCAGTGACACTTTTTCATAAAAATTCTGATGCAAACGGATTTTTTAAAGCATTTTTAGACCATGACATCTTTTCATGCATTGGTACACTTTTAGAAAGGTGTTCAGGTACTATATAAACCATGCATTTAAGAATTTGAAACTCATATCTTTTTCATAGCAATTAAAACTCATTACTCTCTCATTTTCAAAACAAGCGTCTTGTGCCTTAACTTTTTATTTGAAACTTACTGCATACATTTTCATTCATCTCTGAAAGTTTCAACACTATAATCATTGAGCACTTGTGTTACGTATTATGAATTGTTTACTTGATAGAGAAGATCAATTATAGGAATTGATATACCTTGATACAAAACTTTCAAATATAAAACTTTGTGCATGAACTTTCATACATATTCATTAAAGTTTCATTCATATTATCCGGAGCACTTAGGTGTATATGTTTGGATTGTGATCAATACAAAGAGGAAATAAATTAACACATAATTTATTTAAGAGCTATAACTTTTGTTACAAATTCATATTATTATGGTATACCTTGCTGTCCAGGATTATTGGAATCAAAAGAGTGAATAAGGGAAGATTGTTCTCTTATTGCATTTTATAAAGATCATAAGGGGATCGTCCTTATTGATTGTGTTATATATGTTAGAAGATTGTAGGATAGGTCCTGGTTGAAGACTTGTACAAAGATCTGACATAGTGAAAAATATCTCACGAGGAGTGAGGGGAACCAAGATGTATTGTTGTGTCCTTTACTTTACACATTTATTTTTCAGCTTATTTACTTTCATATCATTTTTGAAAAATAACAAAACCAGTGTTAACACTTCAAATTGATAAAAGTCTGATAAACCTAATTCACACCCTCTTAGAGACAATGCGTATACTAACAATTGGCATCAGAGCAGGTTATAGGTAACCTATTTCTTAAAGATCCAGAATGGCTTCTGCAAACCCAGTGTTAAACTGAAGGAAGGCAATGGGATGAGCTTTTATTTGAAAAAGGTATGAATGCATAGATGCATATATGTATGCATTTTTATGTGCAAAACTCTTAGTTATCTTAGTTATTTTCAAAATGTTTCTTCTTTTTATAGTTATTTTTAAAAGCTTGCGAAGATCTCAAGTTCATGAAACAAATGAGAGATAATTAAGAGCTTTTATTTTTATTATGCAGATGCAATGCATATGGATGAATGTGATGAATTTTTATATAGGTTCAAAGGTTTGAGGTATGGATATATCTGATTGCTTTACACAGAACAAGGTTCTCACCGGGTATAATCTAGGGTTACAAAGAGTTCCCAAAGTCATGGACCCATTAGACTGTTTACCGCCTATGACAACTTACCATCCGAGCATAAACTCCTTCCAATGAATCTAATTTGTGTGAGGTCCTCGTATCGACCCAACGAGAAATTCATCTCGCAGACCCATACTATAAAACCATCGACAATAAAGGTTCTATACATGGTTCTCAGAGTCACGGACTCACCAGTGAGTCTACACTGAGTGGGATCCTCGTATCGACCCAACGATAACTTTATCTCGTGGACCGACACTACTCAAACTTGTCCTATCTTACATTTATATTCTAGACTCGGGTATAAAGTCTTTCCCTTAAGGTTCGTAATCAGAAATACCTAAGTACTAAAGATCCAATATAGCCATATCACAATTTAACAATAATAAAACATAAAATAAAGGAAACTCCACACAAGTAAACATACATAAACACACACAACAAAACCTAAACTAAGCTTGACTCACTTAGGGATGGGAAATTCTCCAGCAGAGTCGGCATCTGTCGTACCTCGAAAAATGAGTGCACGACCTAGCGAAGCGCAATCGCGCGCTTGTGGAATGGGCTTAACAGGGTGGCCAACCATCTTTATTTATTCCTTCGAGGGAAAGAGAGAATATCGACAAAACTCTAAAAGAAATACAAGGTTATGGTCATCGCAATCAATATTAGGGTTCGGGAGTCAGTTACACAATGGGGACGTATTAGCAACTCTCACGTTCATTGTACTCAACGGGAACCGCTTGGTTAGTTGTACATGTTAATGTTAGATTAAAATGATAAGCTTTTCAATTTACTAGAGGGGAAAGAAAGGACAAAGGGTTCATTTTTTATTGGGGAGCAAAGAAAAAAATGGACCTAAAAAGGTTTTTACTATTTGGGGGCATGACAAGATTTCGTAATCCTGCTCCTACGTATCTCAAAAGAAAAATTAAGGCACATGTATTTCTAGTTAGAAAATTTTTTGTTTGTTGGTTGATTTTGTGAAAGCTATCTTGTATTAATCGACGGAAAATATTGTTTTATCCAAAACAGGTAAGGACCAGATGTTTTCATTACATTAAATGGATTTATAAATCACATTCACGGGAAAATGCCACTTATTTCAACTCACACGATTGTGGATGAAGCTTTGTTTTACATCATCTTAATACAAAATGTCTTTCGTTTTTGAAAAGGTTTTTGGTTATGGCAAAAGGCAAAAATGTTTCTATGAATTTGATGTATTTTAGGGTTTGAAAGACAAGTATTTATGACTTGCAAGCTCTTACACTTTGGGTCTAATACTCGGGACTACATCTGGACCTTTCACCCAGATAATCTTTTTCTTTCAATTTTAGGCAAAACTACAGTTTTAGTCCTTTAAGTTATTTTAAAATATCAAATTAGTCCCTTAAGTTTTTTTATAACGCTTTAGTCTCTTTTTAAAAATATTTGTTACAATAAATTGCAAACTCATATACCATTTGAATTTGATTTTTTTGCGCTGATCACGAATATGTGATAAAATATATCAAACAAGGTTACGGTTTATGAGAATCAGGTAAAAATGGACGAAAAATATAATAAAAAATCATCGATCCGACCAAATACATAATCAAACGCAAAACTAATTACATATTCGTGATCAACGCGAAAAACTAGTTCAAGTGGTATATGAGTTTGTAATTTATTGTAACGAAGATTTTTAGAAAAGGACCAAAGCGTTACAAAAAAAACTTAAGGGACTAACTTGATATTTTAAAATAACTTAAAGGACCTGGACAATAGTTTTGCCTCAATTTTATTATGAAAGTGGTTTGAATACTTATAAGTGTTTTGAAAGGAAGACAAACTCTTATGGCTTGAAAGCTCCTACAACTTGGGCCTAGCATTCGGGACTACATCTGGACCTTTCACCCAAGTAGTCTTTTTCTTCCGATTTTACTAAGAAAATGATTTGAAGAAAATAAAAGGTGAAATCTCTAAAAAAATGTAAATTGTTCAAAGTTTGGATCTTGTGAAGAATATATCTCATTCATGTGTCCACTATCTTGTTAATAAATCAAAATCTATGTAGGATAAAATCAAATTTTAATGTAGGATGCAAATCAATCACACAAGCAATAATCAAACAAATCAATATCCTATAAAGACTAAATTAAAATTGAAAAGACACCTTTGAATGCGAATCTCTTAGAAAACTAAAGATGATTAGAACCCTAATTAGCCACACCTAATTGAATCCTCTCTTTTATACTATTTTTTATTTTATCGAAACATATTCATAAAAGAAAATGAATTAGTGAATAATAATTGAAAAAAAGGTTTAAAAATATTTTTTAATATATTACTAAAATAAGTTATTACAAAAAATAAAGTTGTTGCTCTATTTTTTTAATAATGAATAATAATTAAAACAAAATTTAGAGAAAAAGAACAAGAGATGAGAACATGGGCCAAAAAGTTGGGATAAACAACAAATGAGTTTAAGCCCCACGATCAAGGGAGGATGGGGTGTAACACCCCAAATTCTTGGAATATTTATTTAATTTATTTAAATATGAATATTCGCATTTTTGGTGATTTTCGGTGGTTGGTGTGAATATTGAAAATTATGGATTTTGAGTTATTTATTTAAATAGTAGCATATAATATGAATATATTGGTATTATTATTAATTTAAATAAATATAAGGGAATTAAGGGCAAAGTGGACATTTGAGAAGGAGTTAGTGAGGTTGAAGTTAGAAAGCTCAATTTTAAGGCTCAAAGTTAGATTTAACAAAAATGAATTTTTAGAAAAATAAGATTCATTCTTGTTAGACAGTGAAAAGGGAAGAAATAGAGGTCAGAGCTCTGAGGAAGAGGATTAAGGCAAAAGTTTCACAAGGTTTCCAAGAATCAAGGAGAAAGGCTTAGAGTCGGCAATTAAGGTATGGGGAGTATTGCCTTCATTGTTTTCAATATGTGATTCAATGTGCTTAAAGCTAATTTAAAGGTTTAGGGATTTTTGAATGTTGAATTATTGTTGCCTTTCTGATGGTGAATTCAATGAGTTTGAAGATTTGAACTGATAGTCTGATAGGTTTGATGCTGATTTGAGATAAAAGAAATTAGGCCTTCGTGACCAAATCTGTTGTTGAGGTTACAGCCCTTTAGGGTAATTGGATAGTGAGTACTCTAATGATCGTGGTATAGTTGTAAGGAAATTGTGGGAATTGGAGGCGTAACTATGATACGAGATTGACCTAATAATTCCTAGAGTTTTTGCCTTTATCGCCCTAATACCTTAGGAATTATCTAGGGATGTTTTGGGGGCATTGGGGAAGGAAATCTTAATGGTTTTTGGACTGGTTTTAGTGTTTGAGGCTGATTTAAGAGTTTAGGGATTTTTTAGTATTGAATTGTTGTTGTCTTTCTAATGGTGAGTTCAATGAGTTTGAGGGATTTGAACTAATGGTCTGAAAGGTTTGAGGTTGATTTGAGAGTAAGGGAAATTAGGCCTTCGTGGTCAAATCTGTTGTTAAGGTTTTAACCGTATAGGGTAAATGATTATGAGAACTCTAATGACTATGGGGTAATTGTAAGAAATTATGGGAATTTGAGGCGTGGATATGATATGGAATTGGCATAATAAGTCGTAGATTTTGTGCTTTTATCGTCGCAATACCTTAGGAATGATTTTGGAATGTTTTTGGGGCATTGAGAAAGAAAATCGTAGAGGTTTTTGGGCTGGTTTTGGTGCTGGTGCGTAACAGCGATTTGCTGTAATCACGAGTTCGCACAGCGAAGAATGCTTTGCACGGCGAACATTCGCCCCAGACTCGCACAGCGAACTTGCTAGCGGTTGTAGCAGAGTTTTGCAAATTCTGATCTTGTGCAGTGATGTCTTGATGTTGTGATTTCTTTGATGAATTACCATCAGTATGACTATGATTCTTCTGAGATTAATACATGATTGTATAATGAATTCCCATGAGTAATTATGATGATTTATGATGTTGATTATTCTTCTCACCCTCAATTACTCTCTCTATTTTTCTCTCTCAATTTCTTAACTTCGTCTTCTCCAAATTAACTCAATTATCCATTAATTCACCATTAGAGATTTTGTATGTTCTAATATACATAACTTGACTATCTGAGTACTTGTCATCTTTAAAATATTATAATCTATTTAGCATTAAAATCTTTTCACAATAAATCAGATTAAAAAAGAATAGTTTAGCGTATGCTTCTCTTTTTCCTGAATACTTGAGCGCCTGTTGTATAACTTATCGTCCAAGTACTTGTAATTTTTAAAGGACTCTAATTTATAATTAAATGTTTTTCGCATATAATTTGGATGAAAAATGACTAATTAGGTGTATGTCCCGCTTTTTCATGAGTATTTGGATATTTATTGTATAGTTTGTCTATTTGAATATTCGTCATCTATATCAAATTATACTAAACCAATCAAACCTATATTTAATTGAACGTAATATTTTGTTCAATTAAATTCTTTTCAAATTGAACATAATTTTTGGTAGTCCAACAAGTATCACTGTGTGTAACTACTTTTTTCAACTTTTTTATAAAATTCTCTATAATTTAATAGTGTGACATAAGTGCAGAATGATGACAATTAATTCATTCAATAATGATGACAATTAATTCATTCAATGAAATTCAAAATACTAAAGAGTTATATATATATATATATATATATATATATATATATATATATATATATATATATATATATATATATATATATATATATATATATATATATATATATATATATATATATATATATATATATATATATATATATATATATATATATATATATATATATATATATATATATAAAGGTGTCTCACTTGGCAGCAGGAAAGAGAATTCTTATATACGTTAAAAGGAACTCTTGGTTGCAGAATTCTCTTTCCCGCATCGGATACGGGCTGTAAATGTAATTTACTTGATTTTACTGATTTTAATTGGCACAGTGATAAGGATGATAAAAAGTCAATGACTAAATACATCTTTATACTTGATAGGACACTAATCTCTTAATGTTCGATGAAGGAACCGATGGTAACACTCTCGTCTTGTAAGTTAATTTTAGTTCAATTACTTGTGCTACAAACTAACTGAACCAAAACTAACTTGTTTAGTTATTTTACACTATACAGTGTAAATTACAATAAAATATAAAATTTTCTGCACTGCTAATGAATGAAGATTAGGCCATGACATATTAACTGTATAAACTCAACAGAAATGTCCACATCATGGCTGTAAACACCAAAACAGGACAGTATGAACTTTTGAAATGGTTGTATATGCCCTTTAGAAGAACAAAGTTGATCTGCTTTCCTAGTGCAAACAATATCTGATAAATTATACTTAACTTCTGGAAGAACTCCGAATTTCTAGAAGGTTAATATGAAAAATAGGATCAAGGATGAATCATTAGACCCAAGTCATCGAAGTTCAAAACCACAACATGATACACAAATGCCTTTTGCCAGTGATTCTTAAAATTTAGGTCGAGTTTAACTCAACTTCACAAAACCGTGCGGAGTGAATCTGCAAATTTTATCTTAACCAATATATACTATAATTTTCTATACATAGACATTTTCAGCAGACCTATGCGGAGTGAAGTACTAACTTACATCTAAGTTTTCAATTATTTCAAAGTGCATCTGCAAATTCGGAGGCTTATCAGCAAAATAATACCTCGATAAAAATTCAAGCTTTCCCCCGCTTTTGCCAGCTTCCGATTCAAGCAGAAGCAGCATTTCGTCCTTCTCCTTCCGTATCCAGTCTCGCTGCTTGTCATTCCACTGTCTCGGTGTTCCGTGAAGGACAAAACGAAGTCGAGGAGCTCCTTGTACGAGCCTTCCCGAGATTCTCTCAAACACATCACGGTTTGTCAAGTATGCACCGGTTGAGTTCAAACCAACATCAACATAATGAATCTCACTGATGCTGTTTAGTAAAGCTTCTTTTGTTTTAGGTACTACGCAAATCTCCGCACCAGTTGAAATCACATTAGATCCAATATCTGAGAAGCCGAGTTCAGTAACCATCTGATTAAGTACAGTTCCACCTTTGCTAAATCCGAGGATGAATGTCTTAGGTTGATGTAAACTACAAGGAGTGTCTACTTGACTTCCTGAAATTATTTTTGTTACCTGCATTACAAGAAAATGAAGAGTATTGAAACCGTTCTGGTAAAGTAGCAGTACCTAAAGTCATAGCAAAATCTAAAGTTTGTACTTGTTCAAGGCAATTCGATAGAAGTGAGACGGTCGACGTGGATGCCGGGAATCCAATCGGACAGTATGCCTTTGGCTCTCCATATTGATTCACGGATGGTATAAAGTCGTTATAGACCGCAAAAGGTCCATTAAAAACAGAAGCCTCAATAACCCAAGCATTGATGGAAGAACCGAATTTTAACACGACGATTTCAGATAGCTTTTGCAAATCTGAAAGCTTCTCGATCAATGGGTTACCGGTCCTTTCAACTCGATCACCACAGAAAAATATGGCATTCGCAATAGGCACCTGTAAAAAGCCAAAATTACCCCCTAAATTTAAAACGTTTTAGGAATAATTTTGGGTTTTTCAATCAAATTTGAGTTGAGACTCAACCCTAACCTTCCAGATACTTAAAGAAAGAAACTTACAGTGAAAGTTTTAGTTTGAGAAGAAAGGCAAAGAGAAGCACCAACTCTATGGAATGTCCGGGTGTTAGAATGCAAGGGGACACTGAAAACTCCACTCCACCGTTCCATTGAAAAATCTGCACAAAAGAAGAAGAGAAAGTTACAGAAAACGATGTGATATGAGCCACTCCGAGGCTGTGTTACGAGATTCTAACCCCTTCAGGGAGAAATTCTGTTACGAATTTGATGGAACTGTTTCGGTGCTTGTTTAAGTTAATTTCAAATACTACAATGTTAGATTCATAAAATGTTATAATTCATAGGAAAACTCGGATCTAATATTAAAAGATACTATGGGGAAGTTGTAAATCTCTTGAGTTTATGAGTAGGTCGGTTGATAACACAAATAATAGCTAAATGTCCGGGAGAATAAACCTATGTTGGGATACGGTACGGGAAATCTTTTTTCCAAAGGATAAATATTGAAGTTTCCATTCATTCTATCTATTTTTAATTAATCTAAAGAATCATTTTATTCTATTTCATTAATTTAAACATATTTTAAATTTATTTTTTTTGGTAAAATCTCGAATTTTTTCTCAAATAATTCATATTTTTAAAAATATTTTCAAAATCACCCACATTCCAAATAATTTTTTAAATTATTTTACTTTTCGAAAAAACTCATCCGAACGTTGGTGTTAAATCAATTGATGACTGCACCTAAATATTAAAAGGATGTGCCAATTAAATTGAAGACTACATCTAGTGTTGTCAATCTAATTGGCGCCTATGTGTAAAGTTACAGTGGTGGCATCAATTGACTTGGCACTAGTGTGTGTTGTGTTATTTTTTTTTTTTTACATTTTATATAAAAGTTAGAATCAGAAATATTAATATTAATATTAGGTTATGTTTACATACGAAAAGCAAAAATGCTAATGTTGTTGACCGAGATGACCCAACCGACTACCCATTCCACATCCCCTAGCTACTCTAATGTGTGGCTCTAGCCCACGTTGTTGATTCATCCCAGGTGTTTAAGGATTTGAGGACCCCAAGAACATCACCATCACCATCATCAGATTCCCTAAGGATTTGATGGACGCTTAGTGTTAAATGATCGCTAAGTGTTTTGGCTATTGCAGTTATGGTAGGATAATACGTTGGGGGCATATCGATGTTAGGTGTCTAGATATTAATCATCTTATAGGCGGTGGTACGGGGTATGCTCTTGGTATTGTGGTTGGGTGTTTGGCATGTTAAGGTTGTAGGTTTGTATGTTTGTGGGGCAGTAATTTTGTTGGGTAGTGAGCAACCGGTCTGGTAATTTTGTAGGGGGTTAAATATTGAACCTTCTTGTGTGTATGTGATTTGACGTGGGTCGTATAGGTACATATCCTCGGCAAGAAACTCAAATCCAATTGATTTGTACCAAGCCATATAATCACGAGTTGGTTTTTCTTCGGTTGGCATCACAACGTCACTTGAGACATGGTCATGTCGGTGCTTCCATTTTCGCACTCAGGTCTAGTGAAGTCTTGCGGGTTAAAGTTCCATTGGTCCTTTAAGTTTTTTGGTAACGATTTTATCCTTTATGTTAAGTAACGTTTGCATCTTTTACCTTTTTCAGAATCTCAGTTCCAAAAACGCCTATGTGTCACAAATGGAGATGATGTGGCATTCAACAAAGATGATGTGCCATTGAAGGTTATTGATTTGGCATTTGTCTCCTTCTTTCTTATATTTCTAGATATCAAAATTCTAAATCCCCAAATCACATACTTTGAACCCTAAATCTCAATACTTCATCAATGGCCTCGTATGGTAGTAGTGGACCAAATTAAAGATGTCAGAACTCTAATACACTCATTTCGAGTGAATCCCAAACTGGAATCGAATTGACATGTTCGTGTGGAGCCAAAGTAGTGTTAAGAACAGTTAAAAAGAAAGGAAGAAACTTAGGGAAGTTATTTTAGGGATGTAGATACTTTGTGGTATGTCAGTTCTTCAATATTTTGTGTTTTGGTTTATGTAGATGTAATTAGTTTATGGTTTTGGTTTTGGCATATTTGATCTTTGGGTTTGTGTTAATGTTAATAGAGTGAAGCTGATAATGTGTGTTGCACGTTTTTTTAGTGGTATGAAAACCATTACAGTGATGAAGTCAAATAAGAGATACAACCCTCATTAATTTCCAAATGTTCCAAATGTGAAGAAAAGGATGTTGAAATCAACTTGCTTAGAAGTTTGATTGATAAGGATGAGAAATACACTAAGGAGATCATGGAGAACATGTTGAAGATGTTGAAGATGCTAGGCTATGTCATTATGCTGTTAGTTTTGATTTTTGTAGTGTTATGTGTATTTTGGTTTAAAAGTGGATACCATTGTCATTTTTTATTGTAATTCATGAGTTGTGGTACTTTCATGTAACATTTCTTGACAATGGTTTGTTAAACAATTTTGTGTTGCAATTATTGACAATGGTTAATGAAACAATTCTGTATTGCAATTCTTTAATTGTACATATGTTGTATTCAGCAATTCTATACCACTACTGCTATAGTTATGTTATAATTTGTACACTAGTCAAAACTAGAAGGACCTGATTGTTACATTTTAAAACCATATGAGACCTGAGTGTTACAAATTAAAATCATGAAGGGCGTGATGGTTACAAATTATAAACATGAAGAACCTGCTTGTTACATTTTAAAATATAACAGATGTGTTGTTTTACACTATTTTGAACCTCAAACAATTACAAGACAACATACCAAGTATTACATAATCTAAACATTGTCAAAGCATTGTTATAATGTTATATGCAATATGTAATTCTTGCCAATACACTTGTGATATGCAACATGTCACATGCTCTATCTGGTATGGAAGGACACAGTAGATACTCACCGGTTCTTAAAGCTTGTATATTGATGAGGGGAAAGACATCAATGGATTTGTTATTAGTTTGGCCAAGGCTTTTTCTTCATGAAAAAAATTGTACGAGTTGTTTTAAATAGATTTACCAAATTTATTCATGTTGTTCGAAGCGAGAGGAATTCATATTCATATTTTGCAGTGTTTTACATAAATGTTTCTGATATTCTTAAATTTTGTATTTTGATTTTATAAGTTCCACTTTATAGATTGGCAAGAAGTTACAGTGTGAATAAGATAGATGATTCAATGTTAATTTCCTTATTGTGTATTCGTTGTTATTGTGTATCAATTATTATGGTTTACTAGTATGTTCCTAACTATATAAAAAAATCGACGATGAATTTGCGGTCTCGGTGAAGAAAATAGTTAATTGCAGAAAATATTGTTAAGTTCAAAATACAAAAAATAATTACTGGTGAATTTATGAGGAAGTCAAAGACTTGGAATTATTTATGTACATCAGAATGTTACAATAACATTTTACACAAAAAAAAAAAATGAAACTTGCATTGCATTTCTAATAAGACCTTATCTAGTTCTCTTCACTTATATATTACAGTTACAAATAATACATTGACATGATTTCTATTTTCTCTCAACCTAGAAGCTACACAACAATTTCCTGGATGGAATCTACCAAAATTTCCATAAAAAAGAAATCTAATTTCTATGTTAGATGATAAAGAATTTGATCCTAAAGGAAATGGTTAATGCTATGTACAAGGGTTTTATCGAACTACGGTCGCAGGGCTTTGCGAATCTAGAAAATTTCTGCTCTGGTGTTGGACAAAATAAGGCAAATGAATGATACAGGCTAATGCCAGTTCTTCAGCAACAAAAGCATATTTTGCCACAAAATTTCTTCATAGAATTCATTTAGGGAGAAGAAAATTAGGGTTGTGTAACCTAATTTAGGGATTATACAGTCTTAATTATTTGAAGAATAAGACAAATGCCAAATCAGCAACCTTCAATGACACATCATCGCTGTTAAATGCCACGGCATCCCCGTTGGTGACACATAGGTGTTTTTGGAACGGAGATTCTGAAAAAGGTAAACGATGTAAATTTTACTTAACATAAAGGACCAAAGTATTAAAAAACCTTAAAGGACTAATTTGTTGTTTTAAAATAACTTAAAGGACCTAAACAATATTTTTGCCAACAAACTATTATGAATAGATTCAGTTAGTGAAAATTTATAAGTTCTAAATTGTAGTGATTTTAAGTGTAAATAATTGGCACTTATCAGCTTAATTATCCTAATAAATCTCAACTTTAGTGTATGTTTTGTGTAGTTTACATTATAGTGTGTAATATGCGTAATCATGTATATATCTTTGAGTTTGATAGTTTTTCTCTCATTTTTGTAGGTATACAAGCAATTATATTATGTCATTGTCTTATAGAGCATTGAATAATCTTTCCAACGCTTCTGACCGCGCGTAAAACAATGTTACAGTTCTCAAGTTATGGTCGAAACAAGTTCTGAGTTTGCCGTCATGTTCGCTGTGCGAACTAAAGGCGAGCGAGCTCGCCAAGAGTTCGCCAAGCAAACCCAAGGAGAAGAAAAATTTCCCCAAAGCATGGAAAACATTATTTTAGACAATAGCTATCTTTGGTATGTTCGCATGGCGAACCGGTGTTCGCCCAGCGAGCACGGAAACCCATTTTTGCCTATAAAGTCACATTTTCATTTTTTTTAAGTTATCTTTTGGGATCCTTTGGAACCAATTGATTAGAATCATATTCTTTAGTAGTTTTATCTTAGAAACAACACATGGATGATGCATCTAGATGATTTGGAGCCAAATCATACTTCAATCGGAGATGACAAACCGTGAGAAGTTCAATCGAAGATGACAAACCGTGAGAAATTTGTTCTTCTTCCTTCTTCTCTTTATATTTTATGTTCATCTAGGGATCTTTGTATAAAATCCCTTTTATAAATCTTAATCGATGTTATCTTTGATTTAATATCTATCTTAATGGATTTGGATCACTGTAGACATATACTTTTCGAACTCGACCTAAGATGATGATCTATTGGCTATAGGAAATGGTCTAAATATTCACGCGTGTGTGTCAGAGCTTAATGCTCTGTGATGTTTTATTGTATGAGATATCACCTTCGAAAGAACGCAGTTGATCTCTTGGACTTTGCGTTATACATAACCTCCATTTGTGAGTGATATGTGGGGGTTTTGACGAGTATTAGGGTGAGTGCATTTGATCGATAAGTTTTTTCTCGTACATGATGGGTATAAGGGAATGGAACTCCTGATGAGTTTCTCCTTTTTAAAGAATTTGTTTATTTATTTGGTATTATTCTTTTAATTTCCGCTTGTTACCCTTGGAGAACCATTTCAAACCCAAGTTTAGATATGTGGAGATTGTCGAACGACATTCTTTCCCTCGAACCAATTCATGTGGATACAACATAAATCCCGGAGGGAATTCTTTCAAAAATAATATTTTTTGCTTGCCTTTTTACCGCTTCAATATAATAGCGTTGTTGCTGGGATTGGTTTTAATATTGAGTCGCATTGCAATAATTTATATATTTCTAAGCTTTGTACATAATTGTCTATATTGTATATATTTGTATAGATACTTGTTTTGCTTTTGTTTTTCATTATGTTTATTCAAAGTGTTGTATATATATATTTTATTTCTGTAAAGTTCTTTCAAGTGTTTAGTTATGACACTTTCTTTAGGTTGGCGCTTTGATGAAAGCATCGACATGTTTGTGAGGAAGTTACTAGACAAGCACAATAAAGGTGTCGAGCTAATAACGTGAAATAAGCGCTTGTTGGGAGGCAACCCAACAGTTTTCGAGTTTATATAACTTTATGTTTATTATGTTGGGTTCAATTTTGTTAGGTCGTTAGAAAACATTTGTGTTTTGTCTCAAGATTTATTTTTTATTATCTTGAAGATGCATGTGTGATTGTTCGAGTTTAATCATTTCAACAAGAAAATGTTATGATAGTGTAAAACGTTTAAAGAGAGTTGCATTGCTAAGGTTTGTTTTTATTACTTTCCTAGAACATAACATGTTATGAACTTTAGACTTTGTACAAATAACATGTCATTCATTCTCTTGCAATTTTTGTTCATTTGTGAATCACTTTAGTTCATAGCCCAATGTGAGGAATCTTTCCATTGTTTACTAAATTGCATGGAGACCAACTTTCTTGTTTAACTTGTTTGAATTATTTTTAATCTTGTATTTGTGTTGATTTGTATGATAAGACTAAAATGATCAAGACACTTTGTTTGATTTTGAGCATAACCACTTGACCAAATATTCAATCTACCTTGAGAGAGAGTGAAAATTTGCTTACCCCCTTTGAGCCTTTGTGAGAATCCATGTGGTGTTAAGTTTATTTTTGTATGAATTCTAATATTTTATCTTGAACCATAACCATGACTTGCTATTTGAGTTTTTACCCTTATCTAATAAGTTTTGGAGCATTCATGTCATTATGTGTGGTTGTATCCAAGTTGGAGAGAAGAGGTTGGTTGCTAAAAGGTTGAGAAAAAGAAAAAATTTGAAAAAGAAAATGTTTGAAAAAGAAAGACAAAAAATGAATGAAAAAGAAAAAAGAAAAGAAAAGAAAAAGACTTGAAAAAAGTATAGAATAAAGTTGTGCTAATAAGTTGTGTGAATTAGTCTGAAAATGTGTAATGAGAAAAAGGTGATTAAAGTTGTTAATGCTTGAGTATTTGAGATGTGATAGCTCTCATTTGTTAGACATTATTGTTGTTTCAATTACCTTGAGATATGATCTTTCCTTGTTAGCCAAGCCACGTTACAACCCTTAAAGCCCCTGTGATTTTTAGTTTTATAATTTCAATATGAGTTTTTTATTTATGAATGCCTAATTTGAATTGTTGTTAGCTAGATTGTTGTGTGTGAGTTGTCCCTCATGTTTGTTTTTCATCCTTTGACGATGTTGTGTGTTAGGTGTGATTCATTCTTGAACATTTGAATTGCTTTAGAATTTTTTAACATGTGTTTTATGCTTGGACATTGCTTCATTATCATGTTTTTGTTGTAGTTTAGTGATAAGCATTGTTTTTTAATGTACTTTTGATATATATATATATATATATATATATATATATGTATATATATATATATATATATATATATATATATATATATATATATATATATATATATATATATATATATATATATATATATATATATATATATATATATATATATATATATATATATATATATATATATATATATATATATATATATATATATATATATATATATATATATATATATATATATATATATATATATATATATATATATATATATATATATATATATATATATATATATATATATATATATATATATATATATATATATATATATATATATATATATATATATATATATATATATATATATATATATATATATATATATATATATATATATATATATATATATATATATATATATATATATATATATATATATATATATATCATACATTTGTTTTAGTTTGCAAAAACTTGTTGAGCATGATTTCTTGATAATTGCTTTTGTTTCTTCAAGTTGATTGATTCTTGTTTGAGGACAAACAAGTTTAAGTTGGGGAGAGTTTGATAAGTGCTAAATTGTAGTGATTTTGGGTTTAAATAATTGGCACTTATCAGCTTAATTATACCAATAAACCTCAACTTTAGTGTATCTTTTATGTAGTTTACATTATAGTGTTTAATATGCGTAATCATGTATATATCTTTGAATTTGATAGTTTTTCTCTCACTTTTTTAGGTATACAAGCAATGGTATTTTGTCATTGTCTTATAGAGCATTGAATAAGCTTTCTAATGTTTTCGGCCACACGTAAAACGTAGTTACAATTCTCAAGTTATGGTCGAAATGAGTTCTAAGTTTGTTGTCATGTTTGTTATGTGAACTGGGGGAGAGCTCGCCCAAAGAATGCAAGACGAACAAAAATTGCCCTGAAGCATGGAAAAACATTGTTTTAGGCAGTAACTATGTTTGGTATGTTTGCCCAACGAGCACGGAAACTCATTTTTGCTTATAAAGTCACATTTTTAGATTTTTTTAAGGTTATCTTTTGGGAGCCTTTGGACCCAATTGATCAGAACCATATTCTTTAATAGTTTTGGCTTAGAAACAACACATGAATGATGCATCTAGATGATTCAGAGCCAAATCATACTTCAATCGGAGATGACAAACCGTGAGAAGTTCAATCGGAGATGACAAACTATGAGAAATTTGTTCTTCTTCCTTCTTCTCTTTGTATTTTTTATTGTGTTAGGTTGTTGTATGTATGTTTACTTAGATCGTATGTTTATCTATGGATCTTTGTATAAAATCCCTTTTACAAATCTTAATCGATGTTATCTTTGATTTACGCGTGTGTGTCGGAGCTTAATGTTACGTGTTATTTTGTCGTGTGAGATATCACCTTCGAAAGAACTCATTTGATCTCTCGAACTTTACGTTGGACATAACCTCCGTTTGTGAGCGATACCTGGGGATTTTGACGAGTATTAGGGTGAGCGCATTTGGTCGATAGGTTTTTTTCTCGTACATGATGGGTATAAGGAAATGCAACTCCTGATGAGTTTCTCCTTTCTAAAGAATGTGTTTATTTATTTGCTTTTATGCTTTTAATTTCAGCATGTTACCCTTAGAGAGCCATTTCAAACCCAAGCTTAGAGGCGTGGAGATTGTCGAACGACATTCTTTCCCTTGAACCGATCCCTGTGGAGATGACATAAATCTCGGAGGAAATTTTTCCGAAAATATTTTTTGCTTGCCGCTTCAAAAGCAGTACATTTGTTGGTCTAAGGTGATCTAAGAGATTGCAATATTGGGTAATATAGTGTCTAGAACATCTGTTGTAAGTCAAACCAAGAGCTGACCATCTGCACCAAAAAAGTAAATATATTATTTATATATGATAATTGATAAAGTAAGCAAATACAATTAATGTTAAAAACTTACTTTTGTGCGTACGAGAATGTGAATGGTTTGTGGTTGACGGGCGCTAGGGATGGTAGTCTGGACCAACCTCGTGCTTGGAGCAAAAAGCGCATCCAGAAAATGTACATGTGTCTTTGTGTGCATTTTTACACAAAGAACTATACAGATAAGTCAAACAAGAAGACCCCTAATTATAACTTCTTATTTTATCTACATGTCTTAATAAAGGTAAATACATAACATGCATAATAGAACCACTACCTTCGGGAAATAAAAATATATCAATTAAAAGCATAATATAACACCTAGTTTTTATTATTTGAGCTTCTTCGGTAGAATTTCCATCTAACACTAAATTGTTGTAATATACCTTAAGGCACGAAAACAAAATACCTTGGCCTCTCGAGTTATCATCTAACAAGTTGGCACCCAAGAGTTCCATGCAAATTGAATTTATATAGTTGGTTTTTCCATTTATCGCCTCACGCTCGATAGGTAGCCCCAATAACATGTACATGTCTTCTAAAGTTATGGTACATTCACTGGTTGGAAACTAGAAAGTGTGTGTCTCAGGATGCCATCTTTCTTACAAAGATAATATAAACTTATTATCAACCGGCCAAGACATGATTTTCCTAACATGTCCAAAACTGATGAGGTCGACATAAGCTTGAATCAACTCGCCGATGGCAACAAATTCATGGACACGAGTATGAAACCCAGAAACATCCTTAAAAACAATAATAAAATAAGTTTTTTCATAAAATAATGTGTTAGAAAAAAATGTTTTTTCATAAACACTTACGTAAATCGCAATGTTGGTGATAATTCCTTTGTGCAATTCACCTATAGTCATATGAAGTGAAGTGTTGGTTACTGATGAAAAAATGAGAGATATGTAGTGTTGTTGTTCAAAATGGATACAAAGACACTGTTTATTCATAGGGAACATCATATAATGCATGCATCAAATGTGGCGCCATCTTAATTGGTGACCACATTCAAAATTCTATAGCAAGCGCTAAGTTGATTGGCGACTTCATAGGTTGCCTTAAATGATTCTCACAGAATTCTGCATGGATATGGTGTGGCAAGATTTTGCACGCATTTCTTGTCAAGATGACTTTGCAGGTTGCAGAATCTCGATGTAGCATGCAAAGAAGGCGTCATTCTAATTGGAGAGTGTGTTTAAATATTCAAAGAAGGCACCAATCTGATTAGCGTGTATTTCATGCATGGTCTTGTCACATGTATATTTAATACATTTCGTACTCTTAGATAAACCATGTCATTTGCACCCAATTTAATACTCTTACTTAAACCAACACAAGTACAATTGTCGTACCAAAAGAATCAAACCATGTCATATGCACCCAAATATATTATCAATGCTCATTGCAATGATGAAACATGTGTCTCTGATGTATCTAGGCTTGGTTTTCGGAACACTGAAACTATCTGATTTATAATGGATAGAAATTCAAATTTCTTGCATTTGAAAAAAAATAAAAACCTATCTAGGGTCTTGTTGTGTGTCACAAATTACATACCGAAATCAAATTTATTTAAAAAACAATCAAGTTAAATTTTACTCGCTAAAGGTGCAAGATGATGGAGATGTTGAATATATGTTTGTTAGTCACAAACATTTTAGTTTCAACTCTATTGAATTATATATTACTCTCCAATAAGTTCTACCATCGCAACAATCTAAGATAATTGATCAAGCTGACTCTGATGAATCTGAAACAGAAGGCTCATATGAAGCCGAAGCAGAAGTCGATGTCGATGTCGTTGACGAATAAGAAGAAAGTGAGACACAAGTCAATAATCTGTTGAACAATAACACTGAAGATGATGATCATCAAGCGTCATTACCTCTAAGTCATGTATATTGTCCGCCTCAACATATGACAAACTTGGACTTGCATGAAGATGAGAGATCCTCTGACATTTTTTATAACCTGTATATACGGTCAGAGGGTGAATTAAAAGTGGGAGACAGATTCTGGACAAAGTAACAATATGTGCGAGCTATTAAAAAAATATTATATGGATAACTCTATTAATTTCAATGTACATCAAATTGATCCAATAAGGTATGTTATTCATTTTCATAACATTCTTTTCATGTTTCGGTTGGCTGCGTCTCATAGGAAGAGAAGTGATTCTTGGCAAATAGCTTCTATAGAATCGCCTCACAGTTGCATTGCCACTAATATTGTACAGGATCGCAGAAAATTAAGTGTTGAATTGATATGTCAAGACATTTTTCCTCTTGTTAACAAGGACTCATCAATGAAGGTGATATAATAATCTCTCATATCGTTACATGATATAAGTATACTCCCTCGTATAAGCAAGTGTAGATTGCAAGGACAAAAGCAGTTGAACATGTATTCAGCAACTGGGAGGATTCATACAAAGAATTGCCACGATTTTTGGTGGCACGTAAGACATACGCATCAGGCACTGTTGCAGTTATGCAGACATTGCTGGCATTTACGCCAGATGAAACTTGTGTTGGTGGAAATGGAATATTTCACCAAATTGATGGAACATGGTTATACGGAAAATACAAAGGTACCTTGCTTATGGAAGTTGTACAAGATATTAACAATAAATTTTTTCACATTGCCTTTGCTCTGGTCGAAGGTGAGACCACTGGTGGTTGGAGTTTTTTCCTTAGGAATCTTAGAACATATGTGACTCCACAAATCAATCTCTGTTTGATTCCAGACAGACATGCTGCTATTGAGAGTGCTTATAATAACCATGATAACGAATGGCAAAAAATTCCTCCTTCTACCTATGTATATTGCATTATACATATCGCATAAAACTTCATGTGTGTAATCAAAGACAAGAACATTCGTAAAAAAATGGTGAATGCAGGGTATGCTCTAACTCAACCGTCATTTCAACACTACTGTGACAAAATTATATTGTCAAATGCAGATGCAGGAAAGTGGCTGGATAACATTCCATTAGAGAAATGGACAAGGGCATTTGACGGAGGATTTCGATGGGGCCACATGACAACAAACCTTGTGGAATCAATGAACAACATCTTCAAAGGAATTAGAAATCCACCAATAACCGCATTGGTGAAAACAAACTATTTTAGGTTGACATCATTCTTCGCAACCAGAGGCAAAAGATGGAATGCACTGTTAATGTCGGGTCAATTATTCAGTGAATGCTGCATGAAAGTGATGAAAGAGGAAACTATTAAAGCTAGCATACATGCAGTTATAATTTTTGACCGTCATAGGCAAACTTTCAGTGTACAGAAAACAATGGACCATAATGAGGGGAAGCCAAATTTATCCTATGTTGTCAAAGTAAACAAAAGTTGGTGTGATTGTGGAAAGTTCCAGGCCTTCCGTGTATCTTGCTCTCATGTCATTGCGGCATACACATATACTCGCTAAGACACTTACAGGCATCCATCTGATGTTTACAAGGCCATTAACATTATGAATGTCTACAACGAAAGCTTCACAGTGCTAACAATAGAGGAATGTTGGCATCCATATCAAGGGGACATAGTTTGGCACAACAATGAGATACGAAGAAAGAAAAAAGGTCGCCCAAACAACATGCGTATTAGAACAGAAATGGATATAGTTGATAAAATGATATGATTATGTAGTATATGTCGTCATCCTGAACACAATCGGAAAAATTGTCCCAATGTCGGAGCAACCTCTGCATCATAATTTAGTTTCTCCTTTCAATTTTTGTAACCTTAGATTTTGATATATATTAATAACTTTTTGGCACAACAATGTTAACAACAAACATCACCCCAACTTAAACACACTTAAAAACAACAACACTTTCCAACAAAAAACTAGATATCACAAAACGAACAACAATAACTCTAAATAAACAACACATACAACAAATATCAAAATAGATAAAATTACTTAACCACAATATTTAAACACAACATTTTTAACTGATTACAACAATCAAACTGATATCATTTGGTCCAAACATCATTTCCCTTGCATCATTATCATTTTTAACTCGTACCCACCCACACAAGGCATTGTGTCTCTCAATACTTCTATTTTTTTTGCCTTCAAGCATGTATTTGTCTAACCAATGAATCAAATCCCTTTGTAGTTGCTCGAAACAACATATGTTCTAGAAGAGAATCTCCATTGGAGGCTTGCCTATTGAAAAAATCATTTTCCCTTTGTGGCGACGAACCATGTTCGCAATATTGCAAGATAATGATAATAGATGTGAAAAAATGGATCACACCACCTATATTTATACTTAAAATAACACAATACACACTGGTGTCAAGATAATTGGAGTCACAACTTAAACATTACACATAGGCGCCAATTGGATTGACAGCACAAGGTGCAAGCTCCAATCAAATTGGCGTCTCCTCTTTAAATTAAGATGCAGTCGCCAATTAAATTGACACCAATGCATTGAGGCATTTTTTTTAGAAAGTGAGGTAGTTTGGGAAATCATCTAAATTGTGGGTTACTTTGGGTTTTTTTTTTTGAAAAACTGGATTATTTTGGTAAAAAATTCTCAAATCTCGATATGCACGAAGAGTCATTTAACTCTCATCAAGCATGGTCAATTAGAGACAAGTCCTAAAAGATGCACTCAATTGAGGTTAAGCGACATTGGTGACCATCAAATAAGAAGGGTTTATGAGATAATCTAACGACATTTATCTTTAAAAAGGGTGTAGGGGCTCTAAATACTAAACTATTATTATAAAGTCTAATGAAATATTTAGAATCACCTACACGATATTCTATAACATAAATATTATACTCACAACCTCTACTAACTTAATGATTTAAGTGTTTCATATACATCTTTTAATATTAAGAACAATGAACGATGATCGCTGTCAAGTTGTTCATCAATCATAACTTCTAGATCCATCACGGCCAGTTGAGAAACACCT
>OZ012737.1:11290827-11414881 GCA_963859935.3 Lathyrus sativus
GACTCGCACAACGAACTTGCTAGTGAACGTAGCAGAGTTTTGTGAATTCTGATCTTGTGCAGTGATGTCTTGATGTTTTAATGTTGTGATTTCTTTGATGAATTACCATGAGTATGACTATGATTCCCCTGTGATTATTACATGATTGTATGATGATTCCCATGAATAATTGTGATAATTTATAATGTTGATTTCCATGAGTTTTGATGATTATATGATGACATGATTATTATGATAACTTTGATGAATGATGATGCACCTAATGAGTTTATTATGAGGATGATATTCACGTGTGCATCATGCATTCATATGCATCCGAACTTCGATTTTTGTGGCTTCAGTTCCATTGTGCGGATGTGAGGTATTTTGTTGTGCTTCGGTTCTCGAGTAGAATAGATCCTACTAGTATGGATCTATGGAGGGTTGATGGCCCAATGTCCATCAAATTTTTTTGATTGGTACCACATGCATGAGTCTTGTTACATTTGCATTTATGTGACATTTTGATGTAATTTATAATGTTGTGGCCTTTGATGTTCCTTGATGATTATGATGATGTTGAATATGAAAATGACGCCATTTTATATATTTATTCCTATATTGATTATTATGAATCGTTTTACTCACCCTGCGTGTTTGAATGTTGCCTCCACGTGAGTAACGTGCAGATGACCAGGTTTAGCCGTGGATATCGCTGAGGACTTTTGAAGTTTTTGGGTCGTTGGCCATTGTGGTTGACTTAGAGGGTTTTTCTCTGATAGTGTAACATCGGGTTGGGGTCTTTGAGTCAAACTATATTTTATTGAGCTTTATTATGTTGTTTTGGATTATTACCTTTTTGAGTTCCGCTGCCTTTTGAGTAACATTTTGAGTAATTTTGGAAAAACCTGTTGTTTACGGAGCATTGACTATATTTGAATATTTGAGAAATGTGCTCCCTTTTGAGATATTTTTATTGCGTTCAATATTTTTACTCTGATAAATATGATTGATTTGTCATTATATTTGTGGGGTAGAAAAGGGTGTTACACTTTCTATGGTTTTCCTCTTATGCCCTCACTTACTCCTCTAACTCTCTATTATGTCCTCAATAATCTCCCAATTGCCAATTCTGCCCCTTATTCTTATTTTCACCTTAATATTCTTGTTTTAATTATTATTATTATTATTATTGTTATTATTATTATTATTATTATTATTACAACTTAAATAATAATAACATTATCTCCTAATAATTTAAATTAATAATATTAATCAATTATTACTAATATTACTTTATTACTCACTCTTACCACACCACCAAATTCTACAAAATTAGCCACACGCCCCTCACCCTTAAGGTCATTAACATTAAGCTCACTACCCCCTACCGCAGGGTACCCCAACATAATGAAACACACATAAGCACATACATACACACAACACCAGATAATTTCAATTAATTAAAATTGTTGTGAATCAGATGTCTTGAAACAAAGTATAAACGGTTTCTTTATGATCAAGAAACACACAAGGGTTAAGGTTAACAAAGAAACCAAGGTAAAAGCCTTGTTTCTTCACACCTCTCAATACTTCCTTCGACCCCTTCATGACTCTTATGATACTATTCTCTCCTTGAAAAACATATCCCTTTCTGTCGAATTCATCAAGAGAAATCAAATTCCTCTTCAAGTCAGGTACATACCTGACTTCAGTCAATAACCTTATTGACTCATCATAGAGCTTGAAATCTCACAGATCCAATACCTGCAATTTTGCAAGATTTGTTGTTTCCTAGAAGCACAGATCCATCATCTTGTTCACATAGCTCCTCGAACAATTCTCTGTTTGGAGTCATGTGCCAAGTGCAACCTGAATCTATATAATCCATTCTTTTCTCGAGTCGCCACTTGAAACCACAAGAACATCAAATGAGTCGAAGTCATCTTGAGCAATGGTTGCATTACCATTACCTCCATGATCTTTCAGGCATTCAGGGTACACCTTTCTTATGTGACCTTCCTTCTTACAGTGATAACATCGAATACTAGATGCTTCACCACTATAAGACTTCTGTTGACTTTTACCTTTCTTCTTGTCGAACTTACCATCCTTTCGCAATAATTTTCCCTTAACTGCCAAACCTTCTCCCACAGTCGAAGGTTTATGATCCTTTCGTTTCGTTCAAGTCCTTCAAAGGTCAGGGTCTTCCTTCCGTACAAGAGAGTTTCTTTGAAGTGAGCATGTGTTCTGGGAAAAGCACACAACATCAATAATGCTTGATCTTTATCATCGATCTTCACATCAATATTTTCAAGATCAAAAATCACCTTGTTGAACATATCCAACTGCTTAGCCAACACTTTGTCTTCACTCATCTTGAATAAATATAAAGCTTGCTTCAGGTAGAGTCGATTCACCAGAGGTTTGGTCATATACAAACTTTCAAGTTTTACCCATAATCCCGATGTTATAGTCTCCTTTGATACCTATCGAAGAACCTTATCACCAAGGCTTAACAATATTGCATTATAGGCTTTCTCAATCATGCTCATCTTTTCTTTTTCCGTTAACGCATCGTCCATGACTGCCTTTCCCTTCAACGCTTCCAAACAACCCTCTGAACCAGTAGGGCTTTCATCTTTAAGCCCCACAAAACGAAGTCGTTCACTTCGATGAAATTTTCAATCTCATACTTTATTGAAGGCATCTTCTCCATGCTCACCGCACCAACTTGTTGTGAATCAGATGTCTTGAAACAAAGTATAAACGGTTTCTTTATGATCAAGAAACACACAAGGGTTAGGGTTAACAAAGAAACCAAGGTAAAACAACAAGGAACAACAAGGATTGGTTATAAACTGCTATTCTTTCCTTACTCTTAGAACAAGATTACAAGTATATAAGAATAAAAATATAACCTCTCTCTCTCTTGAAATTAGGATTTTATCTTCTTATTTTTCCTCATGCCAAGATTGAGAAACTAACATCCTATTTATAAGAAAAAATAGCACACTAACCTAATGGACTTTTTAACAATTACCCATTACAAGCTAACTTAGGGTACAAGCTAACTTAAACAATTGGGCTTACAAGAAAGACCCAATTCAACATGTTAACAACTCTAGCAATATTGATTAATGCATGTTAGAACAACTTCAACTACAACACACATTACTCCGACAGCAGCATGCGAACAGACTTCGACCTCATGTTTAATTCCTGTCGAACCAGAAGCTACCCTTCGACCATACTAGAGTTCGATCCAACATCTCACAAAAATAAAATGGGGGCGTTACATTAGTTTTTGTGAAAACCCCGACTAGCATCGAAAAATACCCTATAATGAAGGTTTATGATGAACGTCGTTGAGAAAGTAAATTTCTGATAAAAGCTAATAATTTTGAAAACATTTTGGACAAAATTTAGAATTAAATGAATGCTTAATAAATATTACTGAATGCAATTTAATCGAATCAAATACTAACTTTTGACGCTTTGAACTAATTCAAAAATGAATTTTTATTGATGTACTTGCGGTGAAAACAATAATGAGGATCACACATGTGTTATGGCGCACAAAAGATATTTATTTTCTTATATTTACAAAGTGAATGCCTTTATCCAACCGCCTAACTGGGTATTATATATGTGAATCTTTGATAGAGGAGCCCGTGGGGATAGACTGATTCTCATGCCTACAAAATCAGAAACACGTCCCATGGTTTGATTCATTATAGGAATGACTAGGGTGAGTCATCAGTGTAACGAGTGGGATCAATCCAACAAATACTTCAGTTATCCGTTGAGGAAATCTCGTTCAACTCATTTAACATGTGGTTGAACATATCCTCCCACGAGGTACATCATGGAGGAAGTGAGGCAGGTTCGATCACATGCTCACCATATGACCTCACCTCAATAATTTAGGTATCCCTTATGTTACTTAAGAGCTTTTGTCGAAGATATCCCAATCAACGGTCCCTCGGGTATGAGCCATATAAGGGAGAAATGATTAAGCCATAAAATTACAATTCATAGTCATTCAAGCCTGAGGCATATAAAATCACAAAATTTTAGGTTTTTCCCCACTAAATGACAAAGATAAAAGACTATAATCCATGACATATATTTTATATAAAATAGATAATATTTAAAATAAATAATAAACCTAGATTGATTGAAATTTACCATTTTCACATTGAATTATGGTAAATTATATGTAAATATATTCAATATGTTTCATCTCCATCACCAAATTTCATGTTTCTTCGTCACTAAGCCATAAAGTTAAAAGACTGTAAATGAATGACAAATAAATTATATCTACATGGGTAATCACTAAAATTAAATACTTAAGCTCAATGTTATTTGTATTCACTAGAATCACATTGTATTATGGTATAATAGATGTAAATAATTTCTCTATTTTTCTTCTTCTGCATCACCAAAATTTTGGTTTCTTCACCTCTAAGAAACTAAGTTAAGAGACTACAAATGAGTGACCGATAATTTATACATCTGCATAACAATTAAAATTAATTAATCAAGCTCAATATTATTTATATTCATCGTATTCACACTGACTTATGGTATATTACATCTAAAAATATTCAATATTTTTCTTCACCATCCCAAAGTTTTAGATTTTTTTATCACTAAGCTAAAAATATTATAGACTATAGTAGATGTAAAAAATTAATTAAATTTCATTTTTCTACTCAATCACAAAATTCTAGGTTTTTCCCCACTAAAAGACAAAGTTAAAAGACTATAATCCATGACATATATTTTATATAAAATAGGTAATAAATAAAATAAGTAATCAAGCTAAAATTTATTGATATTTACCATTTTCACATTGAATTATGGTAAATTAGATGTAAATATATTCAATATGTTTCTTCTCCATAACCAAATCCCATGTTTCATCGTCACTAAGCCACAAAGTTAAAAGACTGTAAATGAATGACAAATAAATTATATCTACATGGGTAATCACTAAAATTAAATACTTAAGCTTAATGTTATTTGTATTCACTAGAATCAAATTGTATTATGGTATAATGGATGTAAACAATTTCTATATTTTTCTTCTTCTCCATCACCAAAATTTTGGTTTCTTCACCTCTAAGAAACTAAGTTAAGAGACTACAGATAAGTGACCGATAATTTATACATAAGCATAATAATTAAAATTAAATAATCATGCTCAATATTATTTATATTCATCATACTCACACTGCCTTATGGTATATTACATCTAAAAATATTCAATATTTTTCTTCACCATCCCAAAGTTTTAGATTTTTTTTATCACTAAGCTAAAAACATAATAGACTATAGTAGATGTACAAATTTAATTATATTTTATTTTCCTACTCCATCACAAAATTTTAGGTTTTTCCCCAATAAAAGACAAAGTTAAAAGACTATAATCCATGACACATATTTTATATAAAATAGGTAATAATTAAAATAAATAATCAAGTTAGAATTTATTGATATTTACCATTTTCACATTGAATTATGGTAAATTAGATGTAAATATATTCAATATGTATGTTCCCCATCACCAAATTTCATGTTTCTTTGTCACTAAGCCACAGAGTTAAAAGACTGTAAATGAATGACAAATAAATTATATCTACATGGGTGATCACTAAAATTAAATACTTAAGCTCAATGTTATTTGTATTCACTAGAATCACATTGTATTATGGTATAATATATGTAAATAATTTCTCTATTTTTCTTCTTCTGCATCACCAAAATTTTGGTTTCTTCACCTCTAAGGAACTAAGTTAAGAGACTACAAATGAGTGACCCATAATTTATACATCTGCATAACAATTAAAATTAATTAATCAAGCTCAATATTATTTATATTCATCGTATTCACACTGACTTATGGTATATTACATCTAAAAATATTCAATATTTTTCTTCACCATCCCAAAGTTTTAGATTTTTTTTCACTAAGCTAAAAATATTATAGACTATAGTAGATGTAAAAAATTAATTAAATTTCATTTTTCTACTCAATCACAAAATTCTAGGTTTTTCCCCACTAAAAGACAGAGTTAAAAGACTATAATCCATGACATATATTTTATATAAAATAGGTAATAAATAAAATAAGTAATCAAGCTAAAATTTATTGATATTTACCATTTTCACATTGAATTATGGTAAATTAGATGTAAATATATTCAATATGTTTCTTCTCCATAACCAAATTCCATGTTTCTTCGTCACTAAGACACAAAGTTAAAAGACTGTAAATGAATGACAAATAAATTATATCTACATGGGTAATCACTAAAATTAAATACTTAAGCTTAATGTTATTTGTATTCACTAGAATCAAATTGTATTATGGTATAATGGATGTAAACAATTTCTATATTTTTCTTCTTCTCCATCACCAAAATTTTGGTTTCTTCACCTCTAAGAAACTAAGTTAAGAGACTACAGATAAGTGACCGATAATTTATACATATGCATAACAATTAAAATTAAATAATCATGCTCAATATTATTTATATTCATCATACTCACACTGCCTTATGGTATATTACATCTAAAAATATTCAATATTTTTCTTCACCATC
The DNA here is from genome assembly GCA_963859935.3 of Lathyrus sativus. Classification (NCBI taxonomy): domain Eukaryota; kingdom Viridiplantae; phylum Streptophyta; class Magnoliopsida; order Fabales; family Fabaceae; genus Lathyrus; species Lathyrus sativus. The sequence continues at coordinate 11,297,421 of OZ012737.1, forward strand.
CCAAAGTTTTAGATTTTTTTTATCACTAAGCTAAAAACATAATAGACTATAGTAGATGTAAAAAATTAATTATATTTTATTTTTCTACTCCATCTTAAAATTTTAGGTTTTTCCCCAATAAAAGACAGTTAAAAGACTATAATCCATGACACATATTTTATATAAAATAGGTAATAATTAAAATAAATAATCAAGTTAGAATTTATTGATATTTACCATTTTCACATTGAATTATGGTAAATTAGATGTAAATATATTCAATATGTATGTTCCCCATCACCAAATTTCATGTTTCTTTGTCACTAAGCCACATAGTTAAAAGACTGTAAAGGAATGACAAATAAATTATATCTACATGGGTAATCACTAAAGTTAAATATTTAAGCTCAATGTTATTTGTATTCAGTATAATCACATTGTATTATGGTATAATAGATATAAACAATATCTAAATTTCTCTTCTTCTCCATCACCAAAATTTTGGTTTCTTCACCTCTAAGAAACTAAGTTAAGAGACTAGAAATGAATGACCCATAATTTATACATATACATAACAATTAAAATTAAATTATCAAGCTCAATATTATTTATATTTATCGTATTCACATTGCCTTATGGTATATTACATATAAAAATATTCAATATTTTTCCTCACCATCCCAAAGTTTTAAATTTTTTTATCACTAAGATAAATACATAATATACTATAGTAGATATAAAAAAATTAATTATATTTTATTTTTCTACTCCATCACAAAATTTTAGGTTTTTCCCAATAAAAAACCAAGTTAAAAGACTATAATCCATGAAGTATTTTTTTTATATAAAATAGGTAATAATTAAAATAAACAATCAAGCTAGAATTTATTGATATTTACCATTTTCACATTCATGTATGGTAAATTAGATGTAAATATATTCAATATGTTTCTTCTCGATCACAAAATTTCATGTTTCTTCGTTACTAATCCACAGAGTTAAAAGACTGTAAATGAATGACAAATAAATTATATCTACATGGGTAATCACTAAAATTAAATACTTAAGATCAATGTTATTTGTATTCACTAGAATCACATTGTATTATGGTATAATAGATGTAAATAATTTCTCTATTTTTCTTCTTCTGCATCACCAAAATTTTGGTTTCTTCACCTCTAAGAAACTAAGTTAAGAGACTACAAATGAGTGACCGATAATTTATACATCCGCATAACAATTAAAATTAATTAATCAAGCTCAATATTATTTATATTCATCGTATTCACACTGACTTATGGTATATTACATCTAAAAATATTCAATATTTTTCTTCACCATCCCAAAGTTTTAGATTTTTTTATCACTAAGCTAAAAATATTATAGACTATAGTAGATGTAAAAAATTAATTAAATTTTATTTTTCTACTCAATCACAAAATTCTAGGTTTTTCCCCACTAAAAGACAAAGTTAAAAGACTATAATCCATGACATATATTTTATATAAAATAGGTAATGAATAAAATAAAGAATCAAGCTAGAATTTATTGATATTTACCATTTTCACATTGATGTATGGTAAATTAGATGTAAATATATTCAATATGTTTCTTCTCCATCACCAAATTTCACGTTTCTTCGTCACTAAGCCACAGAGTTAAAAGACTGTAAATGAATGACAAATAAATTATATCCACATGGGTAACCACTAAAATTAAATACTTAAGCTCAATGTTATTTGTATTCACCAGAATCACATTGTATTAGGGTATAATAGATGTAAACAATTTCTATATTTTTCTTCTTCTCCATCACCAAAATTTTGGTTTCTTCACCTCTAAGAAACTAAGTAAAGAGACTATAAATGAGTGACCGATAATTTATACATCTGCATAACAATTAATATTAAATAATCAAACTCAATATTATTTATATTCATCGTATTTACACTGACTTATGGTATATTACATCTAAAAATATTCAATATTTTTCTTCACCATCCCAAAGTTTTATATTTTTTTATTACTAAGCTAAAACACAATAGACTATAGTAGATGTAAAAAAATAATTGAATTTTATTTTTCTACTCTATCACAAATTTTTAGGTTTTTCCCCACTAAAAGACAAAGTTAAAAGACTATAATCCATGACATATATTTTATATAAAATAGGTAATAATTAAATTAAATAATCAAGCTAGAATTTATTGATATTTACCATTTTCTCATTGAATTATGGTAAATTAGATGTAAATATATTCAATATGTTTCTTTTCCATCACCAAATTTCATGTTTCTTCGTCACTAAGCCACAGAGTTAAAAGACTGTAAATGAATGACAAATAAATTATATCTACATGGGTAATCACTAAAATTAAATACTTAAGCTCAATGTTATTTGTATTCAATAGAATGACATTGTATTATGGTATAATGGATGTAACCAATTTCAATATTTTTCTTCTTCTTCATCACCAAAATTTTGGTTTCTTCACCTCTAAGAAACAAAGTTAAGGGACTAGAAATGAGTGACCGATAATTTAAACATATTCATAACAATTAAAATTAAATAATCAAGCTCAATATTATATATATTCATCGTATTCACGCTGACTTATGGTATATTACATCTAAAAATATTCAATATTTTTATTCACCATCCCAAAGTTTTAGATTTTGTTTTATCACTAAGCTTAAAAAATAATAGACTATAGTAGATGTAAAAAATTAATTAAATTTTATTTTTCTACTCCATCACAAAATTTTAGGTTTTTCCCCACTAAAAGACAAAGTTAAAAGACTATAATACATGACATATATTTTATATAAAATAGATAATATTTAAAATAAAAAATGAAGCTAGATTTATTGATATTTACCATTTTCACATTGAATTATGGTAAATTATATGTAAATATATTCAATATGTTTCATCTCCATCACCAAATTTCATGTTTCTTCGTCACTAAGCCACAGAGTTAAAAGACTGTAAATGAATGACATATAAATTATATGTACATGGGTAATCACTAAAATTAAATACTTAAGCTCAATGTTATTTGTATTCACCAGAATCACATTGTATTATGGTATAATGGATGTAAACAATTTCTATATTTTTCTTCTTCTCCATCATCAAAATTTTGGTTTTTTCACCTCAAAGAAACTAAGTTAAGGGACTACAAATGAGTTACCGATAATTTATACATATGCATAACAATTAAAATTAAATAATCAAGCTCAATATTATTTATATTCATCGTATTCACACTGAGTTATGGTATATTACATCTAAAAATATTCAATATTTTTCTTCACCAACCCAAACTTTTAGATTTTTTTTATCACTAAGCTAAAAACATAATAGACTATAGTAGATGTAAAAACTTAATTAAATTTTATTTTTCTACTCCATCACAAAATTCTAGGTTTTTCCCCACTAAAAGACAAAGTTAAAAGACTATAATCCATGACATATATTTTTTATAAAATACGTAATAAATAAAATAAACAATCAAGCTAGAATTTATTGATATTTACCATTTTTGCATTGATTTATGGTAAATTAGATGTAAATATATTCAATATGTTTCTTCTCCATCACCAAATTTCATGTTTCTTCGTCACTAAGCCACAGAGTTAAAAGACTGTAAATAAATGACAAATAAATTATATCTACATGGGTAATCACTAAAACTAAATACTTAAGCTCAATGTTATTTGTATTCACCAGAATCACATTGTATTATGGTATAATAGATGTAAACAATTTCTATATTTTTCTTCTTCTCCATCACCAAAATTTTGGTTTCTTCACCTCTAAGAAACTAAGTTAAGAGACTACAGATGAGTGACCGATAATTTAAACATATGCCTAACAATTAAAATTAAATAATCAAGCTCAATATTATTTATATTCATCGTACTCACACTGCCTTATGGTATATTACATCTAAAAATATTCAATATTTTTCTTCACCATCCCAAAGTTTTAGATTTTTTTTATCGCTAAGCTAAAAACATAATAGACTATAGTAGATGTAAAAAATTAATTATATTTTATTTTTCTACTCCATCACAAAATTTTAGGTTTTTCCCCACTAAAAGACAAAGTTAAAAGACTATAATCCATGACATATATTTTATATAAAATAGGTAATAATTAAAATAAATAATCAAGTTAGAATTTATTGATATTTACCATTTTCACATTGAATTATGGTAAATTATATGTAAATATATTCAATATGTATGTTCCCCATCACCAAATTTCATGTTTCTACGTCACTAATCCACAGAGTTAAAAGACTGTAAATGAATGACAAAGAAATTATATCTACATGGGTAATCACTAAAATTAAATACTTAAGATCAATGTTGTTTGTATTCACTAGAATCACATTGTATTATGGTATAATAGATGTAAACAATTTCTATATTTTTCTTCTTCTGCATCACCAAAATTTTGGTTTCTTCACCTCTAAGAAACTAAGTTAAGAGACTACAGATGAGTGACCGATAATTTATACATATGCATAACAATTAAAATTAATTAATCAAACTCAATATTATTTATATTCATCGTATTCACACTGACTTATGGTATATTACATCTAAAAATATTCAATAGTTATCTTCACCATCCCAAAGTTTTAGATTTTTTTATCACTAAGCTAAAAATATTATAGACTATAGTAGATGTAAAAAATTAATTAAATTTTATTTTTCTACTCAATCAAAAATAAAATAGGTTTTTCCCCAATAAAAGACAAAGTTAAAAGACTATAATCCATGACACATATTTTATATAAAATAGGTAATGAATAAAATAAATAATCAAGTTAGAATTTATTGATATTTACCATTTTCACATTGAATTTATGGTAAATTAGATGTAAATATATTCAATATGTATGTTCCCCATCACCAAATTTCATGTTTCTTTGTCACTAAGCCACAGAGTTAAAAGACTGTAAATGAATGACAAATAAATTATATCTACATGGGTGATCACTAAAATTAAATACTTAAGCTCAATGTTATTTGTATTCACTAGAATAACGTTGTATTATGGTATAATAGATGTAAAGAATTTCTATATTTTTCTTCTTCTCCATCATCAAAATTTTGGTTTTTTCACCTCAAAGAAACTAAGTTAAGGGATTATAAATGAGTGACCGATAATTTAAACATATGCATAACAATTAAAATTAAATAATAAAGCTCAATATTATTTATATTCATCGTATTCACGCTGACTTATGGAATATTACATCTAAAAATATTCAATATTTTTCTTCACCATCCCAAACTTTTAGATTTTTTTTATCATTAAGCTAAAAACATAATAGACTATAGTAGATGTAAAAAATTAATTAAATTTAATTTTTCTACTCCATCACAAAATTCTAGGTTTTTCCCCACTAAAAGACAAAGTTAAAAGACTATAATCCATGACATATATTTTTTATAAAATACGTAATAAATAAAATAAACAATCAAGCTAGAATTTATTGATATTTACCATTTTTGCATTGATGTATGGTAAATTAGATGTAAATATATTCAATATGTTTCTTCTCCATCACCAAATTTCATGTTTCTTCGTCACTAAGCCACAGAGTTAAAAGACTGTAAATAAATGACAAATAAATTATATCTACATGGGTAATCACTAAAACTAAATACTTAAGCTCATTGTTATTTGTATTCACCAGAATCACATTGTATTATGGTATAATAGATGTAAACAATTTCTATACTTTTCTTCTTCTCCGTCACCAAAATTTTGGTTTCTTCACCTCTAAGAAACTAAGTTAAGAGACTACAAATGAGTGACCGATAATTTATACATCTGCATAACAATTAATATTAAATAATCAAGCTCAATATTATTTATATTCATCGTATTCACACTGACTTATGGTATATTACATCTAAAAATATTCAATATTTTTCTTCACCATCCCAAAGTTTTATATTTTTTTATCACTAAGCTAAAACATAAAAGACTATAGTAGATGTAAAATATTAATTGAATTTTATTTTTCTACTCTGTCACAAAATTTTAGGTGTTTCCCCACTAAAAGACAAAGTTAAAAGACTATAATCCATGACATATATTTTATATAAAAAAGGTAATAATTAAAATAAATAATCAAGCTTGAATTTATTGATATTTACCATTTTCTCATTGAATTATGGTAAATTAGATGTAAATATATTCAATATGTTTCTTCTCCATCGCCAAATTTCATGTTTCTTCGTCACTAAGCCACAGAGTTAAAAAACTGTAAATGAATGACAAATAAATTATATCCACATGGGTAATCACTAAAGTTAAATACTTAAGCTCAATGTTATTTATATTCACCAGAATCACATTGTATTATGGTATAATGAATGTAAACAATTTCTATAGTGTTCTTCTTCTTCATCACCAAAATTTTGGTTTCTTCACCTCTAAGAAACAAAGTTAAGAGACTACAAATGAGTGACCGATAATTTTTACATATGCATAAAAATTAAAATTAAATAATCAAGCTCAAGATTATTTATATTCATCGTACTCACACTGACTTATGGTATATTACACCTAAAAATATTCAATATTTTTCTTCACCATCCCAAAGGTTTAAATTTTCTTATCACTTTGCTAAAAATATTATAGACTATAGTAGATCTAAAAAATTAAATAAATTTTATTTTTCTACTCCCTCACAAAATTTTAGGTTTTTCCCCACTAAAAGACGAAGTTAAAAGACTATAATCCATGACATATATTTTTTATAAAATACGTAATAAATAAAATAAACAATCAAGCTAGAATTTATTAATATTTACCATTTTCACATTGATGTATGGTAAATTAGATGTAAATATATTCAATATGTTTCTTCTCCATCACCAAATTTCATGTTTCTTCGTCACTAAGCCACAGAGTTAAAAGACTGTAAATGAATGACAAATAAATTATATCTACATGGGTAATCACTAAAACTAAATACTTAAGCTCAATGTTATTTGTATTCACCAGAATCACATTGTATTATGGTATAATAGATGTAAACAATTTCTATACTTTTCTTCTTCTCCGTCACCAAAATTTTGGTTTCTTCACCTCTAAGAAACTAAGTTAAGAGACTACAAATGAGTGACTGATAATTTATACATCTGCATAACAATTAATATTAAATAATCAAGCTCAATATTATTTATATTCATCGTATTCACACTGGCTTATGGTATATTACATCTAAAAATATTCAATATTTTTCTTCACCATCCCAAAGTTCTAGATTTTTTTATCACTAAGCTAAAACATAATAGACTATAGTAGATGTAAAAAATTAATTGAATTTTATTTTTCTACTCCGTCACAAAATTTTAGGTTTTTCCCCACTAAAAGACAAAGTTCAAAGACTATAATCCATGACATATATTTTATATAAAATAGGTAATAATTAAAATAAATAATCAAGCTAGAATTTTTTGATATTTACCATTTTCTCATTGAATTATGGTAAATTAGATGTAAATATATTCAATATGTTTCTTCTCCATCACCAAATTTCATGTTTCTTCGTCACTAAGCCACAGAGTTAAAAGACTGTAAATGAATGACAAATAAATTATATCCACATGGGTAATCACTAAAATTAAATACTTAAGCTTAATATTATTTGTATTCACTAGAATCACATTGTATTATCGTATAATGGATGTAAACAATTTCTATATTTTTCTTCTTCTTCATCACCAAAATTTTGGTTTCTTCACCTCTAAGAAACAAAGTTAAGAGACTACAAATGAGTGACCGATAATTTTTACATATGCATAAAAATTAAAATTAAATAATCAAGCTCAATATTATTTATATTCATCGTAGTCACATTGACTTATGGTATATTACACCTAAAAATATTCAATATTTTTCTTCACCATCCCAAAGGTTTAGATTTTATTATCACTTTGCTAAAAATATTACAGACTATAGTAGATCTAAAAAATTAACTAAATTTTATTTTTCTACTCCCTCACAAAATTTTAGGTTTTCCCCCACCAAAATACAAAGTTAAAAGACTATAATCCATGACATATATTTTATATAAAATAGGTAATAAATAAAATAAACAATCAATCTAGAATTTATTGATATTTACCATTTTCGCATTAATGTATAGTAAATTAGATGTAAATATATTCAATATGTTTCTTCTCCATCACCAAATTTTATGTTTCTTCGTCACTAAGCCACAGAGTTAAAAGACTGTAAATGAATGACAAATAAATTATATCTACATGGGTAATCACTAAAATTAAATACTTAAGCTCAATGTTATTTGTATTCACCAGAATCACATTGTATTATGGTATAATAGATTTAAACAATTTCTATATTTTTCTTCTTCTCCATCACCAAAATTTTGGTTTCTTCACTTCTAAGAAACTAAGTTAAGAGACTACAAATGAGTGACCGATAATTTATACATCTGCATAACAATTAATATTAAATAATCAAGCTCAATATTATTTATATTCATCGTATTCACACTGACTTATGGTATATTACATCTAAAAATATTCAATATTTTTCTTCACCATCCCAAAGTTTTATATTTTTTTATCACTAAGCTAAAACATAATAGACTATAGTAGATGTAAAATATTAATTGAATTTTATTTTTCTACTCTGTCACAAAATTTTAGGTGTTTCCCCACTAAAAGACAAAGTTAAAAGACTATAATCCATGACATATATTTTATATAAAAAAGGTAATAATTAAAATAAATAATCAAGCTTGAATTTATTGATATTTACCATTTTTTCATTGAATTATGGTAAATTAGATGTAAATATATTCAATATGTTTCTTCTCCATCGCCAAATTTCATGTTTCTTCGTCACTAAGCCACAGAGTTAAAAAACTGTAAATGAATGACAAATAAATAATATCCACATGGGTAATCACTAAAGTTAAATACTTAAGCTCAATGTTATTTGTATTCACCAGAATCACATTGTATTATGGTATAATGGATGTAAACAATTTCTATAGTTTTCTTCTTCTTCATCACCAAAATTTTGGTTTCTTCACCTCTAAGAAACAAAGTTAAGAGACTACAAATGAGTGACCGATAATTTTAACATATGCATAAAAATTAAAATTAAATAATCAAGCTCAAGATTATTTATATTCATCGTACTCACACTGACTTATGGTATATTACACCTAAAAATATTCAATATTTTTCTTCACCATCCCAAAGGTTTAAATTTTCTTATCACTTTGCTAAAAATATTATAGACTATAGTAGATCTAAAAAATTAAATAAATTTTATTTTTCTACTCCCTCACAAAATTTTAGGTTTTTCCCCACTAAAAGACGAAGTTAAAAGACTATAATCCATGACATATATTTTTTATAAAATACGTAATAAATAAAATAAACAATCAAGCTAGAATTTATTAATATTTACCATTTTCACATTGATGTATGGTAAATTAGATGTAAATATATTCAATATGTTTCTTCTCCATCACCAAATTTCATGTTTCTTCGTCACTAAGCCACAGAGTTAAAAGACTGTAAATGAATGACAAATAAATTATATATACATGGGTAATCACTAAAACTAAATACTTAAGCTCAATGTTATTTGTATTCACCAGAATCACATTGTATTATGGTATAATAGATGTAAACAATTTCTATACTTTTCTTCTTCTCCGTCACCAAAATTTTGGTTTCTTCACCTCTAAGAAACTAAGTTAAGAGACTACAAATGAGTGACCGATAATTTATACATCTGCATAACAATTAATATTAAATAATCAAGCTCAATATTATTTATATTCATCGTATTCACACTGGCTTATGGTATATTACATCTAAAAATATTCAATATTTTTCTTCACCATCCCAAAGTTTTAGATTTTTTTATCACTAAGCTAAAACATAATAGACTATAGTAGATGTAAAAAATTAATTGAATTTTATTTTTCTACTCCGTCACAAAATTTTAGGTTTTTCCCCACTAAAAGACAAAGTTCAAAGACTATAATCCATGACATATATTTTATATAAAATAGGTAATAATTAAAATAAATAATCAAGCTAGAATTTATTGATATTTACCATTTTCTCATTGAATTATGGTAAATTAGATGTAAATATATTCAATATGTTTCTTCTCCATCACCAAATTTCATGTTTCTTCGTCACTAAGCCACAGAGTTAAAAGACTGTAAATGAATGACAAATAAATTATATCCACATGGGTAATCACTAAAATTAAATACTTAAGCTTAATATTATTTGTATTCACTAGAATCACATTGTATTATGGTATAATGGATGTAAACAATTTCTATATTTTTCTTCTTCTTCATCACCAAAATTTTGGTTTCTTCACCTCTAAGAAACAAAGTTAAGAGACTACAAATGAGTGACCGATAATTTTTACATATGCATAAAAATTAAAATTAAATAATCAAGCTCAATATTATTTATATTCATCGTACTCACATTGACTTATGGTATATTACACCTAAAAATATTTAATATTTTTCTTCACCATCCCAAAGGTTTAGATTTTCTTATCACTTTGCTAAAAATATTACTGACTATAGTAGATCTAAAAAATTAACTAAATTTTATTTTTCTACTCCCTCACAAAATTTTAGGTTTTTCCCCACCAAAATACAAAGTTAAAAGACTATAATCCATGACATATATTTTATATAAAATAGGTAATAAATAAAATAAACAATCAAGCTAGAATTTATTGATATTTACCATTTTCGCATTGATGTATAGTAAATTAGATGTAAATATATTCAATATGTTTCTTCTCCATCATCAAATTTCGTGTTTCTTCGTCACTAAGCCACAGAGTTAAAAGACTGTAAATGAATGACAAATAAATTATATCTACATGGGTAATCACTAAAATTAAATACTTAAGCTCAATGTTATTTGTATTCACCAGAATCACATTGTATTATGGTATAATAGATTTAAACAATTTCTATATTTTTCTTCTTCTCCATCACCAAAATTTTGGTTTCTTCACCTCTAAGAAACTAAGTTAAGAGACTACAAATGAGTGACCGATAATTTATACATCTGCATAACAATTAATATTAAATAATCAAGCTCAATATTATTTATATTCATCGTATTCACACTGACTTATGGTATATTACATCTAAAAATATTCAATATTTTTCTTCACCATCCCAAAGTTTTATATTTTTTTTTATCACTAAGCTAAAACATAATAGACTATAGTAGATTAAAAAATTAATTGAATTTAATTTTTCTACTCCGTCACAAAATTTTAGGTTTTTCCCCACTAAAAGACAAAGTTAAAAGACTATAATCCATGACATATATTTTATATAAAATAGGTAAAAAATAAAATAAATAATCAAGCTAGAATTTATTGATATTTACCATTTTCCCATTGAATTATGGTAAATTAGATGTAAATATATTCAATATGTTTCTTCTCCATCACCAAATTTCATGTTTCTTCGTCACTAAGCCACAGAGTTAAAAGACTGTAAATGAATGACAAATAAATTATATCCACATGGGTAATCACTAAAATTAAATACTTAAGCTCAATGTTATATGTATTCACTAGAATCACATTGTATTATGGTATAATGGATGTAAACAATTTCTATATTTTTCTTCTTCTTCATCACCAAAATTTTGGTTTCTTCACCTCTAAGAAACAAAGTTAAGAGACTATAAATGAGTGACCGATAATTTAAACATATTCATAACAATTAAAATTAAATAATCAAGCTCAATATTATATATATTCATCGTATTCACGCTGACTTATGGTATATTACATCTAAAAATATTCAATATTTTTCTTCACCATCCCAAAGGTTTAGATTTTCTTATCACTTTGCTAAAAATATTATAGACTATAGTAGATCTAAAAAATTAATTAAATTTTATTTTTCTACTCCCTCACAAAATTTTAGGTTTTTCCCCACTAAAATACAAAGTTAAAAGACTATAATCCATGATATATATTTTATATAAAATAGGTAATAATTAAAATAAACAATCAAGCTAGAATTTATTGATATTTACCATTTTCACATTGATGTATGGTAAATTAGATGTAAATATATTCAATATGTTTCTTCTCCATCACCAAATTTCATGTTTCTTCGTCACTAAGCCACAGAGTTAAAAGACTGTAAATGAATGACAAATAAATTATATCTACATGGGTAATCACTAAAACTAAATACTTAAGCTCAATGTTATTTGTATTCACCAGAATCACATTGTATTATGGTATAATAGATGTAAACAATTTCTATACTTTTCTTCTTCTCCGTCACCAAAATTTTGGTTTCTTCACCTCTAAGAAACTAAGTTAAGAGACTACAAATGAGTGACCGATAATTTATACATCTGCATAACAATTAATATTAAATAATCAAGCTCAATATTATTTATATTCATCGTATTCACACTGACTTATGGTATATTACATCTAAAAATATTCAATATTTTTCTTCACCATCCCAAAGTTTTAGATTTTTTTATCACTAAGCTAAAACATAATAGACTATAGTAGATGTAAAAAATTAATTGAATTTTATTTTTCTACTCCGTCACAAAATTTTAGGTTTTTCCCCACTAAAAGACAAAGTTCAAAGACTATAATCCATGACATATATTTTATATAAAATAGGTAATAATTAAAATAAATAATCAAGCTAGAATTTATTGATATTTACCATTTTCTCATTGAATTATGGTAAATTAGATGTAAATATATTCAATATGTTTCTTCTCCATCACCAAATTTCATGTTTCTTCGTCACTAAGCCACAGAGTTAAAAGACTGTAAATGAATGACAAATAAATTATATCCACATGGGTAATCACTAAAATTAAATACTTAAGCTTAATATTATTTGTATTCACTAGAATCACATTGTATTATGGTATAATGGATGTAAACAATTTCTATATTTTTCTTCTTCTTCATCACCAAAATTTTGGTTTCTTCACCTCTAAGAAACAAAGTTAAGAGACTACAAATGAGTGACCGATAATTTTTACATATGCATAAAAATTAAAATTAAATAATCAAGCTCAATATTATTTATATTCATCGTACTCACATTGACTTATGGTATATTACACCTAAAAATATTCAATATTTTTCTTCACCATCCCAAAGGTTTAGATTTTCTTATCACTTTGCTAAAAATATTACAGACTATAGTAGATCTAAAAAATTAACTAAATTTTATTTTTCTACTCCCTCACAAAATTTTAGGTTTTTCCCCACCAAAATACAAAGTTAAAAGACTATAATCCATGACATATATTTTATATAAAATAGGTAATAAATAAAATAAACAATCAAGCTAGAATTTATTGATATTTACCATTTTCGCATTGATGTATAGTAAATTAGATGTAAATATATTCAATATGTTTCTTCTCCATCACCAAATTTCATGTTTCTTCGTCACTAAGCCACAGAGTTAAAAGACTGTAAATGAATGACAAATAAATTATATCTACATGGGTAATCACTAAAATTAAATACTTAAGCTCAATGTTATTTGTATTCACCAGAATCACATTGTATTATGGTATAATAGATTTGAACAATTTCTATATTTTTCTTCTTCTCCATCACCAAAATTTTGGTTTCTTCACCTCTAAGAAACTAAGTTAAGAGACTACAAATGAGTGACCGATAATTTATACATCTGCATAACAATTAATATTAAATAATCAAGCTCAATATTATTTATATTCATCGTATTCACACTGACTTATGGTATATTACATCTAAAAATATTCAATATTTTTCTTCACCATCCCAAAGTTTTATATTTTTTTTATCACTAAGCTAAAACATAATAGACTATAGTAGATTAAAAAATTAATTGAATTTAATTTTTCTACTCCGTCACAAAATTTTAGGTTTTTCCCCACTAAAAGACAAAGTTAAAAGACTATAATCCATGACATATATTTTATATAAAATAGGTAAAAAATAAAATAAATAATCAAGCTAGAATTTATTGATATTTACCATTTTCTCATTGAATTATGGTAAATTAGATGTAAATATATTCAATATGTTTCTTCTCCATCACCAAATTTCATGTTTCTTCGTCACTAAGCCACAGAGTTAAAAGACTGTAAATGAATGACAAATAAATTATATCCACATGGGTAATCACTAAAATTAAATACTTAAGCTCAATGTTATATGTATTCACTAGAATCACATTGTATTATGGTATAATGGATGTAAACAATTTCTATATTTTTCTTCTTCTTCATCACCAAAATTTTGGTTTCTTCACCTCTAAGAAACAAAGTTAAGAGACTATAAATGAGTGACCGATAAGTTAAACATATTCATAACAATTAAAATTAAATAATCAAGCTTAATATTATATATATTCATCGTATTCACGCTGACTTATGGTATATTACATCTAAAAAATTCAATATTTTTCTTCACCATCCCAAAGGTTTAGATTTTCTTATCACTTTGCTAAAAATATTATAGACTATAGTAGATCTAAAAAATTAATTAAATTTTATTTTTCTACTCCCTCACAAAATTTTAGGTTTTTCCCCACTAAAATACAAAGTTAAAAGACTATAATCCATGATATATATTTTATATAAAATAGGTAATAATTAAAATAAACAATCAAGCTAGAATTTATTGATATTTACCATTTTCACATTGATGTATGGTAAATTAGATGTAAATATATTCAATATGTTTCTTCTCCATCACCAAATTTCATGTTTCTTCGTCACTAAGCCACATAGTTAAAAGACTGTAAATGAATGACAAATAAATTATATCTACATGGGTATTCACTAAAATTAAATACTTAAGCTCAATGTTATTTGTATTCACTAGAATCACATTGTATTATGGTATAATAGATGTAAACAATTTCTATGTTTTTCTTTTTCTCCATCACCAAAATTTTGGTTTCTTTACCTCTAAGAAACTAAGTTAAGAGACTATAAATGAGTGACCGATAATTTATACATCTGCATAACAATTAATATTAAATAATCAAGCTCAATATTATTTATATTCATCGTATTCACACTGACTTATGGTATATTACATCTAAAAATATTCAATATTTTTCTTCACCATCCCAAAGTTTTAGATTTTTTTTATCACTAAGCTAAAACATAATAGACTATAGTAGATTAAAAAATTAATTGAATTTTATTTTTCTACTCCGTCACAAAATTTTAGGTTTTTCCCCACTAAAAGACAAAGTTAAAAGACTATAATCCATGACATATATTTTATATAAAATAGGTAAAAAATAAAATAAATAATCAAGCTAGAATTTATTGATATTTACCATTTTCTCATTAAATTATGGTAAATTAGATGTAAATATATTCAATATGTTTCTTCTCCATCACCAAATTTCATGTTTCTTCGTCACTAAGCCACAAAGTTAAAAGACTGTAAATGAATGACAAATAAATTATATCCACATGGGTAATCACTAAAATTAAATACTTAAGCTCAATGTTATTTGTATTCACTAGAATCACATTGTATTATGGTATAATGGATGTAAACAATTTCTATATTTTTCTTCTTCTTCATCACCAAAATTTTGGTTTCTTCACCTCTAAGAAACATAGTTAAGAGACTATAAATGAGTGACCGATAATTTAAACATATTCATAACAATTAAAATTAAATAATAAAGCTCAATATTATATATATTCATCGTATTCACGCTGACTTATGGTATATTACATCTAAAAGTATTCAATATTTTTCTTCACCATCCCAAAGTTTTAGATTTTTTTTTATCACTAAGCTTAAAAAATAATAGACTATAGTAGATGTAAAAAATTAATTAAATTTTATTTTTCTACTCCATCACAAAATTTTAGGTTTTTCCCCACTAAAAGACAAAGTTAAAAGACTATAATCCATGACATATATTTTATATAAAATAGGTAATAAATAAAATAAATAATCAAGCTAGAATTTATTGATATTTACCATTTTCGCATTGATGTATGGTAAATTAGATGTAAATATATTCAATATGTTTCTTCTCCATCATCAAATTTCATGTTTCTTCGTCACTAAGCCACAGAGTTAAAAGACTGTAAATGAATGACAAATAAATTATATCTACATGGGTAATCACTAAAATTAAATACTTAAGCTCAATGTTATTTGTATTCACCAGAATCACATTGTATTATGGTATAATAGATGTAAACAATTTCTATATTTTTCTTCTTCTCCATCACCAAAATTTTGGTTTCTTCACCTCTAAGAAACTAAGTTAAGAGACTACAAATGAGTGACCGATAATTTATACATCTGCATAACAATTAATATTAAATAATCAAGCTCAATATTATTTATATTCATCGTATTCACACTGACTTATGGTATATTACATCTAAAAATATTCAATATTTTTCTTCACCATCCCAAAGTTTTATATTTTTTTTATCACTAAGCTAAAACATAATAGACTATAGTAGATGTAAAAAATTAATTGAATTTTATTTTTCTACTCTGTCACAAAATTTTAGGTGTTTCCCTACTAAAAGACAAAGTTAAAAGACTATAATCCATGACATATATTTTATATAAAATAGGTAATAATTAAAATAAATAACCAAGCTAAAATTTATTGATATTTACCATTTTCTCATTGAATTATGGTAAATTAGATGTAAATATATTCAATATGTTTCTTCTCCATCACCAAATTTCATGTTTCTTCGTCACTAAGCCACAAAGTTTAAAGACTGTAAATGAATGACAAATAAATTATATCCTCATGGGTAATCACTAAAATTAAATACTTAAGCTCAATGTTATTTGTATTTGCTAGAATCACATTGTATTATGGTATAATGGATGTAAACAATTTCTATAGTTTTCTTCTTCTTCATCACCAAAATTTTGGTTTCTTCACCTCTAAGAAACAAAGTTAAGAGACTACAAATGAGTGACCGATAATTTTTACATATGCATAAAAATTAAAATTAAATAATCAAGCTCAATATTATTTATATTCATCGCACTCACATAGACTTATGGTATATTACACCTAAAAATATTCAATATTTTTCTTCACCATCCCAAAGTTTTAGATTTTTTTATCACTAAGCTTAAAACATAATAGACTATAGTAGATGTAAAAAATTAATTAAAATTTATTTTTCTACTCCATCACAAAATTTTAGGTTTTCCCCACTAAAAGACAAAGTTAAAAGACAATAATCCATGACATATATTTTATATAAAATAGGTAATAAATAAAATAAACAATCAAGCTAGAATTTATTGATATTTACCATTTTCACATTGATGTATGGTAAATTAGATTTAAATACATTCAATATGTTTCTTCTCCATCACCAAATTTCATGTTTCTTCGTCACTAAGCCACATAGTTAAAAGACTGTAAATGAATGACAAATAAATTATATCTACATGGATAATCACTAAAATTAAATACTTAAGCTCAATGTTATTTGTATTCACCAAAATCACATTGTATTATGGTATAATAGATGTAAACAATTTCTATATTTTTCTTCTTCTCCATCACCAAAATTTTGGTTTCTTCACCTCAAAGAAACTAAGTTAAGAGACTACAAATGAGTGACCGATAATTTATACATCTGCATAACAATTAATATTAAATAATCAAGCTCAATATTATTTATATTCATCGTATTCACACTGACTTATGGTATATTACATCTAAAAGTATTCAATATTTTTCTTCACCATCCCAAAGTTTTAGATTTTTTTTATCACTAAGCTAAAACATAATAGACTATAGTATATGTAAACAATTAATTGAATTTTATTTTTCTACTCCGTCACAAAAGTTTAGGTTTTTCCCCACTAAAAGACAATGTTAAAAGACTATAATCCATGACAAATATTTTATATAAAATAAGTAATAATTAAAATAAACAATCAAGCTAGAATTTATTGATATTTACCATTTTCTCATTGATGTATGGTAAATTAGATGAAAATATATTCAATATGTTTCTTCTCCATCACCAAATTTCATGTTTCTTCGTCACTATGGCACAGAGTTAAAAGACTGTAAATGAATGATAAAAAAATTATATCTACATGGGTAATCACTAAAATTAAATACTTAAGCTCAATGTTATTTGTATTCACTAGAATCACATTGTATTATGGTATAATAGATGTAAACAATTTCTATATTTTTCTTCTCCATCACCAAAATTTTGGTTTCTTCACCTCTAAGAAACTAAGTTAAGAGACTACAAATGAGTGACCAATAATTTATACATATGCATAACAATTAAAATTAAATAATCAAGCTCAATATTATTTATATTCATCGTATTCACACTGACTTATGGTATATTACATCTAAAAATATTCAATATTTTTCTTCACCATCCCAAAGTTTTAGAAATTTTTTATCACTAAGCTTAAAACATAATAGACTATAGTAGATGTAAAAACTTAATTAAATTTTATTTTTCTACTCCATCACAAAATTTTAGGTTTTTCCCCACTAAAAGACAAAGTTAAAAGACTATAATCCATGACATATATTTTATATAAAATAGGTAATAAATAAAATAAACAATCAAGCTAGAATTTATTGATATTTACCATTTTCACATTGATGTATGGTAAATTAGGCGTAAATATATTCAATATGTTTCTTCTCCATCACCAAATTTCATGTTTCTTCGTCACAATGCCACAGAGTTAAAAGATTGTAAATGAATGACAAATAAATTATATCAACATGGGTAATCACTAAAATTAAATTTTAAGCTCAATGTTATTTGTATTCACTAGAATCACATTGTATTATTGTATAATAGATGTAAACAATTTCTATATTTTTCTTCTTCTCCATCACCAAAATTTTGGTTTCTTCACCTCTAAGAAACTAAGTTAAGAGACTACAAATGAGTGGCCGATAATTTATACATCTGCATAACAATTAAACTTAAATAATCAAGCTCAATATTATTTATATTCATCGTATTAACACTGACTTATGGTATATTACATCTAAAAATATTCAATATTTTTCTTCACTAAAAGATAAAGTTAAAAGACTATAATCCATGACATATATTTTATATAAAATAGGTAATAATTAAAATAAATAATCAAGCTAGAATTTATTGATATTTACCATTTTCACATTGAATTATGGTAAATTAGATGTAAATATATTCAATATGTTTCTTTTCCATCACCAAATTTCATGTTTCTTCGTCACTAAGCCACAGAGTTAAAAGATTGTAAATGAATGACAAGTAAATTATATCTACATGGGTAATCACTAAAATTAAATACTTAAGCTCAATGTTATTTGTATTCACTAGAATCACATTGTATTATGGTATAATAGATGTAAACAATTTCTATATTTTTCTTCTTCTCCTTCACCAAAATTATGGTTTCTTCACCTCTAAGAAACTAAGTTAAGAGACAACAAATGAGTGACCGATAATTTATACATATGCATAACAATTAAAATTAAATAATAAAGCTCAATATTATTTATATTCATCGTATTCACACTGACTTATGGTATATTATATCTAAAAATATTCAATATTTTTCTTCACCATCCCATAGATTTAGAATTTTTTATCACTAAGCTAAAAATATAATAGACTATAGTAGATGTAAAAAATTAATTAAATTTTATTTTTCTACTCCATCACAAAATTTTAGGTTTTTCCCCACTAAAAGACATAGTTAAAAGACTATAATCCATGACATATATTTTATATAAAATAGGTAATAAATAAAATAAACAATCAAGCTAGAATTTATTGGTATTTACCATTTTCACATTGATGTATGGTAAATTAGATGTAAAAATATTCAATATGTTTCTTCTCCATCACCAAATTTCATGTTTCTTCGTCACTATGCCACAGAGTTAAAAGACTGTAAATGAATGACAAATAAATTATATCTACATGGGTAATCTCTAAAATTAAATACTTAAGCTCAATGTTATTTGTATTCACTAGAATCACATTGTATTATTGTATAATAGATGTAAACAATTTCTATATTTTTCTTCTTCTCCATCACCAAAATTTTGGTTTCTTCACCTCTAAGAAACTAAGTTAAGAGACTACAAATGAGTGGCCGATAATTTATACATATGCATAACAATTAAACTTAAATAGTCAAGCTCAATATTATTTATATTCATCGTATTCATGCTGACTTATGGTATATTACATCTAAAAATATTCAATATTTTTCTTCACCATCCCAAAGTTTTAGTTTTTTGTTTATCACTAAGCTTAAAACATAATAGACTATAGTAGATGTAAAAAATTAATTAAATTTTATTTTTCTACTCCATCACAAAATTTTAGGTTTTTCCCCACTAAAAAACAAAGTTAAAAGACTATAATCCCTGACATATATTTTATATAAAATAGGTAATAATTAAACTAAATAATCAAGCTAGAATTTATTGATATTTAGAATTTTCACATTGAATTATGGTAAATTAGATGTAAATATATTCAATATGTTTCTTCTCCATCTCCGAATTTCATGTTTCTTCGTCACTAAGCCACAGAGTTAAAAGATTGTAAATGAATGACAAGTAAATTATCTCTACATGGGTAATCACTAAAATTAAATACTTAACCTCAATGTTATTTGTATTCACTAGAATCACATTGTATTATGGTATAATAGAAGTAAAGAAACTCTATATTTTTCTTCTTCTCCATCACCAAAATTATGGTTTCTTCACCTCTAAGAAACTAAGTTAAGAGACTACAAATGAGTGACCGATAATTTATACATATGCATAACAATTAAAATTAAATAATAAAGCTCAATATTATTTATATTCATCGTATTCACACTGACTTATGGTATATTACATCTAAAAATATTCAATATTTTTCTTCACCATCCCATAGATTTAGAATTTTTTATCACTAAGCTAAAAATATAATAGACTATAGTAGATGTAAAAAATTAATTAAATTTTATTTTTCTACTCCATCACAAAATTTTAGGTTTTTCCCCACTAAAAGACAAAGTTAAAAGACTATAATCCATGACATATATTTTATATATAATAGGTAATAAATAAAATAAACAATCAAGCTAGAATTTATTGATATTTACCATTTTCACATTGATGTATGGTAAATTAGACGTAAATATATTCAATATGTTTCTTCTCCATCACCAAATTTCATGTTTCTTCGTCACAATGCCACAAAGTTAAAAGATTGTAAATGAATGACAAATAAATTATATCTACATGGGTAATCACTAAAATTAAATACTTAAGCTCAATGTTATTTGTATTCACTAGAATCACATTGTATTATTGCATAATAGATGTAAACAATTTCTATATTTTTCTTCTTCTCCATCACCAAAATTTTGGTTTTTTCACCTCGAAGAAACTAAGTTAAGAGACTACAAATGAGTGGCCGATAATTTATATATATGCCTAACAATTAAAATTAAATAATCAAGTTCAATATTATTTATATTCATCGTATTAACACTGACTTATGGTATATTACATCTAAAAATATTCAATATTTTTCTTCACTAAAAGATAAAGTTAAAAGACTATAATCCATGACATAAATTTTATATAAAATAGGTAATTATTAAAATAAATAATCAAGCTAGAATTTATTGATATTTACCATTTTCACATTGAATTATGGTAAATTAGATGTAAATATATTCAATATGTTTCTTTTCCATCACCAAATTTCATGTTTCTTCGTCACTAAGCCACAGAGTTAAAAGACTGTAAATGAATGACAAGTAAATTATATCTAAATGGGTAATCACTAAAATTAAATACTTAAGCTCAATGTTATTTGTATTCACTAGAATCACATTGTATTATTGTATAATAGATGTAAACAATTTCTATATTTTTCTTCTTCTCCATCACCAAAATTTTGGTTTCTTCACCTCTAAGAAACTAAGTTAAGAGACTACAAATGAGTGGCCGATAATTTATACATATGCATAACAATTAAACTTAAATAATCAGGCTCAATATTATTTATATTCATCGTATTCACGCTGACTTATGGTATATTACATCTAAAAATATTCAATATTTTTCTTCACCATCCCAAAGTTTTAGTTTTTTGTTTATCACTAAGCTTAAAACATAATAGACTATAGTAGATGTAAAAAATTAATTAAATTTTATTTTTCTACTCTATCACAAAATTTTAGGTTTTTCCCCACTAAAAAACAAAGTTAAAAGACTATAATCCCTAAAATATATTTTATATAAAATAGGTAATAATTAAACTAAATAATCAAGCTATAACTTATTGATATTTAGAATTTTCACATTGAATTATGGTAAATTAGATGTAAATATATTCAATATGTTTCTTCTCCATCACCAAATTTCATGTTTCTTCGTCACTAAGCCACAGAGTTAAAAGACTGTAAATGAATGACAATTAAATTATATCTACATGGGTAATCACTAAAATTAAATACTTAAGCTCAATGTTATTTGTATTCACTAGAATCACATTGTATTATGGTATAATAGATGTAAACAAACTCTATATTTTTCTTCTTCTCCATCACCAAAATTATGGTTTCTTCACCTCTAAGAAACTAAGTTAAGAGACTACAAATGAGTGACCGATAATTTATACATATGCATAACAATTAAAATTAAATAATAAAGCTCAATATTATTTATATTCATCGTATTCACACTGACTTATGGTATATTTAAAAAAAATTTCAATATTTTTCTTCACCATCCCAAAGTTTTAGAATTTTTTATCACTAAGCTAAAAATATAATAGACTATAGTAGATGTAAAAAATTAATTAAATTTTATTTTTCTACTCCATCACAAAATTTTAGGTTTTTCCCCACTAAAAGACAAAGTTAAAAGACTATAATCCATGACATATATTTTATATAAAATAGGTAATAAATAAAATAAACAATCAAGCTAGAATTTATTGGTATTTACCATTTTCACATTGATGTATGGTAAATTAGATGTAAATATATTCAATATGTTTCTTCTCCATCACCAAATTTCATGTTTCTTCGTCACAATGCCACAGAGTTAAAAGACTGTAAATGAATGACAAATAAATTATATCTACATGGGTAATCACTAAACTTAAATACTTAAGCTCAATGTTATTTGTATTCACTAGAATCACATTGTATTATTGTATAATAGATGTAAACAATTTCTATATTTTTCTTCTTCTCCATCACCAAAATTTTGGTTTCTTCACCTCTAAGAAACTAAGTTAAGAGACTACAAATGAGTGGCCGATAATTTATACATATGCATAACAATTAAAATTAAATAATCAAGCTCAATATTATTTATATTCACCGTATTCACGCTGACTTATGGTATATTACATCTAAAAATATTCAATATTTTTCTTCACTAAAAGACAAAGTTAAAATACTATAATCCATGACATAAATTTTATATAAAATAGGTAATAATTAAAATAAATAATCAAGCTAGAATTTATTGATATTTACCATTTTCACATTGAATTATGGTAAATTAGATGTAAATATATTCAATATGTTTCTTTTCCATCACCAAATTTCATGTTTCTTCGTCACTAAGCCACAGAGTTAAAAGACTGTAAATGAATGACAAGTAAATTATATCTAAATGGGTAATCACTAAAATTAAATACTTAAGCTCAATGTTATTTGTATTCACTAGAATCACATTGTATTATTGTATAATAGATGTAAACAATTTCTATATTTTTCTTCTTCTCCATCACCAAAATTTTGGTTTCTTCACCTCTAAGAAACTAAGTTAAGAGACTACAAATGAGTGGCCGATAATTTATACATATGCATAACAATTAAACTTAAATAATCAAGCTCAATATTATTTATATTCATCGTATTCACGCTGACTTATGGTATATTACATCTAAAAATATTCAATATTTTTCTTCACCATCCCAAAGTTTTAGTTTTTTGTTTATCACTAAGCTTAAAACATAATAGACTATAGTAGATGTAAAAAATTAATTAAATTTTATTTTTCTACTCCATCACAAAATTTTAGGTTTTTCCCCACTAAAAAACAAAGTTAAAAGACTATAATCCCTAAAATATATTTTATATAAAATAGGTAATAATTAAACTAAATAATCAAGCTATAATTTATTGATATTTAGAATTTTCACATTGAATTATGGTAAATTAGATGTAAATATATTCAATATGTTTCTTCTCCATCACCAAATTTCATGTTTCTTCGTCACTAAGCCACAGAGTTAAAAGACTGTAAATGAATGACAAGTAAATTATATCTACATGGGTAATCACTAAAATTAAATACTTAAGCTCAATGTTATTTGTATTCACTAGAATCACATTGTATTATGGTATAATAGATGTAAACAAACTCTATATTTTTCTTCTTCTCCATCACCAAAATTATGGTTTCTTCACCTCTAAGAAACTAAGTTAAGAGACTACAAATGAGTGACCGATAATTTATACATATGCATAACAATTAAAATTAAATAATAAAGCTCAATATTATTTATATTCATCGTATTCACACTGACTTATGGTATATTTAAAAAAATTTTCAATATTTTTCTTCACCATCCCAAAGTTTTAGAATTTTTTATCACTAAGCTAAAAATATAATAGACTATAGTAGATGTAAAAAATTAATTAAATTTTATTTTTCTACTCCATCACAAAATTTTAGGTTTTTCCCCACTAAAAGACAAAGTTAAAAGACTATAATCCATGACATATATTTTATATAAAATAGGTAATAAATAAAATAAACAATCAAGCTAGAATTTATTGGTATTTACCATTTTCACATTGATGTATGGTAAATTAGATGTAAATATATTCAATATGTTTCTTCTCCATCACCAAATTTCATGTTTCTTCGTCACAATGCCACAGAGTTAAAAGACTGTAAATGAATGACAAATAAATTATATCTACATGGGTAATCACTAAACTTAAATACTTAAGCTCAATGTTATTTGTATTCACTAGAATCACATTGTATTATTGTATAATAGATGTAAACAATTTCTATATTTTTCTTCTTCTCCATCACCAAAATTTTGGTTTCTTCACCTCTAAGAAACTAAGTTAAGAGACTACAAATGAGTGGCCGATAATTTATACATATGCATAACAATTAAAATTAAATAATCAAGCTCAATATTATTTATATTCATCGTATTCACGCTGACTTATGGTATATTACATCTAAAAGTATTCAATATTTTTCTTCACCATCCCAAAGTTTTAGAAATTTTTTATCACTAAGCTTAAAACATAATAGACTATAGTAGATGTAAAAAATTAATTAAATTTTATTTTTCTACTCCATCACAAAATTTTAGGATTTTCCCCACTAAAAGACAAAGTTAAAAGACTATAATCCATGACATATATTTTATATAAAATAGGTAATAAATAAAATAAACAATCAAGCTAGAATTTATTGGTATTTACCATTTTCACATTGATGTATGGTAAATTAGATGTAAATATATTCAATATGTTTCTTCTCCATCACCAAATTTCATGTTTTTTCGTCACAATGCCACAGAGTTAAAAGACTATAAATGAATGACAAATAAATTATATCTACACGGGTAATCACTAAAATTAAATACTTAAGCTCAATGTTATTTGTATTCACTAGAATCACATTGTATTATTGTATAATAGATGTAAACAATTTCTATATTTTTCTTCTTCTCCGTTACCAAAATTTTGGTTTCTTCACCTCTAAGAAACTAAGTTAAGAGACTACAAATGAGTGGCCGATAATTTATACATATGCATAACAATTAAAATTAAATAATCAAGCTCAATATTATTTATATTCATCGTATTCACGCTGACTTATGGTATATTACATCTAAAAATATTCAATATTTTTCTTCACCATCCCAAAGTTTTAGTTTTTTGTTTATCACTAAGCTTAAAACATAATAGACTATAGTAGATGTAAAAAATTAATTAAATTTTATTTTTCTACTCCATCACAAAATTTTAGGTTTTTCCCCACTAAAAAACAAAGTTAAAAGACTATAATCCCTAAAATATATTTTATACAAAATAGGTAATAATTAAACTAAATAATCAAGCTATAATTTATTGATATTTAGAATTTTCACATTGAATTATGGTAAATTAGATGTAAATATATTCAATATGTTTCTTCTCCATCACCAAATTTCATGTTTCTTCGTCACTAAGCCACAGAGTTAAAAGACTGTAAATGAATGACAAGTAAATTATATCTACATGGGTAATCACTAAAATTAAATACTTAAGCTCAATGTTATTTGTATTCACTAGAATCACATTGTATTATGGTATAATAGATGTAAACAAACTCTATATTTTTCTTCTTCTCCATCACCAAAATTATGGTTTCTTCACCTCTAAGAAACTAAGTTAAGAGACTACAAATGAGTGACCGATAATTTATACATATGCATAACAATTAAAATTAAATAATAAAGCTCAATATTATTTATATTCATCGTATTCACACTGACTTATGGTATATTTAAAAAAATTTTCAATATTTTTCTTCACCATCCCAAAGTTTTAGAATTTTTTATCACTAAGCTAAAAATATAATAGACTATAGTAGATGTAAAAAATTAATTAAATTTTATTTTTCTACTCCATCACAAAATTTTAGGTTTTTCCCCACTAAAAGACAAAGTTAAAAGACTATAATCCAGGACATATATTTTATATAAAATAGGTAATAAATAAAATAAACAATCAAGCTAGAATTTATTGGTATTTACCATTTTCACATTGATGTATGGTAAATTAGATGTAAATATATTCAATATGTTTCTTCTCCATCAACAAATTTCATGTTTCTTCGTCACAATGCCACAGAGTTAAAAGACTGTAAATGAATGACAAATAAATTATATCTACATGGGTAATCACTAAACTTAAATACTTAAGCTCAATGTTATTTGTATTCACTAGAATCACATTGTATTATTGTATAATAGATGTAAACAATTTCTATATTTTTCTTCTTCTCCATCACCAAAATTTTGGTTTCTTCACCTCTAAGAAACTAAGTTAAGAGACTACAAATGAGTGGCCGATAATTTATACATATGCATAACAATTAAAATTAAATAATAAAGCTCAATATTATTTATATTCATCGTATTCACGCTGACTTATGGTATATTACATCTAAAAGTATTCAATATTTTTCTTCACCATCCCAAAGTTTTAGAAATTTTTTATCACTAAGCTTAAAACATAATAGACTATAGTAGATGTAAAAAATTAATTAAATTTTATTTTTCTACTCCATCACAAAATTTTAGGATTTTCCCCACTAAAAGACAAAGTTAAAAGACTATAATCCATGACATATATTTTATATAAAATAGGTAATAAATAAAATAAACAATCAAGCTAGAATTTATTGGTATTTACCATTTTCACATTGATGTATGGTAAATTAGATGTAAATATATTCAATATGTTTCTTCTCCATCACCAAATTTCATGTTTTTTCGTCACAATGCCACAGAGTTAAAAGACTATAAATGAATGACAAATAAATTATATCTACACGGGTAATCACTAAAATTAAATACTTAAGCTCAATGTTATTTGTATTCACTAGAATCACATTGTATTATTGTATAATAGATGTAAACAATTTCTATATTTTTCTTCTTCTCCGTTACCAAAATTTTAGTTTCTTCACCTCTAAGAAACTAAGTGAAGAGACTACAAATGAGTGGCCGATAATTTATACATATGCATAACAATTAAAATTAAATAATCAAGCTCAATATTATTTATATTCATCGTATTCACGCTGACTTATGGTATATTACATCTAAAAATATTCAATATTTTTCTTCACCATCCCAAAGTTTTAGAAATTTTTTATCACTAAGCTTAAAACATAATAGACTATAGTAGATGTAAAAAATTAATTAAATTTTATTTTTCTACTCCATCACAAAATTTTAGGTTTTTCCCCACTAAAAGACAAAGTTAAAAGACTATAATCCATGACATATATTTTATATAAAATAGGTAATAATTAAAATAAACAATCAAGCTAGAATTTATTGATATTTACCATTTTCACATTGATGTATGGGAAATTAGATGTAAATATATTCAATATGTTTCTTCTCCATCACCAAATTTCATGTTTCTTCGTCACTAAGCCACAGAGTTAAAAGACTATAAATGAATGACAAGTAAATTATATCTACATGGGTAATCACTAAAATTAAATACTTAAGCTCAATGTTATTTGTATTCACTAGAATCACATTGTATTATGGTATAATAGATGTAAACAAACTCTATATTTTTCTTCTTCTCCATCACCAAAATTAAGGTTTCTTCACCTCTAAGAAACTAAGTTAAGAGACTACAAATGAGTGACCGATAATTTATACATATGCATAACAATTAAAATTAAATAATAAAGCTCAATATTATTTATATTCATCGTATTCACACTGACTTATGGTATATTTAAAAAAAGTTTCAATATTTTTCTTCACCATCCCAAAGTTTTAGAAATTTTTATCACTAAGCTAAAAATATAATAGACTATAGTAGATGTAAAAAATTAATTAAATTTTATTTTTCTACTCCATCACAAAATTTTAGGTTTTTCCCCACTAAAAGACAAAGTTAAAAGACTATAATCCATGACATATATTTTATATAAAATAGGTAATAAATAAAATAAACAATCAAGCTAGAATTTATTGGTATTTACCATTTTCACATTGATGTATGGTAAATTAGATGTAAATATATTCAATATGTTTCTTCTCCATCACCAAATTTCATGTTTCTTCGTCACAATGCCACAGAGTTAAAAGACTGTAAATGAATGACAAATAAATTATATCTACACGGATAATCACTAAAATTAAATACTTAAGCTCAATGTTATTTGTATTCACTAGAATCACATTGTATTATTGTATAATAGATGTAAACAATTTCTATATTTTTCTTCTTCTCCGTCACCAAAATTTTGGTTTCTTCACCTCTAAGAAACTAAGTTAAGAGACTACAAATGAGTGGCCGATAATTTATACATATGCATAACAATTAAAATTAAATAATCAAGCTCAATATTATTTATATTCATCGTATTCACGCTGACTTATGGTATATTACATCTAAAAATATTCAATATTTTTCTTCACCATCCCAAAGTTTTAGAAATTTTTTATCACTAAGCTTAAAACATAATAGACTATAGTAGATGTAAAAAATTAATTAAATTTTATTTTTCTACTCCATCACAAACTTTTAGTTTTTTCCCCACTAAAAGACAAAATTAAAAGACTATAATCCATGACATATATTTTATATAAAATAGGTAATAAATAAAATAAACAATCAAGCTAGAATTTATTGATATTTACAATTTTCACATTGATTTGTGGTAAATTAGATGTAAATATATTCAATATGTTTGTTCTCCATCACCAAATTTCATGTTTCTTCGTCACTAAGCCACAGAGTTAAAAGACTGTAAATGAATGACAAATAAATTATATCTACATGGGTAATCACTAAAATTGAATTTTTTAAGCTCAATTTTATTTGTATTCAATAGAATCATGTTGTATTATGGTATAATCGATGTAAACAATTTCTATATTTTCTTCTTCTCCATCACCAAAATTTTTGTTTCTTGACCTCTAAGAAACTAAGTTAAGAGACTACAAATGAGTGACCAATAATTTATACATATGCATAACAATTAAAATTAAATAATCAAGCTCAATATTATTTATATTCATCGTATTCACACTGACTTATGGTATATTACATCTAAAAATATTTAATATTTTTCTTCACCATCCTAAAGTTTTAGAAATTTTTTATCACTAAGCTTAAAACATAATAGACTATAGTAGATGTAAAAAATTAATTAAATTTTATTTTTCTACTCCATCACAAAATTTTAGGTTTTTCCCCACTAAAAGACAAAGTTAAAAGACTATAATCCATGACATATATTTTATATAAAATAGGTAATAATTAAAATAAACAATCAAGCTAGAATTTATTGCTATTTACCATTTTCACATTGATGTATGGTAAATTAGATGTAAATATATTCAATATGTTTCTTCTCCATCACCAAATTTCATGTTTCTTCGTCACTAAGCCACAGAGTTAAAAGACTATAAATGAATGACAAGTAAATTATATCTACATGGGTAATCACTAAAATTAAATACTTAAGCTCAATGTTATTTGTATTCACTAGAATCACATTGTATTATGGTATAATAGATGTAAACAAACTCTATATTTTTCTTCTTCTCCATCACCAAAATTAAGGTTTCTTCACCTCTAAGAAACTAAGTTAAGAGACTACAAATGAGTGACCGATAATTTATACATATGCATAACAATTAAAATTAAATAATAAAGCTCAATATTATTTATATTCATCGTATTCACACTGACTAATGGTATATTTAAAAAAAGTTTCAATATTTTTCTTCACCATCCCAAAGTTTTAGAAATTTTTATCACTAAGCTAAAAATATAATAGACTATAGTAGATGTAAAAAATTAATTAAATTTTATTTTTCTACTCCATCACAAAATTTTAGGTTTTTCCCCACTAAAAGACAAAGTTAAAAGACTATAATCCATGACATATATTTTATATAAAATAGGTAATAAATAAAATAAACAATCAAGCTAGAATTTATTGGTATTTACCATTTTCACATTGATGTATGGTAAATTAGATGTAAATATATTCAATATGTTTCTTCTCCATCACCAAATTTCATGTTTCTTCGTCACAATGCCACAGAGTTAAAAGACTGTAAATGAATGACAAATAAATTATATCTACACGGGTAATCACTAAAATTAAATACTTAAGCTCAATGTTATTTGTATTCACTAGAATCACATTGTATTATTGTATAATAGATGTAAACAATTTCTATATTTTTCTTCTTCTCCGTCACCAAAATTTTGGTTTCTTCACCTCTAAGAAACTAAGTTAAGAGACTAAAAATGAGTGGCCGATAATTTATACATATGCATAACAATTAAAATTAAATAATCAAGCTCAATATTATTTATATTCATCGTATTCACGCTGACTTATGGTATATTACATCTAAAAATATTCAATATTTTTCTTCACCATCCCAAAGTTTAAGAAATTTTTTATCATTAAGCTTAAAACATAATAGACTATAGTAGATGTAAAAAATTAATTAAATTTTATTTTTCTACTCCATCACAAACTTTTAGTTTTTCCCCACTAAAAGACAAAATTAAAAGACTATAATCCATGACATATATTTTATATAAAATAGGTAATAAATAAAATAAACAATCAAGCTAGAATTTATTGATATTTACAATTTTCACATTGATTTATGGTAAATTAGATGTAAATATATTCAATATGTTTGTTCTCCATCACCAAATTTCATGTTTCTTCGTCACTAAGCCACAAAGTTAAAAGACTGTAAATGAATGACAAATAAATTATATCTACATGGGTAATCACTAAAATTGAATTTTTTAAGCTCAATGTTATTTGTATTCAATAGAATCATGTTGTATTATGGTATAATCGATGTAAACAATTTCTATATTTTCTTCTTCTCCATCACCTAAATTTTTGTTTCTTGACCTCTAAGAAACTAAGTTAAGAGACTACAAATGAGTGACCAATAATTTATACATATGCATAACAATTAAAATTAAATAATCAAGCTCAATATTATTTATATTCATCGTATTCACACTGACTTATGGTATATTACATCTAAAAATATTTAATATTTTTCTTCACCATCCTAAAGTTTTAGAAATTTTTTATCACTAAGCTTAAAACATAATAGAGTATAGTAGATGTAAAAAATTAATTAAATTTTATTTTTCTACTCCATCACAAAATTTTAGGTTTTCCCCCACTTAAAGACAAAGTTAAAAGACTATAATCCATGACATATATTTTATATAAAATAGGTAATAATTAAAATAAACAATCAAGCTAGAATTTATTGATATTTACCATTTTCACATTGATGTATGGTAAATTAGATGTAAATATATTCAATATGTTTCTTCTCCATCACCAAATTTCATGTTTCTTCGTCACTAAGCCACAGAGTTAAAAGACTGTAAATGAATGACAAGTAAATTATATCTACATGGGTAATCACTAAAATTAAATACTTAAGCTCAATGTTATTTGTATTCACTAGAATCACATTGTATTATGGTATAATGGATGTAAACAATTTCTATACTTTTCTTCTTCTCCGTCACCAAAATTTTTGTTTCTTCACCTCTAAGAAACAAAGTTAAGAGACTATAAATGAGTGACCGAAAATTTAAACATATTCAAAACAATTAAAATTAAATAATCAAGCCTAATATTATATATATTCATCGTATTCACGCTGACATATGGTATATTACATCTAAAAATATTCAATATTTTTCTTCACCATCCCAAAGTTTTAGATTTTTTTTATCACTAAGCTTAAAAAATAATAGACTATAGTAGATGTAAAAAATTAATTAAATTTTATTTTTCTACTCCATCACAAAATTTTAGGTTTTTCCCCACTAAAAGGCAAAGTTAAAAGACTATAATCCATGACATATATTTTATATAAAATAGGTAATAATTAAAATAAATAATTAAGCTAGAATTTATTGATATGTAGCATTTTGACATTGAATTACGGTAAATTAGATGTAAATATATTCAATATGTTTCTTCTCCATCACCAAATTTCATGTTTCTTCGTCACTATGGCACAGAGTTAAAAGACTGTAAATGAATGATAAATAAATTATATCTACATGGGTAATCACTAAAATTAAATACTTAAGCTCAATGTTATTTATATTCACTAGAATCACATTGTATTATGGTATAATAGATGTAAACAAACTCTATATTTTTCTTCTTCTCCATCACCAAAATTATGGTTTCTTCACCTCTAAGAAACTAAGTTAAGAGACTACAAATGGGTGACCAATAATTTATACATATGCATAACAATTAAAATTAAATAATCAAGCTCAATATTATTTATATTCATCGTATTCACACTGACTTATGGTATATTACATCTAAAAATATTCAATATTTTTCTTCACCATCCCAAAGTTTTAGAAATTTTTTATCACTAAGCTTAAAACATAACAAACTATAGTAGATGTAAAAACTTAATTAAATTTTATTTTTCTACTCCATCACAAAATTTTAGGTTTTTCCCCACTAAAAGACAAAGTTAAAAGACTATAATCCATGACATATATTTTATATAAAATAGGTAATAAATAAAATAAACAATCAAGCTAGAATTTATTGATATTTACCATTTTCACATTGATGTATGGTAAATTAGACGTAAATATATTCAATATGTTTCTTCTCCATCACCAAATTTCATGTTTCTTCGTCACAATGCCACAGAGTTAAAAGATTGTAAATGAATGACAAATAAATTATATCAACATGCGTAATCACTAAAATTAAATACTTAAGCTCAATGTTATTTGTATTCACTAGAATCACATTGTATTATTGTATAATAGATGTAAACAATTTCTATATTTTTCTTCTTCTCCATCACCAAAATTTTGGTTTCTTCACCTCTAAGACACTAAGTTAAGAGACTACAAATGAGTGGCCGATAATTTATACATATGCATAACAATTAAACTTAAATAATCAAGCTCAATATTATTTATATTCATCGTATTAACACTGACTTATGGTATATTACATCTAAAAATATTCAATATTTTTCTTCACTAAAAGATAAAGTTAAAAGACTATAATCCATGACATATATTTTATATAAAATAGGTAATAATTAAAATAAATAATCAAGCTAGAATTTATTGATATTTACCATTTTCACATTGAATTATGGTAAATTAGATGTAAATATATTCAATATGTTTCTTTTCCATCACCAAATTTCATGTTTCTTCGTCACTAAGCCACAGAGTTAAAAGACTGTAAATGAATGACAAATAAATTATATCTACATGGGTAATCACTAAAATTAAGTACTTAAGCTCAATGTTATTTGTATTCACTAGAATCACATTGTATTATGGTATAATAGATGTAAACAATTTCTATATTTTTCTTCTTCTCCATCACCAAAATTATGGTTTCTTCACCTCTAAGAAACTAAGTTAAGAGACTACAAATGAGTGACCGATAATTTATACATATGCATAACAATTAAAATTAAATAATAAAGCTCAATATTATTTATATTCATCGTATTCACACTGACTTATGGTATATTACATCTAAAAATATTCAATATTTTTCTTCACCATCCCATAGATTTAGAATTTTTTTATCACTAAGCTAAAAATATAATAGACTATAGTAGATGTAAAAAATTAATTAAATTTTATTTTTCTACTCCATCAAAAAATTTTAGGTTTTTCCCTACTAAAAGACAAAGTTAAAAGACTATAATCCATGACATATATTTTATATAAAATAGGTAATAAATAAAATAAACAATCAAGCTAGAATTTATTGATATTTACCATTTTCACATTGATGTATGGTAAATTAGACGTAAATATATTCAATATGTTTCTTCTCCATCACCAAATTTCATGTTTCTTCGTCACAATGCCACAGAGTTAAAAGACTGTAAATGAATGACAAATAAATTATATCAACATGGGTAATCACTAAAATTAAATACTTAAGCTCAATGTTATTTGTATTCACTAGAATCACATTGTATTATGGTATAATGGATGTAAACAATTTCTATACTTTTCTTCTTCTCCGTCACCAAAATTTTGGTTTCTTCACCTCTAAGAAACTAAGTTAAGAGACTATAAATGAGTGACCGATAATTTAAACATATTCAAAACAATTAAAATTAAATAATCAAGCCTAATATTATATATATTCATCGTATTCACGCTGACATATGGTATATTACATCTAAAAATATTCAATATTTTTCTTCACCATCCCAAAGTTTTAGATTTTTTTTATCACTAAGCTTAAAAAATAATAGACTATAGTAGATGTAAAAAATTAATTAAATTTTATTTTTCTACTCCATCACAAAATTTTAGGTTTTTCCCCACTAAAAGGCAAAGTTAAAAGACTATAATCCATGACATATATTTTATATAAAATAGGTAATAATTAAAATAAATAATTAAGCTAGAATTTATTGATATGTAGCATTTTGACATTGAATTACGGTAAATTAGATGTAAATATATTCAATATGTTTCTTCTCCATCACCAAATTTCATGTTTCTTCGTCACTATGGCACAGAGTTAAAAGACTGTAAATGAATGATAAATAAATTATATCTACATGGGTAATCACTAAAATTAAATACTTAAGCTCAATGTTATTTATATTCACTAGAATCACATTGTATTATGGTATAATAGATGTAAACAAACTCTATATTTTTCTTCTTCTCCATCACCAAAATTATGGTTTCTTCACCTCTAAGAAACTAAGTTAAGAGACTACAAATGAGTGACCAATAATTTATACATATGCATAACAATTAAAATTAAATAATCAAGCTCAATATTATTTATATTCATCGTATTCACACTGACTTATGGTATATTACATCTAAAAATATTCAATATTTTTCTTGACCATCCCAAAGTTTTAGAAATTTTTTATCACTAAGCTTAAAACATAATAGACTATAGTAGATGTAAAAACTTAATTAAATTTTATTTTTATACTCCATCACAAAATTTTAGGTTTTTCCCCACTAAAAGACAAAATGAAAAGACTATAATCCATGACATATATTTTATATAAAATAGGTAATAAATAAAATAAACAATCAAGCTAGAATTTATTGATATTTACCATTTTCACATTGATGTATGGTAAATTAGACGTAAATATATTCAATATGTTTCTTCTCCATCACCAAATTTCATGTTTCTTCGTCACAATGCCACAAAGTTAAAAGACTGTAAATGAATGACAAATAAATTATATCTACATGGGTAATCACTAAACTTAAATACTTAAGCTCAATGTTATTTGTATTCACTAGAATCACATTGTATTATTGTATAATAGATGTAAACAATTTCTATATTTTTCTTCTTCTCCATCACCAAAATTTTGGTTTCTTCACCTCTAAGAAACTAAGTTAAGAGACTACAAATGAGTGGCCGATAATTTATACATATGCATAACAATTAAAATTAAATAATCAAGCTCAATATTATTTATATTCATCGTATTCACGCTGACTTATGGTATATTACATCTAAAAATATTCAATATTTTTCTTCACCATCCCAAAGTTTTAGAAATTTTTTATCACTAAGCTTAAAACATAATAGACTATAGTAGATGTAAAAAATTAATTATATTTTATTTTTCTACTCCATCACAAAATTTTAGTTTTTTCCCCACTAAAAGACAAAGTTAAAAGACTATAATCCATGACATATATTTTATATAAAATAGGTAATAAATAAAATAAACAATCAAGCTAGAATTTATTGATATTTACCATTTTCACATTGATTTATGGTAAATTAGATGTAAATATATTCAATATGTTTGTTCTCCATCACCAAATTTCATGTTTCTTCGTCACTAAGCCACAGAGTTAAAAGACTGTAAATGAATGACAAATAAATTATATCTACATGGGTAATCACTAAAATTGAATTTTTTAAGCTCAATGTTATTTGTATTCAATAGAATCATGTTGTATTATGGTATAATCGATGTAAACAATTTCTATATTTTCTTCTTCTCCATCACCAAAATTTTTGTTTCTTGACCTCTAAGAAACTAAGTTAAGAGATTACAAATGAGTGACCAATAATTTATACATATGCATAACAATTAAAATTAAATAATCAAGCTCAATATTATTTATATTCATCGTATTCACACTGACTTATGGTATATTACATCTAAAAATATTCAATATTTTTCTTCACTAAAAGATAAAGGTAAAAGACTATAATCCGTGACATATATTTTATATAAAATAGGTAATAAATAAAATAAACAATCAAGCTAGAATTTATTGGTATTTACCATTTTCACATTGATGTATGGTAAATTAGATGTAAATATATTCAATATGTTTCTTCTCCATCACCAAATTTCATGTTTCTTCGTCACTATGCCACAGAGTTAAAAGACTATAAATGAATGAAAAATAAATTATATCTACATGGGTAATCACTAAAATTAAATACTTAAGCTAAATGTTATTTGTATTCACTAGAATCACATTGTATTATGGTATAATAGATGTAAACAATTTCTATATTTTTCTTCTTCTCTATCACCAAAATTTTGGTTTCTTCACCTCTAAGAAACTAAGTTAAGAGACTACAAATGAGTGACCGATAATTTATACATATGCATAACAATTAAAATTAAATAATCAAGCTCAATATTATTTATATTCATCGTATTTACACTGACTTATGGTATATTACATCTAAAAATATTCAATATTTTTCTTCACCATCCCAAAGTTTTAGATTTTTTTTATCACTAAGATAAAAATATAATAGACTATAGTAGATGTAAAAAATTAATTAAATTTTATTTTTCTACTCCATCACAAAATTTTAGGCTTTTCCCCACTCAAAGACAAAGTTAAAAGACTATAATCCATGACATATATTTTATATAAAATAGGTAATAAATAAAATAAACAATCAAGCTAGAATTTATTGATATTTACCATTTTCACATTGATGTATGGTAAATTAGATGTAAATATATTCAATATGTTTCTTCTCCATCACCAAATTTCATGTTTCTTCGTCACTATGCCACAGAGTTAAAAGACTGTAAATGAATGACAAATAAATTATATCTACATGGGTAATCACTAAAATTAAATACTTAAGCTCCATGTTATTTGTATTCACTAGAATCACATTGTATTATGGTATAATAGATGTAAACAATTTCTATATTTTTCTTCTTCTCCATCACCAAAATTTTGGTTTCTTCACCTCTAAGAAACTAAGTTAAGAGACTACAAATCAGTGGCCGATAATTTATACATATGCATAACAATTAAAATTAAATAATCAAGCTCAATATTATTTATATTCATCGTATTCACACTAACTTATGGTATATTACATCTAAAAATATTCAATATTTTTCTTCACTAAAAGATAAAGTTAAAAGACTATAATCCATGACATATATTTTATATAAAATAGGTAATAATTAAAATAAATAATCAAGCTAGAATTTATTGATATTTACCATTTTCACATTCAATTATGGTAAATCAGATGTAAAAATATTGAATATGTTTCTTCTCCATCACCAAATTTCATGTTTCTTCGTCACTAAGCCACAGAGTTAAAAGACTGTAAATGAATGACAAGTAAATTATATCTACATGGGTAATCACTAAAATTAAATACTTAAGCTCAATGTTATTTGTATTCACTAGAATCAAATTGTATTATGGTATAATAGATGTAAACAATTTCTATATTTTTCTTCTTCTCCATCACCAAAATTTTGGTTTCTTCACCTCTAAGAAACTAAGTTAAGAGACTACAAATGAGTGACCGATAATTTATACATATGCATAACAATTAAAGTTAAATAATAAAGCTCAAAATTATTTATATTCATCATATTCACACTGACTTATGGTATATTACATCTTAAAATATTCAATATTTTTCTTCACCATCCCAAAGTTTTATATTTTTTTATCAATAAGCTAAAAATATAATAGACTATAGTAGATGTAAGAAATTAATTAAATTTTATTTTTCTACTCCATCACAAAGTTTTAGGTTTTTCCCCATTAAAAGACAAAGTTAAAAGACTATAATCCATGACATATATTTTATATAAAATAGGTAATAAATAAAATAAACAATAAAGCTAGAATTTATTGATATTTACCATTTTCACATTGATGTATGGTAAATTAGATGTAAATATATTCAATATGTTTCTTCTCCATCACCAAATTTCATGTTTCTTTGTCACTATGCCACAAAGTTAAAAGACTGTAAATGAATGACAAATAAATTATATCTACATGGGTAATCACTAAAATTAAATACTTAAGCTCAATGTTATTTGTATTCACTAGAATCACATTGTATTATGGTATAATAGATGTAAACAATTTCTATATTTTTCTTCTTCTCCATCACCAAAATTTTGGTTTCTTCACCTCTAAGAAACTAAGTTAAGAGACTACAAATGAGTGGCCGATAATTTATACATATGCATAACAATTAAAATTAAATAGTCAAGCTCAATATTATTTATATTCATCATATTCACACTGACTTATGGTATATTACATCTAAAAAAATTCAATATTTTTCTTCACTAAAAGATAAAGTTAAAAGACTATAATCCATGACATATATTTTATATAAAATAGGTAATAATTAAAATAAATAATCAAGCTAGAATTTATTGATATTTACCATTTTTACATTGAATTATGGTAAATTATATGTAAATATATTCAATATGTTTCTTCTCCATCACCAAATTTCATATTTCTTCGTCACTAAGCCACAGAGTTAAAAGACTGTAAATGAATGACAAGTAAATTATATCTACATGGGTAATCACTAAAATTAAATACTTAAGCTCAATGTTATTTGTATTCACTAGAATCACATTGTATTATGGTATAATAGATGTAAACAATTTCTATATTTTTCTTCTTCTCCATCACCAAAATTTTGGTTTCTTCACCTCTAAGAAACTATGTTAAGAGACTACAAATGAGTGACCGATATATTATACATATGCATAACAATTAAAATTAAATAATAAAGCTCAATATTATTTATATTCATCTTATTCACACTAACTTATGGTATATTACATCTAAAAGTATTCAATATTTTTCTTTACCATCCCAAAGTTTTAGATTTTTTTATCACTAAGCTAAAAATATAATAGACTATAGTAGATGTAAAAAATTAATTAAATTTTATTTTTCTACTCCATCACAAAATTTTAGGTTTTTCCCCACTAAAAGGCAAAGTTAAAAGACTATAATCCATGACATATATTTTATATTAAATAGGTAATAAATAAAATAAATAATCAAGCTATAATTTATTAATATTTAGCATTTTCACATTGAATTATGGTAAATTAGATGTAAATATATTCAATATGTTTCTTCTCCATCACCAAATTTCATGTTTCTTCGTCACTAAGCCACAGAGTTAAAATACTGTAAATGAATGACAAGTAAATTATATCTACATGGGTAATCACTAAAATTAAATACTTAATCTCAATGTTATTTGTATTCACTGGAATCACATTGTATTATGGTATAATAGATGTAAACAAATTCTATATTTTTCTTCTTCTCCATCACCAAAATTTTGGTTTCTTCACCTCTAAGAAACTAAGTTAAGAGACTACAAATGAGTGACCGATAATTTATACATATGCATAACAATTAAAATTAAATAATAAAGCTCAATATTATTTATATTCATCGTATTCACACTGACTTATGGTATATTACATCTAAAAATATTCAATATTTTTCTTCACCATCCCAAAGTTTTAGATTTTTTTATCACTAAGCTAAAAATATAATAGACTATAGTAGATGTAAAAAATTAATTAAATTTTATTTTTCTACTCCATCACAAAATTTTAGGTTTTTCCCCACTAAAAGACAAAGTTAAAAGATTAATATCCATGACATATATTTTATATAAAATAGGTAATAAATAAAATAAACAATAAAGCTAGAATTTATTGATATTTACCATTTTCACATTGATGTATGGTAAATTAGATGTAAATATATTCAATATGTTTCTTCTCCATCACCAAATTTTATGTTTCTTCGTCACTATGCCACAGAGTTAAAAGACTGTAAATGAATGACAAATAAATTATATCTACATGGGTAATCACTAAAATTAAATACTTAAGCTCAATGTTATTTGTATTCACTAGAATCACATTGTATTATTGTATAATAGATGTAAACAATTTCTATATTTTTCTTCTTCTCCATCACCAAAATTTTGGTTTCTTCACCTCTAAGAAACTAAGTTAAGAGACTACAAATTAGTGGCCGATAATTTATACATATGCATAACAATTAAAATTAAATAATCAAGCTTAATATTATTTATATTCATCATATTCACACTGACTTATGGTATATTACATCTAAAAATATTCAATATTTTTCTTCACCATCCCAAAGTTTTAGATTTTTTATCAATAAGCTAAAAATATAATAGACTATAGTAGATGTAAGAAATTAATTAAATTTTATTTTTCTACTCCATCATAAAATTTTAGGTTTTTCCCCACTAAAAAACAAAGTTAAAAGACTATAATCCATGACATATATTTTATATAAAATAGGTAATAAATAAAATAAACAATAAAGCTAGAATTTATTGATATTTACCATTTTCACATTGATGTATGGTAAATTAGATGTAAATATATTCAATATGTTTCTTCTCCATCACCAAATTTCTTGTTTCTTCGTCACTATGCCATAGAGTTAAAAGACTGTAAATGAATGACAAATAAATTATATCTACATGGGTAATCACTAAAATTAAATACTTAAGCTCAATGTTATTTGTATTCACTAGAATCACATTGTATTATTGTATAATAGATGTAAACAAATTCTATATTTTTCTTCTTCTCCGTCACCAAAATTTTGGTTTCTTCACCTCTAAGAAACTAAGTTAAGAGACTACAAATGAGTGACCGATAATTTATACATATGCATAACAATTAAAATTAAATAATCAAGCTCAATATTATTTATATTCATCGTATTCACGCTGACTTATGGTATATTACATCTAAAAATATTCAATATTTTTCTTCACCATCCCAAAGTTTTAGAAATTTTTTATCACTAAGCTTAAAACATAATAGACTATAGTAGATGTAAAAAATTAATTAAATTTTATTTTTCTACTCCATCACAAAATTTTAGTTTTTTCCCCACTAAAAGACAAAGTTAAAAGACTATAATCCATGACATATATTTTATATAAAATAGGTAATAAATAAAATAAACAATCAAGCTAGAATTTATTGATATTTACCATTTTCACATTGATTTATGGTAAATTAGATGTAAATATATTCAATATGTTTGTTCTCCATCACCAAATTTCATGTTTCTTCGTCACTAAGCCACAGAGTTAAAAGACTGTAAATGAATGACAAATAAATTATATCTACATGGGTAATCACTAAAATTGAATTTTTTAAGCTCAATGTTATTTGTATTCAATAGAATCATGTTGTATTATGGTATAATCGATGTAAACAATTTCTATATTTTCTTCTTCTCCATCACCAAAATTTTTGTTTCTTGACCTCTAAGAAACTAAGTTAAGAGATTACAAATGAGTGACCAATAATTTATACATATGCATAACAATTAAAATTAAATAATCAAGCTCAATATTATTTATATTCATCGTATTCACACTGACTTATGGTATATTACATCTAAAAATATTCAATATTTTTCTTCACTAAAAGATAAAGGTAAAAGACTATAATCCGTGACATATATTTTATATAAAATAGGTAATAAATAAAATAAACAATCAAGCTAGAATTTATTGGTATTTACCATTTTCACATTGATGTATGGTAAATTAGATGTAAATATATTCAATATGTTTCTTCTCCATCACCAAATTTCATGTTTCTTCGTCACTATGCCACAGAGTTAAAAGACTATAAATGAATGAAAAATAAATTATATCTACATGGGTAATCACTAAAATTAAATACTTAAGCTAAATGTTATTTGTATTCACTAGAATCACATTGTATTATGGTATAATAGATGTAAACAATTTCTATATTTTTCTTCTTCTCTATCACCAAAATTTTGGTTTCTTCACCTCTAAGAAACTAAGTTAAGAGACTACAAATGAGTGACCGATAATTTATACATATGCATAACAATTAAAATTAAATAATCAAGCTCAATATTATTTATATTCATCGTATTTACACTGACTTATGGTATATTACATCTAAAAATATTCAATATTTTTCTTCACCATCCCAAAGTTTTACATTTTTTTTATCACTAAGATAAAAATATAATAGACTATAGTAGATGTAAAAAATTAATTAAATTTTATTTTTCTACTCCATCACAAAATTTTAGGCTTTTCCCCACTCAAAGACAAAGTTAAAAGACTATAATCCATGACATATATTTTATATAAAATAGGTAATAAATAAAATAAACAATCAAGCTAGAATTTATTGATATTTACCATTTTCACATTGATGTATGGTAAATTAGATGTAAATATATTCAATATGTTTCTTCTCCATCACCAAATTTCATGTTTCTTCGTCACTATGCCACAGAGTTAAAAGACTGTAAATGAATGACAAATAAATTATATCTACATGGGTAATCACTAAAATTAAATACTTAAGCTCCATGTTATTTGTATTCACTAGAATCACATTGTATTATGGTATAATAGATGTAAACAATTTCTATATTTTTCTTCTTCTCCATCACCAAAATTTTGGTTTCTTCACCTCTAAGAAACTAAGTTAAGAGACTACAAATGAGTGGCCGATAATTTATACATATGCATAACAATTAAAATTAAATAATCAAGCTCAATATTATTTATATTCATCGTATTCACACTAACTTATGGTATATTACATCTAAAAATATTCAATATTTTTCTTCACTAAAAGATAAAGTTAAAAGACTATAATCCATGACATATATTTTATATAAAATAGGTAATAATTAAAATAAATAATCAAGCTAGAATTTATTGATATTTACCATTTTCACATTCAAT
Organism: Lathyrus sativus; assembly: GCA_963859935.3. Lineage (NCBI taxonomy): Eukaryota > Viridiplantae > Streptophyta > Magnoliopsida > Fabales > Fabaceae > Lathyrus > Lathyrus sativus. The sequence goes on from OZ012737.1 coordinate 11,341,448, forward strand.
TATGGTAAATCAGATGTAAAAATATTGAATATGTTTCTTCTCCATCACCAAATTTCATGTTTCTTCGTCACTAAGCCACAGAGTTAAAAGACTGTAAATGAATGACAAGTAAATTATATCTACATGGGTAATCACTAAAATTAAATACTTAAGCTCAATGTTATTTGTATTCACTAGAATCACATTGTATTATGGTATAATAGATGTAAACAATTTCTATATTTTTCTTCTTCTCCATCACCAAAATTTTGGTTTCTTCACCTCTAAGAAACTAAGTTAAGAGACTACAAATGAGTGACCGATAATTTATACATATGCATAACAATTAAAGTTAAATAATAAAGCTCAAAATTATTTATATTCATCATATTCACACTGACTTATGGTATATTACATCTTAAAATATTCAATATTTTTCTTCACCATCCCAAAGTTTTATATTTTTTTATCAATAAGCTAAAAATATAATAGACTATAGTAGATGTAAGAAATTAATTAAATTTTATTTTTCTACTCCATCACAAAGTTTTAGGTTTTTCCCCACTAAAAGACAAAGTTAAAAGACTATAATCCATGACATATATTTTATATAAAATAGGTAATAAATAAAATAAACAATAAAGCTAGAATTTATTGATATTTACCATTTTCACATTGATGTATGGTAAATTAGATGTAAATATATTCAATATGTTTCTTCTCCATCACCAAATTTCATGTTTCTTTGTCACTATGCCACAAAGTTAAAAGACTGTAAATGAATGACAAATAAATTATATCTACATGGGTAATCACTAAAATTAAATACTTAAGCTCAATGTTATTTGTATTCACTAGAATCACATTGTATTATGGTATAATAGATGTAAACAATTTCTATATTTTTCTTCTTCTCCATCACCAAAATTTTGGTTTCTTCACCTCTAAGAAACTAAGTTAAGAGACTACAAATGAGTGGCCGATAATTTATACATATGCATAACAATTAAAATTAAATAGTCAAGCTCAATATTATTTATATTCATCATATTCACACTGACTTATGGTATATTACATCTAAAAAAATTCAATATTTTTCTTCACTAAAAGATAAAGTTAAAAGACTATAATCCATGACATATATTTTATATAAAATAGGTAATAATTAAAATAAATAATCAAGCTAGAATTTATTGATATTTACCATTTTTACATTGAATTATGGTAAATTATATGTAAATATATTCAATATGTTTCTTCTCCATCACCAAATTTCATATTTCTTCGTCACTAAGCCACAGAGTTAAAAGACTGTAAATGAATGACAAGTAAATTATATCTACATGGGTAATCACTAAAATTAAATACTTAAGCTCAATGTTATTTGTATTCACTAGAATCACATTGTATTATGGTATAATAGATGTAAACAATTTCTATATTTTTCTTCTTCTCCATCACCAAAATTTTGGTTTCTTCACCTCTAAGAAACTATGTTAAGAGACTACAAATGAGTGACCGATATATTATACATATGCATAACAATTAAAATTAAATAATAAAGCTCAATATTATTTATATTCATCTTATTCACACTAACTTATGGTATATTACATCTAAAAGTATTCAATATTTTTCTTTACCATCCCAAAGTTTTAGATTTTTTTATCACTAAGCTAAAAATATAATAGACTATAGTAGATGTAAAAAATTAATTAAATTTTATTTTTCTACTCCATCACAAAATTTTAGGTTTTTCCCCACTAAAAGGCAAAGTTAAAAGACTATAATCCATGACATATATTTTATATTAAATAGGTAATAAATAAAATAAATAATCAAGCTATAATTTATTAATATTTAGCATTTTCACATTGAATTATGGTAAATTAGATGTAAATATATTCAATATGTTTCTTCTCCATCACCAAATTTCATGTTTCTTCGTCACTAAGCCACAGAGTTAAAATACTGTAAATGAATGACAAGTAAATTATATCTACATGGGTAATCACTAAAATTAAATACTTAATCTCAATGTTATTTGTATTCACTGGAATCACATTGTATTATGGTATAATAGATGTAAACAAATTCTATATTTTTCTTCTTCTCCATCACCAAAATTTTGGTTTCTTCACCTCTAAGAAACTAAGTTAAGAGACTACAAATGAGTGACTGATAATTTATACATATGCATAACAATTAAAATTAAATAATAAAGCTCAATATTATTTATATTCATCGTATTCACACTGACTTATGGTATATTACATCTAAAAATATTCAATATTTTTCTTCACCATCCCAAAGTTTTAGATTTTTTTATCACTAAGCTAAAAATATAATAGACTATAGTAGATGTAAAAAATTAATTAAATTTTATTTTTCTACTTCATCACAAAATTTTAGGTTTTTCCCCACTAAAAGACAAAGTTAAAAGATTAATATCCATGACATATATTTTATATAAAATAGGTAATAAATAAAATAAACAATAAAGCTAGAATTTATTGATATTTACCATTTTCACATTGATGTATGGTAAATTAGATGTAAATATATTCAATATGTTTCTTCTCCATCACCAAATTTTATGTTTCTTCGTCACTATGCCACAGAGTTAAAAGACTGTAAATGAATGACAAATAAATTATATCTACATGGGTAATCACTAAAATTAAATACTTAAGCTCAATGTTATTTGTATTCACTAGAATCACATTGTATTATTGTATAATAGATGTAAACAATTTCTATATTTTTCTTCTTCTCCATCACCAAAATTTTGGTTTCTTCACCTCTAAGAAACTAAGTTAAGAGACTACAAATTAGTGGCCGATAATTTATACATATGCATAACAATTAAAATTAAATAATCAAGCTTAATATTATTTATATTCATCATATTCACACTGACTTATGGTATATTACATCTAAAAATATTCAATATTTTTCTTCACCATCCCAAAGTTTTAGATTTTTTATCAATAAGCTAAAAATATAATAGACTATAGTAGATGTAAGAAATTAATTAAATTTTATTTTTCTACTCCATCATAAAATTTTAGGTTTTTCCCCACTAAAAGACAAAGTTAAAAGACTATAATCCATGACATATATTTTATATAAAATAGGTAATAAATAAAATAAACAATAAAGCTAGAATTTATTGATATTTACCATTTTCACATTGATGTATGGTAAATTAGATGTAAATATATTCAATATGTTTCTTCTCCATCACCAAATTTCTTGTTTCTTCGTCACTATGCCATAGAGTTAAAAGACTGTAAATGAATGACAAATAAATTATATCTACATGGGTAATCACTAAAATTAAATACTTAAGCTCAATGTTATTTGTATTCACTAGAATCACATTGTATTATGGTATAATAGATGTAAACAATTGCTATATTTTTCTTCTTCTCCATCACCAAAATTTTGGTTTCTTCACCTCTAAGAAACTAAGTTAAGAGACTACAAATGAGTGGCCGATAATTTATACATATGCATAACAATTAAAATTAAATAATCAAGCTCAATATTATTTATATTCATCATATTCACACTGACTTATGGTATATTACATCTAAAAATATTCAATATTTTTCTTCACTAAAAGATAAAGTTAAAAGACTATAATCCATGACATATATTTTATATAAAATAGGTAATAATTAAATTAAATAATCAAGCTAGAATTTATTGATATTTACCATTTTCACATTGAATTATGGTAAATTAGATGTAAATATATTCAATATGTTTCTTCTCCATCACCAAATTTCATGTTTCTTCGTCACTAAGCCACAGAGTTAAAAGACTGTAAATGAATGACAAGTAAATTATATCTACATGGGTAATCACTAAAATTAAATACTTAATCTCAATGTTATTTGTATTCACTGGAATCACATTGTATTATGGTATAATAGATGTAAACAAATTCTCTATTTTTCTTCTTCTCCATCACCAAAATTTTGGTTTCTTCACCTCTAAGAAACTAAGTTAAGAGACTACAAATGAGTGACCGATAATTTATACATATGCATAACAATTAAAATTAAATAATAAAGCTCAATATTATTTATATTCATCGTATTCACACTGACTTATGGTATATTACATCTAAAAATATTCAATATTTTTCTTCACCATCCCAAAGTTTTAGATTTTTTTATCACTAAGCTAAAAATATAATAGACTATAGTAGATGTAAAAAATTAATTAAATTTTATTTTTCTACTCCATCACAAAATTTTAGGTTTTTCCCCACTAAAAGACAAAGTTAAAAGATTAATATCCATGACATATATTTTATATAAAATAGGTAATAAATAAAATAAACAATAAAGCTAGAATTTATTGATATTTACCATTTTCACATTGATGTATGGTAAATTAGATGTAAATATATTCAATATGTTTCTTCTCCATCACCAAATTTCATGTTTCTTCGTCACTATGCCACAGAGTTAAAAGACTGTAAATGAATGACAAATAAATTATATCTACATGGGTAATCACTAAAATTAAATACTTAAGCTCAATGTTATTTGTATTCACTAGAATCACATTGTATTATTGTATAATAGATGTAAACAATTTCTATATTTTTCTTCTTCTCCATCACCAAAATTTTGGTTTCTTCACCTCTAAGAAACTAAGTTATGAGACTACAAATTAGTGGCCGATAATTTATACATATGCATAACAATTAAAATTAAATAATCAAGCTCAATATTATTTATATTCATCATATTCACACTGACTTATGGTATATTACATCTAAAAATATTCAATATTTTTCTTCACCATCCCAAAGTTTTAGATTTTTTTATCAATAAGCTAAAAATATAATAGACTATAGTAGATGTAAGAAATTAATTAAATTTTATTTTTCTACTCCATCACAAAATTTTAGGTTTTTCCCCACTAAAAGACAAAGTTAAAAGACTATAATCTATGACATATATTTTATATAAAATAGGTAATAAATAAAATAAACAATCAAGCTAGAATTTATTGATATTTACCATTTTCACATTGATGTATGGTAAATTAGATGTAAATATATTCAATATGTTTCTTCTCCATCACCAAATTTCATGTTTCTTCGTCACTATGCCACAGAGTTAAAAGACTGTAAATGAATGACAAATAAATTATATCTACATGGGTATTCACTAAAATTAAATACTTAAGCTCAATGTTATTTGTATTCACTAGAATCACATTGTATTATTGTATAATAGATGTAAACAATTTCTATATTTTTCTTCTTCTCCATCACCAAAATTTTGGTTTCTTCACCTCTAAGAAACTAAGTTATGAGACTACAAATTAGTGGCCGATAATTTATACATATGCATAACAATTAAAATTAAATAATCAAGCTCAATATTATTTATATTCATCATATTCACACTGACTTATGGTATATTACATCTAAAAATATTCAATATTTTTCTTCACCATCCCAAAGTTTTAGATTTTTTTATCAATAAGCTAAAAATATAATAGACTATAGTAGATGTAAGAAATTAATTAAATTTTATTTTTCTACTCCATCACAAAATTTTAGGTTTTTCCCCACTAAAAGACAAAGTTAAAAGACTATAATCTATGACATATATTTTATATAAAATAGGTAATAAATAAAATAAACAATCAAGCTAGAATTTATTGATATTTACCATTTTCACATTGATGTATGGTAAATTAGATGTAAATATATTCAATATGTTTCTTCTCCATCACCAAATTTCATGTTTCTTCGTCACTATGCCACAGAGTTAAAAGACTGTAAATGAATGACAAATAAATTATATCTACATGGGTATTCACTAAAATTAAATACTTAAGCTCAATGTTATTTGTATTCACTAGAATCACATTGTATTATTGTATAATAGATGTAAACAATTTCTATATTTTTCTTCTTCTCCATCACCAAAATTTTGGTTTCTTCACCTCTAAGAAACTAAGTTAAGAGACTACAAATGAGTGGCCGATAATTTATACATATGCATAACAATTAAAATTAAATAATCAAGCTCAATATTATTTATATTCATCGTATTCACGCTGATTTATGGTATATTACATCTAAAAATATTCAATATTTTTCTTCACCATCCCAAAGTTTTAGATTTTTTTTTATCACTAAGCTTAAAACATAATAGACTATATTAGATGTAAAAAATTAATTAAATTTTATTTTTCTACTCCATCACAAAATTTTAGGTTTTTCCCCACTAAAAGACAAAGTTAAAAGACTATAATCTATGACATATATTTTATATAAAATAGGTAATAAATAAAATAAACAATCAAGCTAGAATTTATTGATATTTACCATTTTCACATTGATGTATGGTAAATTAGATGTAAATATATTCAATATGTTTCTTCTCCATCACCAAATTTCATGTTTCTTCGTCACTATGCCACATAGTTAAAAGACTGTAAATGAGTGACAAATAAATTATATCTACATGGGTATTCACTAAAATTAAATACTTAAGCTCAATGTTATTTGTATTCACTAGAATCACATTGTATTATTGTATAATAGATGTAAACAATTTCTATATTTTTCTTCTTCTCCATCACCAAAATTTTGGTTTCTTCACCTCTAAGAAACTAAGTTAAGAGACTACAAATGAATGACCGATAATTTATACATATGCATAACAATTAAAGTTAAATAATAAAGCTCAAAATTATTTATATTCATCATATTCATACTGACTTATGGTATATTACATCTAAAAATATTCAATATTTTTCTTCACCATCCCAAAGTTTTAGATTTTTTTATCAATAAGCTAAAAATATAATAGACTATAGTAGATGTAAGAAATTAATTAAATTTTATTTTTCTACTCCATCATAAAATTTTAGGTTTTTCCCCACTAAAAGACAAAGTTAAAAGACTATAATCCATGACATATATTTTATATAAAATAGGTAATAAATAAAATAAACAATAAAGCTAGAATTTATTGATATTTACCATTTTCACATTGATGTATGGTAAATTAGATGTAAATATATTCAATATGTTTCTTCTCCATCACCAAATTTCTTGTTTCTTCGTCACTATGCCATAGAGTTAAAAGACTGTAAATGAATGACAAATAAATTATATCTACATGGGTAATCACTAAAATTAAATACTTAAGCTCAATGTTATTTGTATTCACTAGAATCACATTGTATTATGGTATAATAGATGTAAACAATTGCTATATTTTTCTTCTTCTCCATCACCAAAATTTTGGTTTCTTCACCTCTAAGAAACTAAGTTAAGAGACTACAAATGAGTGGCCGATAATTTATACATATGCATAACAATTAAAATTAAATAGTCAAGCTCAATATTATTTATATTCATCATATTCACACTGACTTATGGTATATTACATCTAAAAATATTCAATATTTTTCTTCACCATCCCAAAGTTTTAGATTTTTTTATCAATAAGCTAAAAATATAATAGACTATAGTAGATGTAAGAAATTAATTAAATTTTATTTTTCTACTCCATCACAAAATTTTAGGTTTTTCCCCACTAAAAGACAAAGTTAAAAGACTATAATCTATGACATATATTTTATATAAAATAGGTAATAAATAAAATAAACAATCAAGCTAGAATTTATTGATATTTACCATTTTCACATTGATGTATGGTAAATTAGATGTAAATATATTCAATATGTTTCTTCTCCATCACCAAATTTCATGTTTCTTCGTCACTATGCCACAGAGTTAAAAGACTGTAAATGAATGACAAATAAATTATATCTACATGGGTATTCACTAAAATTAAATACTTAAGCTCAATGTTATTTGTATTCACTAGAATCACATTGTATTATTGTATAATAGATGTAAACAATTTCTATATTTTTCTTCTTCTCCATCACCAAAATTTTGGTTTCTTCACCTCTAAGAAACTAAGTTATGAGACTACAAATTAGTGGCCGATAATTTATACATATGCATAACAATTAAAATTAAATAATCAAGCTCAATATTATTTATATTCATCATATTCACACTGACTTATGGTATATTACATCTAAAAATATTCAATATTTTTCTTCACCATCCCAAAGTTTTAGATTTTTTTATCAATAAGCTAAAAATATAATAGACTATAGTAGATGTAAGAAATTAATTAAATTTTATTTTTCTACTCCATCACAAAATTTTAGGTTTTTCCCCACTAAAAGACAAAGTTAAAAGACTATAATCTATGACATATATTTTATATAAAATAGGTAATAAATAAAATAAACAATCAAGCTAGAATTTATTGATATTTACCATTTTCACATTGATGTATGGTAAATTAGATGTAAATATATTCAATATGTTTCTTCTCCATCACCAAATTTCATGTTTCTTCGTCACTATGCCACAGAGTTAAAAGACTGTAAATGAATGACAAATAAATTATATCTACATGGGTATTCACTAAAATTAAATACTTAAGCTCAATGTTATTTGTATTCACTAGAATCACATTGTATTATTGTATAATAGATGTAAACAATTTCTATATTTTTCTTCTTCTCCATCACCAAAATTTTGGTTTCTTCACCTCTAAGAAACTAAGTTAAGAGACTACAAATGAGTGGCCGATAATTTATACATATGCATAACAATTAAAATTAAATAATCAAGCTCAATATTATTTATATTCATCGTATTCACGCTGATTTATGGTATATTACATCTAAAAATATTCAATATTTTTCTTCACCATCCCAAAGTTTTAGATTTTTTTTTATCACTAAGCTTAAAACATAATAGACTATATTAGATGTAAAAAATTAATTAAATTTTATTTTTCTACTCCATCACAAAATTTTAGGTTTTTCCCCACTAAAAGACAAAGTTAAAAGACTATAATCTATGACATATATTTTATATAAAATAGGTAATAAATAAAATAAACAATCAAGCTAGAATTTATTGATATTTACCATTTTCACATTGATGTATGGTAAATTAGATGTAAATATATTCAATATGTTTCTTCTCCATCACCAAATTTCATGTTTCTTCGTCACTATGCCACATAGTTAAAAGACTGTAAATGAGTGACAAATAAATTATATCTACATGGGTATTCACTAAAATTAAATACTTAAGCTCAATGTTATTTGTATTCACTAGAATCACATTGTATTATTGTATAATAGATGTAAACAATTTCTATATTTTTCTTCTTCTCCATCACCAAAATTTTGGTTTCTTCACCTCTAAGAAACTAAGTTAAGAGACTACAAATGAATGACCGATAATTTATACATATGCATAACAATTAAAGTTAAATAATAAAGCTCAAAATTATTTATATTCATCATATTCATACTGACTTATGGTATATTACATCTAAAAATATTCAATATTTTTCTTCACCATCCCAAAGTTTTAGATTTTTTTATCAATAAGCTAAAAATATAATAGACTATAGTAGATGTAAGAAATTAATTAAATTTTATTTTTCTACTCCATCATAAAATTTTAGGTTTTTCCCCACTAAAAGACAAAGTTAAAAGACTATAATCCATGACATATATTTTATATAAAATAGGTAATAAATAAAATAAACAATAAAGCTAGAATTTATTGATATTTACCATTTTCACATTGATGTATGGTAAATTAGATGTAAATATATTCAATATGTTTCTTCTCCATCACCAAATTTCTTGTTTCTTCGTCACTATGCCATAGAGTTAAAAGACTGTAAATGAATGACAAATAAATTATATCTACATGGGTAATCACTAAAATTAAATACTTAAGCTCAATGTTATTTGTATTCACTAGAATCACATTGTATTATGGTATAATAGATGTAAACAATTGCTATATTTTTCTTCTTCTCCATCACCAAAATTTTGGTTTCTTCACCTCTAAGAAACTAAGTTAAGAGACTACAAATGAGTGGCCGATAATTTATACATATGCATAACAATTAAAATTAAATAGTCAAGCTCAATATTATTTATATTCATCATATTCACACTGACTTATGGTATATTACATCTAAAAAAATTCAATATTTTTCTTCACTAAAAGGCAAAGTTAAAAGACTATAATCCATGACATATATTTTATATTAAATAGGTAATAATTAAAATAAATAATCAAGCTAAAATTTATTGATATTTAGCATTTTCACATTGAATTATGGTAAATTAGATGTAAATATATTCAATATGTTTCTTCTCCATCACCAAATTTCATGTTTCTTCGTCACTATGCCACAGAGTTAAAAGACTGTAAATGAATGACAAATAAATTATAACTACATGGGTATTCACTAAAATTAAATACTTAAGCTCAATGTTATTTGTATTCACTAGAATCACATTGTATTATTGTATAATAGATGTAAACAATTTCTATATTTTTCTTCTTCTCCATCACCAAAATTTTGGTTTCTTCACCTCTAAGAAACTAAGTTAAGAGACTACAAATGAGTGGCCGATAATTTATACATATGCATAACAATTAAAATTAAATAATCAAGCTCAATATTATTTATATTCATCGTATTCACGCTGATTTATGGTATATTACATCTAAAAATATTCAATATTTTTCTTCACCATCCCAAAGTTTTAGATTTTTTTTTATCACTAAGCTTAAAACATAATAGACTATATTAGATGTAAAAAATTAATTAAATTTTATTTTTCTACTCCATCACAAAATTTTAGGTTTTTCCCCACTAAAAGACAAAGTTAAAAGACTATAATCTATGACATATATTTTATATAAAATAGGTAATAAATAAAATAAACAATCAAGCTAGAATTTATTGATATTTACCATTTTCACATTGATGTATGGTAAATTAGATGTAAATATATTCAATATGTTTCTTCTCCATCACCAAATTTCATGTTTCTTCGTCACTATGCCACATAGTTAAAAGACTGTAAATGAGTGACAAATAAATTATATCTACATGGGTATTCACTAAAATTAAATACTTAAGCTCAATGTTATTTGTATTCACTAGAATCACATTGTATTATTGTATAATAGATGTAAACAATTTCTATATTTTTCTTCTTCTCCATCACCAAAATTTTGGTTTCTTCACCTCTAAGAAACTAAGTTAAGAGACTACAAATGAATGACCGATAATTTATACATATGCATAACAATTAAAGTTAAATAATAAAGCTCAAAATTATTTATATTCATCATATTCATACTGACTTATGGTATATTACATCTAAAAATATTCAATATTTTTCTTCACCATCCCAAAGTTTTAGATTTTTTTATCAATAAGCTAAAAATATAATAGACTATAGTAGATGTAAGAAATTAATTAAATTTTATTTTTCTACTCCATCATAAAATTTTAGGTTTTTCCCCACTAAAAGACAAAGTTAAAAGACTATAATCCATGACATATATTTTATATAAAATAGGTAATAAATAAAATAAACAATAAAGCTAGAATTTATTGATATTTACCATTTTCACATTGATGTATGGTAAATTAGATGTAAATATATTCAATATGTTTCTTCTCCATCACCAAATTTCTTGTTTCTTCGTCACTATGCCATAGAGTTAAAAGACTGTAAATGAATGACAAATAAATTATATCTACATGGGTAATCACTAAAATTAAATACTTAAGCTCAATGTTATTTGTATTCACTAGAATCACATTGTATTATGGTATAATAGATGTAAACAATTGCTATATTTTTCTTCTTCTCCATCACCAAAATTTTGGTTTCTTCACCTCTAAGAAACTAAGTTAAGAGACTACAAATGAGTGGCCGATAATTTATACATATGCATAACAATTAAAATTAAATAGTCAAGCTCAATATTATTTATATTCATCATATTCACACTGACTTATGGTATATTACATCTAAAAAAATTCAATATTTTTCTTCACTAAAAGGCAAAGTTAAAAGACTATAATCCATGACATATATTTTATATTAAATAGGTAATAATTAAAATAAATAATCAAGCTAAAATTTATTGATATTTAGCATTTTCACATTGAATTATGGTAAATTAGATGTAAATATATTCAATATGTTTCTTCTCCATCACCAAATTTCATGTTTCTTCGTCACTAAGCCACAGAGTTAAAAGACTGTAAATGAATGACAAGTAAATTATATCTACATGGGTAATCACTAAAATTAAATACTTAAGCTCAATGTTATTTGTATTCAGTAGAATCACATTGTATTATGGTATAATAGATGTAAACAAATTCTATATTTTTCTTCTTCTCCATCACCAAAATTTTGGTTTCTTCACCTCTAAGAAACTAAGTTAAGAGACTACAAATGAGTTACCGATAATTTATACATATGCATAACAATTAAAATTAAATAATAAAGCTCAATATTATTTATATTCATCGTATTCACACTGACTTATGGTATATTACATCTAAAAGTATTCAATATTTTTCTTCACCATCCCAAAGTTTTAGATTTTTTTTATCACTAAGCTAAAAATATAATAGACTATAGTAGATGTAAAAAATTAATTAAATTTTATTTTTCTACTCCATCACAAAATTTTAGGTTTTTCCCCACTAAAAGGCAAAGTTAAAAGACTATAATCCATGACATATATTTTATATTAAATAGGTAATAATTAAAATAAATAATCAAGCTAAAATTTATTGATATTTAGCATTTTCACATTGAATTATGGTAAATTAGATGTAAATATATTCAATATGTTTCTTCTCCATCACCAAATTTCATGTTTCTTCGTCACTAAGCCACAGAGTTAAAAACTGTAAATGAATGATAAGTAAATTATATCTACATGGGTAATCACTAAAATTAAATACTTAAGCTCAATGTTATTTGTATTCACTGGAATCACATTGTATTATGGTATAATAGATGTAAACAAATTCTATATTTTTCTTCTTCTCCATCACCAAAATTTTGGTTTCTTCACCTCTAAGAAACTAAGTTAAGAGACTACAAATGAGTTACCGATAATTTATACATATGCATAACAATTAAAATTAAATAATCAAGCTCAATATTATTTATATTCATCGTATTCACACTGACTTATGGTATATTACATCTAAAAATATTCAATATTTTTCTTCACCATCCCAAAGTTTTAGATTTTTTTATCACTAAGCTAAAAATATAATAGACTATAGTAGATGTAAAAAATTAATTAAATTTTATTTTTCTACTCCATCAGAAAATTTTAGGTTTTTCTCCACTAAAAGACAAAGTTAAAAGACTAATATCCATGACATATATTTTATATAAAATAGGTAATAAATAAAATAAACAATAAAGCTATAATTTATTGATATTTACCATTTTCACTTTGATGTATGGTAAATTAGATGTAAATATATTCAATATGTTTCTTCTCCATCACCAAATTTCATGTTTCTTCGTCACTATGCCACAGAGTTAAAAGACTGTAAATGAATGACAAATAAATTATATCTACATGGGTAATCATTAAAATTAAATACTTAAGCTCAATGTTATTTGTATTCAGTAGAATCACATTGTATTATGGTATAATAGATGTAAACAATTTCTATATTTTTCTTCTTCTCCATCACCAAAATTTTGGTTTCTTCACCTATAAGAAACTAAGTTAAGAGACTACATATGAGTGGCCGATTATTTATACATATGCATAACAATTAAAATTAAATAATCAAGCTCAATATTATTTATATTCATCGTATTCACACTGACTTATGGTATATTACATCTAAAAATATTCAATATTTTTCTTCACTAAAAGATAAAGTTAAAAGACTATAATCCATGACATATATTTTATATAAAATAGGTAATAATTAAAATAAATAATCAAGCTAGAATTTATTGATATTTAACATTTTCACATTGAATTATGGTAAATTAGATGTAAATATATTCAATATGTTTCTTCTCCATCACCAAATTTCATGTTTCTTCGTCACTAAGCCACAGAGTTAAAAGACTGTAAATGAATGACAAGTAAATTATATCTACATCGGTAATCACAAAAATTAAATACTTAAGCTCAATGTTATTTGTATTCACTAGAATCACATTGTATTATGGTATAATAAATGTAAACAATTTCTATATTTTTCTTCTTCTCCATCACCAAAATTTTGGTTTCTTCACCTCTAAGAAACTAAGTTAAGAGACTACAAATGAGTGACCGATAATTTATACATATGCATAACAATTAAAGGTAAATAATAAAGCTCAATATTATTTATATTCATCATATTCACACTGACTTATGGTATATTACATCTAAAAATATTCAATATTTTTCTTCACCATCCCAAAGTTTTAGATTTTTTTTTATCAATAAGCTAAAAACATAATAGACTATAGTAGATATATAAAAATTAATTAAATTTTACTTTTCTACTCCATCACAAAATTTTAGGTTTTTCCCCACTAAAAGACAAAGTTAAAAGACTATAATCCATGACATATATTTTATATAAAATAGGTAATAAATAAAATAAACAATCAAGCTAGAATTTATTGATATTTACCATTTTCACATTGATGTATGGTAAATTAGATGTAAATATATTCAATATGTTTCTTCTCCATCACCAAATTTCATGTTTCTTCGTCACTATGCCACAGAGTTAAAAGACTGTAAATGAATGACAAATAAATTATATCTACATGGGTAATCACTAAAATTTAATACTTAAGCTCAATGTTATTTGTATTCACTAGAATCACATTGTATTATAGTATAATAGATGTAAACAATTTCTATATTTTTCTTCTTCTCCATCACCAAAATTTTGGTTTCTTCACCTCTAAGAAACTAAGTTAAGAGACTACAAATTAGTGGCCGATAATTTATACATATGCATAACAATTAAAATTAAATAATCAAGCTCAATATTATTTATATTCATCATATTCACACTGACTTATGGTATATTACATCTAAAAATATTCAATATTTTTCTTCACCATCCCAAAGTTTTAGACTTTTTTATCAATAAGCTAAAAATATAATAGACTATAGTAGATGTAAGAAATTAATTAAATTTTATTTTTCTACTCCATCACAAAATTTTAGGTTTTTCCCCACTAAAAGACAAAGTTAAAAGACTATAATCCATGACATATATTTTATATAAAATTGGTAATAAATAAAATAAACAATCAAGCTAGAATTTATTGATATTTACCATTTTCACATTGATGTATTGTAAATTAGATGTAAATATATTCAATATGTTTCTTCTCCATACCAAATTTCATGTTTCTTCGTCACTATGCCACAGAGTTAAAAGACTGTAAATGAATGACAAATAAATTATATCTACATGGGTATTCACTAAAATTAAATACTTAAGCTCAATGTTATTTGTATTCACTAGAATCACATTGTATTATTGTCTAATAGATGTAAACAATTTCTATATTTTTCTTCTTCTCCATCACCAAAATTTTGGTTTCTTCACCTCTAAGAAACTAAGTTAAGAGACTACAAATGAGTGGCCGATAATTTATACATATGCATAACAATTAAAATTAAATGATCAAGCTCAATATTATTTATATTCATCGTATTCACGCTGATTTATGGTATATTACATCTAAAAAAATTCAATATTTTTCTTCACCATCCCAAAGTTTTAGATTTTTTTTATCACTAAGCTTAAAACATAATAGACTATAGTAGATGTAAAAAATAAATTAAATTTTATTTTTCTACTCCATCACAAAATTTTAGGTTTTTCCCCACTAAAAGACAAAGTTAAAAGACTATAATCCATGAAATATATTTAATATAAAATAGGTAATAATTAAAATTAATAATCAAGCTAGAATTTATTGATACTTAGCATTTTCAGATTGAATTATGGTAAATTAGATGTAAATATATTCAATATGTTTCTTCTCCATCACCAAATTTCATGTTTCTTCGTCACTAAGCCACAGAGTTAAAAGACTGTAAATGAATGACAAGTAAATTATATCTACATGGGTAATCACTAAAATTAAATACTTAAGCTCAATGTTATTTGTATTCACTAGAATCACATTGTATTATGGTATAATAGGTGTAAACAAATTCTATATTTTTCTTCTTCTCCATCACCAAAATTTTGGTGTCTTCACCTCTAAGAAACTAAGTTAAGAGACTACAAATGAGTGACCGATAAATTATACATATGCATAAAAATTAAAATTAAATAATCAAGCTCAAAATTATTTATATTCATCGTATTCACGCTGATTTATGGTATATTACATCTAAAAATATTCAATATTTTTCTTCACCATCCCAAAGGTTTAGGTTTTTTTTTATCACTAAGCTTAAAACATAATAGACTATAGTAGATGTAAAAAATTAATTAAATTTTATTTTTCTACTCCATCACAAAATTTTAGGTTTTTCCCCACTAAAAGACTAAGTTAAAAGACTATAATCCATGAAATATATTTAATATAAAATAGGTAATAATTAAAATTAATAATCAAGCTAGAATTTATTGATACTTAGAATTTTCAGATTGAATTATGATAAATTAGATGTAAATATATTCAATATGTTTCTTCTCCATCACCAAATATCATGTTTCTTCGTCACTAAGCCACAGAGTTAAAAGACTGTAAATGAATGACAAGTAAATTATATCTACTTGGGTAATTACTAAAATTAAATACTTAAGCTCAATGTTATTTGTATTCACTAGAATCACATTGTATTATGGTATAATAGGTGTAAACAAATTCTATATTTTTCTTCTTCTCCATCACCAAAATTTTGGTTTCTTCACCTCTAAGAAACTAAGTTAGGAGACTACAAATGAGTGACCGATAATTTATACATATGCATAACAATTAAAATTAAATAATAAAGCTCAATATTATTTATATTCATCATATTCACACTGGCTTATGGTATATTACATCTAAAAATATTCAATATTTTTCTTCACCATCCCAAAGTTTTAGATTTTTTTATCACTAAGCTAAAAATATAATATACTATAGTAGATGTAAGAAATTAATTAAATTTTTTTTTTCTACTCCATCACAAAATTTTAGGTTTTTCCCCACTAAAAGACAAAGTTAAAAGACTATAATCCATGACATATATTTTATATAAAATAGGTAATAAATAAAATAAAAAATCAAGCTAGAATTTATTGATATTTACCATTTTCACATTGATGTATGGTAAATTAGATGTAAATATATTCAATATGTTTCTTCTCCATCACCAAAATTCATGTTTCTTCGTCACTATGCCACAGAATTAAAAGACTGTAAATGAATGACAAATAAATTATATCTACATGGGTAATCACTAAAATTAAATACTTAAGCTCAATGTTATTTATATTCACTAGAATCACATTGTATTATGGTATAATAGATGTAAACAATTTCTATATTTTTCTTCTTCTCCATCACCAAAATTTTGGTTTCTTCACCTCTAAGAAACTACAAATGAGTGACTGATAATTTATACATATGCATAACAATTAAAATTAAATAATCAAGCTCAATATTATTTATATTCATCGTATTCACGCTGATTTATTGTATATTGCATCTAAAAATATTCAATATTTTTCTTCACCATCCCAAAGTTTTAGATTTTTTTTATCACTAAGCTTAAAACATAATAGACTATAGTAGATGTAGAAAATTAATTAAATTTTATTTTTCTACTCTATCACAAAATTTTATGTTTTTCCCCACTAAAAGACAAAGTTAAAAGACTTTAATCCATGACATATATTTTATATAAAATAGGTAATAAATAAAATAAACAATCAAGCTAGAATTTATTGATATTTAGCATTTTCACATTGATGTATGGTAAATTAGATGTAAATATATCCAATATGTTTCTTCTCCATCACCAAATTTCATGTTTCTTCGTCACTAAGCCACAGAGTTAAAAGACTGTAAATGAATGACAAGTAAATTATATCTACATGGGTAATCACTAAAATTAAATACTTAAGCTCAATGTTATTTGTATTCACTAGAATCACATTGTATTATTGTATAATAGATGTAAACAATTTCTATATTTTTCTTCTTCTCCATCACAAAATTTTGGTTTCTTCACCTCTAGGAAACTAAGTTAAGAGACTACAAATGAGTGGCCGATAATTTATACATATGCATAACAATTAAAATTAAATAATCAAGCTCAATATTATTTATATTCATCGTATTCACGCTGACTTATGGTATATTACATCTAAAAATATTCAATATTTTTCTAAACCATCCCAAAGTTTTAGATTTTTTTTATCACTAAGCTTAAAACATAGTTGACTATAGTAGATGTGTAAAAATTAATTAAATTTTATTTTTCTACTCCATCACAAAATTTTAGGTTTTTCCCCACTAAAAGACATAGTTAAAAGACTATAATCCATGACATATATTTTATATAAAATAGGTAATAATTAAAATAAATAATCAAGCTAGAATTTATTGATATTTACCATTTTCACATTGAATTATGGTAAATTAGATGTAAATATATTCAATATGTTTCTTCTCCATCACCAAATTTCATGTTTCTTCGTCACTAAGCCACAGAGTTAAAAGACTGTAAATGAATGACAAGTAAATTATATCTACATGGGTAATCACTAAAATTAAATACTTAAGCTCAATGTTATTTATATTCACTAGAATCACATTGTATTATGGTATAATAGATGTAAACAATTTCTATATTTTTCTTCTTCTCCATCCCCAAAATTTTGGTTTCTTCACCTCTAAGAAACTACAAATGAGTGACTGATAATTTATACATATGCATAACAATTAAAATTATATAATCAAGCTCAATATTATTTATATTCATCGTATTCACGCTGATTTATGGTATATTGCATCTAAAAATATTCAATATTTTTCTTCACCATCCCAAAGTTTTAGATTTTTTTTTATCACTAAGCTTAAAACATAATAGACTATAGTAGATGTAAAAAATTAATTAAATTTTATTTTTCTACTCCATCACAAAATTTTAGGTTTTTCCCCACTAAAAGACATAGTTAAAAGACTCTAATCCATGACATATATTTTATATAAAATAGGTAATAAATAAAATAAACAATCAAGCTAGAATTTATTGATATTTAGCATTTTCACATTGATGTATGGTAAATTAGATGTAAATATATCCAATATGTTTCTTCTCCATCACCAAATTTCATGTTTCTTCGTCACTAAGCCACAGAGTTAAAAGACTGTAAATGAATGACAAGTAAATTATATCTACATGGGTAATCACTAAAATTAAATACTTAAGCTCAATGTTATTTGTATTCACTAGAATCACATTGTATTATGGTATAATAGGTGTAAACAAACTCTATATTTTTCTTCTTCTCCATCACCAAAATTTTGGTTTCTTCACCTCTAAGAAACTAAGTTAAGAGACTACAAATGAGTGACCGATAATTTATACATATGCATAACAATTTAAATTAAATAATAAAGCTCAATATTATTTATATTCATCGTATTCACACTGACTCATGGTATATTACATCTAAAAATATTCAATATTTTTCTTCACCATCCCAAAGTTTTAGATTTTTTTATCACTAAGCCAAAAATAAAATAGACTATAGTAGATGTAAGAAATTAATTAAATTTTATTTTTCTACTCCATCACAAAATTTTAGGTTTTACCCCACTAAAAGACAAAGTTAAAAGACTATAATCCATGACATATATTTTATAAAAAATAGGTAATAAATAAAATGAAAAATCAAGCTAGAATTTATTGATATTTACCTTTTTCACATTGATGTATGGTAAATTAGATGTAAATATATTCAATATGTTTCTTCTCCATCACCAAATTTCATGTTTCTTCGTCACTATGAAACAGAGTTAAAAGATTGTAAATGAATGACAAATAAATTATATCTACATGGGTAATCACTAAAATTAAATACTTAAGCTCAATGTTATTTGTATTCACTAGAATCACATTGTATTATTGTATAATAGATGTAAACAATTTCTATATTTTTCTTCTTCTCCATCACCAAAATTTTGGTTTCTTTACCTCTAAAAAACTAAGTTAAGAGACTACAAATGAGTGGCCGATAATTTATACATATGCATAACAATTAAAATTAAATAATCAAGCTCAATATTATTTATATTCATCGTATTCACGCTGATTTATGGTATATTACATCTAAAAATATTCAATATTTTTCTTCACCATCCCAAAGTTTTAGCTTTTTTTTATCACTAAGCTTAAAACATAATAGACTATATTAGATGTAAAAAATTAATTAAATTTTATTTTTCTACTCCATCACAAAATTTTAGGTTTTTCCCCACTAAAAGACAAAGTTAAAAGACTATAATCCATGACATATATTTTATATAAAATAGGTAATAATTAAAATAAATAATTAAGCTAGAATATATTGATATTTACCATTTTCACATTGAATTATGGTAAATCAGATGTAAAAATATTGAATATGTTTCTTCTCCATCACCAAATTTCATGTTTCTTCGTCACTAAGCCACAGAGTTAAAAGACTGTAAATGAATGACAAGTAAATTATATCTACATGGGTAATCACTAAAATTAAATACTTAAGCTCAATGTTATTTGTATTCACTAGAATCACATTGTATTATGGTATAATAGATGTAAACAATTTCTATATTTTTCTTCTTCTCCATCACCAAAATTTTGGTTTCTTCACCTCTAAGAAACTAAGTTAAGAGACTACAAATGAGTGACCGATAATTTATACATATGCATAACAATTAAAATTAAATAATAAAGCTCAATATTATTTATATTCATCGTATTCACACTGACTCATGGTATATTACATCTAAAAATATTCAATATTTTTCTTCACCATCCCAAAGTTTTAGATTTTTTTATCACTAACCCAAAAATATAATATACTATAGTAGATGTAAGAAATTAATTAAATTTTATTTTTCTACTCCATCACAAAATTTTAGGTTTTTCCCCACTAAAAGACAAAGTTAAAAGACTATAATCCATGACATATATTTTATATAAAATAGGTAATAAATAAAATAAAAAATCAAGCTAGAATTTATTGATATTTACCATTTTCACATTGATGTATGGTAAATTAGATGTAAATATATTCAATATGTTTTTTCTCCATCACCAAATTTCACGTTTCTTCGTCACTATGCCACAGAGTTAAAAGACTGTAAATGAATGACAAATAAATTATATCTACATGGGTAATCACTAAAATTAAATACTTAAGCTCAATGTTATTTGTATTCACTAGAATCACATTGTATTATTGTATAATAGATGTAAACAATTTCTATATTTTTCTTCTTCTCCATCACCAAAATTTTGGTTTCTTCACCTCTAAGAAACTAAGTTAAGAAACTACAAATGAGTGACTGATAATTTATACATATGCATAACAATTAAAATTAAATAATAAAGCTCAATATTATTTATATTCATCGTATTCACGCTGATTTATGGTATATTGCATCTAAAAATATTCAATATTTTTCTTCACCATCCCAAAGTTTTAGATTTTTTTTTATCACTAAGCTTAAAACATAATAGACTATAGTAGATGTAAAAAATTAATTAAATTTTATTTTTCTACTCCATCACAAAATTTTAGGTTTTTCCCCACAAAAAGACAAAGTTAAAAGACTATAATCCATGACATATATTTTATATAAAATAGGTAATAAATAAAATAAACAATCAAGCTAGAATTTATTGATATTTAGCATTTTCACATTGATGTATGGTAAATTAGATGTAAATATATCCAATATGTTTTTTCTCCATCACCAAATTTCATGTTTCTTCGTCACTAAGCCACAGAGTTAAAAGACTGTAAATGAATGACAAGTAAATTATATCTACATGGGTAATCACTAAAATTAAATACTTAAGCTCAATGTTATTTGTATTCACTAGAATCACATTGTATTATGGTATAATAGGTGTAAACAAACTCTATATTTTTCTTCTTCTCCATCACCAAAATTTTGGTTTCTTCACCTCTAAGAAACTAAGTTAAGAGACTACAAATGAGTGACCGATAATTTATACATATGCATAACAATTTAAATTAAATAATAAAGTTCAATATTATTTATATTCATCATATTCACACTGACTCATGGTATATTACATCTAAAAATATTCAATATTTTTCTTCACCATCCCAAAGTTTTAATTTTTTTATCACTAAGCCAAAAATATAATAGACTATAGTAGATGTAAGAAATTAATTAAATTTTATTTTTCTACTCCATCACAAAATTTTAGGTTTTTCCCCACTAAAAGACAAAGTTAAAAGACTATAATCCATGACATATATTTTATATAAAATAGGTAATAAATAAAATGAAAAATCAAGCTAGAATTTATTGATATTTACCTTTTTCACATTGATGTATGGTAAATTAGATGTAAATATATTCAATATGTTTCTTCTCCATCACCAAATTTCATGTTTCTTCGTCACTATGCCACAGAGTTAAAAGACTGTAAATGAATGACAAATAAATTATATCTACATGGGTAATCACTAAAATTAAATACTTAAGCTCAATGTTATTTGTATTCACTAGAATCACATTGTATTATTGTATAATAGATGTAAACAATTTCTATATTTTTCTTCTTCTCCATCACCAAAATTTTGGTTTCTTCACCTCTAAGAAACTAAGTTAAGAGACTACAAATTAGTGGCCGATAATTTATACATATGCATAACAATTAAAATTAAATAATCAAGCTCAATATTATTTATATTCATCGTATTCACGCTGATTTATGGTATATTACATCTAAAAATATTCAATATTTTTCTTCACCATCCCAAAGTTTTAGCTTTTTTTTCATCCCTAAGCTTAAAACATAATAGACTATATTAGATGTAAAAAATTAATTAAATTTTATTTTTCTACTCCATCACAAAATTTTAGGTTTTTCCCCACTAAAAGACAAAGTTAAAAGACTATAATCCATGACATATATTTTATATAAAATAGGTAATAATTAAAATAAATAATCAAGCTAGAATATATTGATATTTACCATTTTCACATTGAATTATGGTAAATCAGATGTAAAAATATTGAATATGTTTCTTCTCCATCACCAAATTTCATATTTCTTCGTCACTAAGCCACATAGTTAAAAGACTGTAAATGAATGACAAGTAAATTATATCTACATGGGTAATCACTAAAATTAAATACTTAAGCTCAATGTTATTTGTATTCACTAGAATCACATTGTATTATGGTATAATGGATGTAAACAATATCTATATTTTTCTTCTTCTCCATCACCAAAATTTTGGTTTCTTCACCTCTAAGAAACTAAGTTAAGAGACTACAAATGAGTGACCGGTAATTTATACATATGCATAACAATTAAAATTAAATAATAAAGCTCAATATTATTTATATTCATCGTATTCACACTGACTCATGGTATATTACATCTAAAAATATTCAATATTTTTCTTCACCATCCCAAAGTTTTAGATTTTTTTATCACTAAGCCAAAAATATAATAGACTATAGTAGATGTAAGAAATTAATTAAATTTTATTTTTCTACTCCATCACAAAATTTTAGGTTTTTCCCCACTAAAAGACAAAGTTAAAAGACTATAATCCATGACATATATTTTATATAAAATAGGTAATAAATAAAATAAAAAATCAAGCTAGAATTTATTGATATTTACCATTTTCACATTGATGTATGGTAAATTAGATGTAAATATATTCAATATGTTTTTTCTCCATCACCAAATTTCACGTTTCTCTGTCACTATGCCACAGAGTTAAAAGACTGTAAATGAATGACAAATAAATTATATCTACATGGGTAATCACTAAAATTAAATACTTAAGCTCAATGTTATTTGTATTCACTAGAATCACATTGCATTATTGTATAATAGATGTAAACAATTTTTATATTTTTCTTCTTCTCCATCACCAAAATTTTGGTTTCTTCACCTCTAAGAAACTAAGTTAAGAGACTACAAATGAGTGGCCGATAATTTATACACATGCATAACAATTAAAATTAAATAATCAAGCTCAATATTATTTATATTCATCGTATTCACGCTGATTTATGGTATATTTCATCTAAAAATATTCAATATTTTTCTTCACCATCCCAAAGTTTTAGATTTTTTTTATCACTAAGCTTAAAACATAATAGACTATAGTAGATGTAAAAAATAAATTAAATTCTATTTTTCTACTCCATCACAAAATTTTAGGTTTTTCCCCACTAAAAGGCAAAGTTAAAAGACTATAATCCATGAAATATATTTAATATAAAATAGGTAATAATTAAAATTAATAATCAAGCTAGAATTTATTGATACTTAGCATTTTCAGATTGAATTATGGTAAATTAGATGTAAATATATTCAATATGTTTCTTCTCCATCACCAAATTTCATGTTTCTTCGTCACTAAGCCACAGAGTTAAAAGACTGTAAATGAATGACAAGTAAATTATATCTACATGGGTAATCACTAAAATTAAATACTTAAGCTCAATGTTATTTGTATTCACTAGAATCACATTGTATTATTGTATAATAGATGTAAACAATTTCTATATTTTTCTTCTTCTCCATCACCAAAATTTTGGTTTCTTCACCTCTAAGAAACTAAGTTAAGAGACTACAAATGAGTGGCCGATAATTTATACATATGCATAACAATTAAAATTAAATAATCAAGCTCAATATTATTTATATTCATCGTATTCACGCTGATTTATGGTATATTACATCTAAAAATATTCAATATTTTTCTTCACCATCCTAAAGTTTTAGATTTTTTTATCACTAAGCCAAAAATATAATAGACTATAGTAGATGTAAGAAATTAATTAAATTTTATTTTTCTACTCCATCACAAAATTTTAGGTTTTCCCCACTAAAAGACATAGTTAAAAGACTATAATCCATGACATATATTTTATATAAAATAGGTAATAAATAAAATAAAAAATAAAGCTAGAATTTATTTATATTTACCATTTTTACATTGATGTATGGTAAATTAGATGTAAATTTATTCAATATGTTTCTTCTCCATCACCAAATTTCATGTTTCTTCATCACTATGCCATAGAGTTAAAAGACTGTAAATGAATGACAAAATAAATTATATCTACACGGGTAATCACTAAAATTAAATACTTAAGCTCAATGTTATTTGTATTCACTAGAATCACATTGTATTATGGTATAATAGGTGTAAACAAATTCTATATTTTTCTTCTTCTCCATCACCAAAATTTTGGTTTCTTCACCTCTAAGAAACTAAGTTAAGAGACTACAAATGAGTGACCGATAATTTATACATATGCATTACAATTAAAATTAAATAATAAAGCTCAATATTATTTATATTCATCGTATTCATACTGACTCATGGTATATTACATCTAAAAATATTCAATATTTTTCTTCACCATCCCAAAGTTTTAGATTTTATTATCACTAAGCCAAAAATATAATAGACTATAGTAGATGTAAGAAATTAATTAAATTTTATTTTTCTACTCCATCACAAAATTTTAGGTTTTTCCCCACTAAAAGACAAAGTTAAAAGACTATAATCCATGACATATATTTTATATAAAATAGGTAATAAATAAAATGAAAAATCAAGCTAGAATTTATTGATATTTACCTTTTTCACATTGATGTATGGTAAATTAGATGTAAATATATTCAATATGTTTCTTCTCCATCACCAAATTTCATGTTTCTTCGTCACTATGCCACAGAGTTAAAAGACTGTAAATGAATGACAAATAAATTATATCTACATGGGTAATCACTAAAATTAAATACTTAAGCTCAATGTTATTTGTATTCACTAGAATCACATTGTATTATTGTATAATAGATGTAAACAATTTCTATATTTTTCTTCTTCTCCATCACCAAAATTTTGGTTTCTTCACCTCTAAGAAACTAAGTTAAGAGACTACAAATGAGTGGCCGATAATTTATACATATGCATAACAATTAAAATTAAATAATCAAGCTCAATATTATTTATATTCATCGTATTCACGCTGATTTATGGTATATTACATCTAAAAATATTCAATATTTTTCTTCACCATCCCAAAGTTTTAGCTTTTTTTTTATCACTAAGCTTAAAACATAATAGACTATATTAGATGTAAAAAATTAATTAAATTTTATTTTTCTACTCCATCACAAAATTTTAGGTTTTTCCCCACTAAAAGACAAAGTTAAAAGACTATAATCCATGACATATATTTTATATAAAATAGGTAATAATTAAAATAAATAATCAAGCTAGAATATATTGATATTTACCATTTTCACATTGAATTATGGTAAATCAGATGTAAAAATATTGAATATGTTTCTTCTCCATCACCAAATTTCATATTTCTTCGTCACTAAGCCACAGAGTTAAAAGACTGTAAATGAATGACAAGTAAATTATATCTACATGGGTAATCACTAAAAGTAAATACTTAAGCTCAATGTTATTTGTATTCACTAGAATCACATTGTATTATGGTATAATAGATGTAAACAATTTCTATATTTTTCTTCTTCTCCATCACCAAAATTTTGGTTTCTTCACCTCTAAGAAACTAAGTTAAGAGACTACAAATGAGTGACCGATAATTTATACATATGCATAACAATTAAAATTAAATAATAAAGCTCAATATTATTTATATTCATCGTATTCACACTGACTCATGGTATATTACATCTAAAAATATTCAATATTTTTCTTCACCATCCCAAAGTTTCAGATTTTTTTTATCACTAAGCCAAAAATATAATAGACTATAGTAGATATAAGAAATTAATTAAATTTTATTTTTCTACTCCATCACAAAATTTTAGGTTTTTCCCCACTAAAAGACAAAGTTAAAAGACTATAATCCATGACATATATTTTATATAAAATAGGTAATAAATAAAATAAAAAATCAAGCTAGAATTTATTGATATTTACCATTTTCACATTGATGTATGGTAAATTAGATGTAAATATATTCAATATGTTTTTTCTCCATCACCAAATTTCACGTTTCTTTGTCACTATGCCACAGAGTTAAAAGACTGTAAATGAATGACAAGTAAATTATATCTACATGGGTAATCACTAAAATTAAATACTTAAGCTCAATGTTATTTGTATTCACTAGAATCACATTGTATTATGGTATAATAGATGTAAACAATTTCTATATTTTTCTTCTTCTCCATCACCAAAATTTTGGTTTCTTCACCTCTAAGAAACTAAGTTAAGAGACTACAAATGAGTGACCGATAATTTATACATATGCATAACAATTAAAATTAAATAATAAAGCTCAATATTATTTATATTCATCGAATTCACACTGACTGATGGTATATTACATCTAAAAATATTCAATATTTTTCTTCACCATCCCAAAGTTTTATATTTTTTTATCACTAAGCCAAAAATATAATAGACTATAGTAGATGTAAGAAATTAATTAAATTTTATTTTTCTACTCCATCACAAAATTTTAGGTTTTCCCCACTAAAAGACATAGTTAAAAGACTATAATCCATGACATATATTTTATATAAAATAGGTAATAAATAAAATAAAAAATAAAGCTAGATTTTATTTATATTTACCATTTTTACATTGATGTATGGTAAATTAGATGTAAATTTATTCAATATGTTTCTTCTCCATCACCAAATTTCATGTTTCTTCGTCACTATGCCATAGAGTTAAAAGACTGTAAATGAATGACAAGTAAATTATATCTACATGGGTAATCACTAAAATTAAATACTTAAGCTCAATGTTATTTGTATTCACTAGAATCACATTGTATTATGGTATAATAGATGTAAACAATTTCTATATTTTTCTTCTTCTCCATCACCAAAATTTTGGTTTCTTCACCTCTAAGAAACTAAGTTAAGAGACTACAAATGAGTGACCGATAATTTATACATATGCATAACAATTAAAATTAAATAATAAAGCTCAATATTATTTATATTCATCGTATTCACACTGACTGATGGTATATTACATCTAAAAATATTCAATATTTTTCTTCACCATCCCAAAGTTTTAGATTTTTTTATCACTAAGCCAAAAATATAATAGACTATAGTAGATGTAAGAAATTAATTAAATTTTATTTTTCTACTCCATCACAAAATTTTAGGTTTTCCCCACTAAAAGACATAGTTAAAAGACTATAATCCATGACATATATTTTATATAAAATAGGTAATAAATAAAATAAAAAATAAAGCTAGATTTTATTTATATTTACCATTTTTACATTGATGTATGGTAAATTAGATGTAAATTTATTCAATATGTTTCTTCTCCATCACCAAATTTCATGTTTCTTCGTCACTATGCCATAGAGTTAAAAGACTGTAAATGAATGACAAGTAAATTATATCTACATGGGTAATCACTAAAATTAAATACTTAAGCTCAATGTTATTTGTATTCACTAGAATCACATTGTATTATGGTATAATAGATGTAAACAATTTCTATATTTTTCTTCTTCTCCATCACCAAAATTTTGGTTTCTTCACCTCTAAGAAACTAAGTTAAGAGACTACAAATGAGTGACCGATAATTTATACATATGCATAACAATTAAAATTAAATAATAAAGCTCAATATTATTTATATTCATCGTATTCACACTGACTCATGGTATATTACATCTAAAAATATTCAATATTTTTCTTCACCATCCCAAAGTTTTAGATTTTTTTATCACTAAGCCAAAAATATAATATACTATAGTAGATGTAAGAAATTAATTAAATTTTATTTTTCTACTCCATCACAAAATTTTAGGTTTTTCCCCACTAAAAGACAAAGTTAAAAGAGTATAATCCATGACATATATTTTATATAAAATAGGTAATAAATAAAATAAAAAATCAAGCTAGAATTTATTGATATTTACCATTTTCACATTGATGTATGGTAAATTAGATGTAAATATATTCAATATGTTTTTTCTCCATCACCAAATTTCACGTTTCTTTGTCACTATGCCACAGAGTTAAAAGACTATAAATGAATGACAAGTAAATTATATCTACATGGGTAATCACTAAAAATTAAATACTTAAGCTCAATGTTATTTGTATTCACTAGAATCACATTTTATTATGGTATAATAGATGTAAACAATTTCTATATTTTTCTTCTTCTCCATCACCAAAATTTTGGTTTCTTCACCTCTAAGAAACTAAGTTAAGAGACTACAAATGAGTGACCGATAATTTATACATATGCATAACAATTAAAATTAAATAATAAAGCTCAATATTATTTATATTCATCGTATTCACACTGACTTATGGTATATTACATCTAAAAACTATTCAATATTTTTCTTCACCATCCCAAAGTTTTAGATTTTTTTATCACTAAGCCAAAAATATAATAGACTATAGTAGATGTAAGAAATTAATTAAATTTTATTTTTCTACTCCATCACAAAATTTTAGGTTTTCCCCACTAAAAGACATAGTTAAAAGACTATAATCCATGACATATATTTTATATAAAATAGGTAATAAATAAAATAAAAAATAAAGCTAGAATTTATTTATATTTACCATTTTTACATTGATGTATGGTAAATTAGATGTAAATTTATTCAATATGTTTCTTCTCCATCACCAAATTTCATGTTTCTTCGTCACTATGCCATAGAGTTAAAAGACTGTAAATGAATGACAAGTAAATTATATCTACATGGGTAATCACTAAAATTAAATACTTAAGCTCAATGTTATTTGTATTCACTAGAATCACATTGTATTATGGTATAATAGATGTAAACAATTTCTATATTTTTCTTCTTCTCCATCACCAAAATTTTGGTTTCTTCACCTCTAAGAAACTAAGTTAAGAGACTACAAATGAGTGACCGATAATTTATACATATGCATAACAATTAAAATTAAATAATAAAGCTAAATATTATTTATATTCATCGTATTCACACTGACTCATGGTATATTACATCTAAAAATATTCAATATTTTTCTTCACCATCCCAAAGTTTTAAATTTTTTTATCACTAAGCCAAAAATATAATAGACTATAGTAGATGTAAGAAATTAATTAAATTTTATTTTTCTAATCCATCACAAAATTTTAGGTTTTTCCCCACTAAAAGACAAAGTTAAAAGACTATAATCCATGACATATATTTTATATAAAATAGGTAATAAATAAAATAAAAAATCAAGCTAGAATTTATTGATATTTACCATTTTCACATTGATGTATGGTAAATTAGATGTAAATTTATTCAATATGTTTCTTCTCCATCACCAAATTTCATGTTTCTTCGTCACTATGCCATAGAGTTAAAAGACTGTAAATGAATGACAAGTAAATTATATCTACATGGGTAATCACTAAAATTAAATACTTAAGCTCAATGTTATTTGTATTCACTAGAATCACATTGTATTATGGTATAATAGATGTAAACAATTTCTATATTTTTCTTCTTCTCCATCACCAAAATTTTGGTTTCTTCACCTCTAAGAAACTAAGTTAAGAGACTACAAATGAGTGACCGATAATTTATACATATGCATAACAATTAAAATTAAATAATAAAGCTCAATATTATTTATATTCATCGTATTCACACTGACTCATGGTATATTACATCTAAAAATATTCAATATTTTTCTTCACCATCCCAAAGTTTTAGATTTTTTTATCACTAAGCCAAAAATATAATATACTATAGTAGATGTAAGAAATTAATTAAATTTTATTTTTCTACTCCATCACAAAATTTTAGGTTTTTCCCCACTAAAAGACAAAGTTAAAAGAGTATAATCCATGACATATATTTTATATAAAATAGGTAATAAATAAAATAAAAAATCAAGCTAGAATTTATTGATATTTACCATTTTCACATTGATGTATGGTAAATTAGATGTAAATATATTCAATATGTTTTTTCTCCATCACCAAATTTCACGTTTCTTTGTCACTATGCCACAGAGTTAAAAGACTATAAATGAATGACAAGTAAATTATATCTACATGGGTAATCACTAAAAATTAAATACTTAAGCTCAATGTTATTTGTATTCACTAGAATCACATTGTATTATGGTATAATAGATGTAAACAATTTCTATATTTTTCTTCTTCTCCATCACCAAAATTTTGGTTTCTTCACCTCTAAGAAACTAAGTTAAGAGACTACAAATGAGTGACCGATAATTTATACATATGCATAACAATTAAAATTAAATAATAAAGCTCAATATTATTTATATTCATCGTATTCACACTGACTTATGGTATATTACATCTAAAAACTATTCAATATTTTTCTTCACCATCCCAAAGTTTTAGATTTTTTTATCACTAAGCCAAAAATATAATAGACTATAGTAGATGTAAGAAATTAATTAAATTTTATTTTTCTACTCCATCACAAAATTTTAGGTTTTCCCCACTAAAAGACATAGTTAAAAGACTATAATCCATGACATATATTTTATATAAAATAGGTAATAAATAAAATAAAAAATAAAGCTAGAATTTATTTATATTTACCATTTTTACATTGATGTATGGTAAATTAGATGTAAATTTATTCAATATGTTTCTTCTCCATCACCAAATTTCATGTTTCTTCGTCACTATGCCATAGAGTTAAAAGACTGTAAATGAATGACAAGTAAATTATATCTACATGGGTAATCACTAAAATTAAATACTTAAGCTCAATGTTATTTGTATTCACTAGAATCACATTGTATTATGGTATAATAGATGTAAACAATTTCTATATTTTTCTTCTTCTCCATCACCAAAATTTTGGTTTCTTCACCTCTAAGAAACTAAGTTAAGAGACTACAAATGAGTGACCGATAATTTATACATATGCATAACAATTAAAATTAAATAATAAAGCTAAATATTATTTATATTCATCGTATTCACACTGACTCATGGTATATTACATCTAAAAATATTCAATATTTTTCTTCACCATCCCAAAGTTTTAAATTTTTTTATCACTAAGCCAAAAATATAATAGACTATAGTAGATGTAAGAAATTAATTAAATTTTATTTTTCTAATCCATCACAAAATTTTAGGTTTTTCCCCACTAAAAGACAAAGTTAAAAGACTATAATCCATGACATATATTTTATATAAAATAGGTAATAAATAAAATAAAAAATCAAACTAGAATTTATTGATATTTACCATTTTCACATTGATGTATGGTAAATTAGATGTAAATATATTCAATATGTTTTTTCTCCATCACCAAATTTCACGTTTCTTTGTCACTAAGCCACAGAGTTAAAAGACTGTAAATGAATGACAAGTAAATTATATCTACATGGGTAATCACTAAAATTAAATACTTAAGCTCAATGTTATTTGTATTCACTAGAATCACATTGTATTATGGTATAATAGATGTAAACAATTTCTATATTTTTCTTCTTCTCCATCACCAAAATTTTGGTTTCTTCACCTCTAAGAAACTAAGTTAAGAGACTACAAATGAGTGACCGATAATTTATACATATGCATAACAATTAAAATTAAATAATAAAGCTCAATATTATTTATATTCATCGTATTCACACTGACTCATGGTATATTACATCTAAAAATATTCAATATTTTTCTTCACCATCCCAAAGTTTTAGATTTTTTTATCACTAGGCCAAAAATATAATAGACTATAGTAGATGTAAGAAATTAATTAAATTTTATTTTTCTACTCCATCACAAAATTTTAGGTTTTTCCCCACTAAAAGACAAAGTTAAAAGACTATAATCCATGACATATATTTTATATAAAATAGGTAACAAATAAAATAAAAAATCAAGCTAGAATTTATTGATATTTACCATTTTCACATTGATGTATGGTAAATTAGATGTAAATATATTCAATATGTTTCTTCTCCATCACCAAATTTCACGTTTCTTCGTCACTATGCCACAGAGATAAAAAGACTGTAAATGAATGACAAATAAATTATATCTACATGGGTAATCACTAAAATTAAATACTTAAGCTCAATGTTATTTGTATTCACTAGAATCACATTGCATTATTGTATAATAGATGTAAACAATTTTTATATTTTTCTTCTTCTCCATCACCAAAATTTTGGTTTCTTCACCTCTAAGAAACTAAGTTAAGAGACTACAAATGAGTGGCCGATAATTTATACACATGCATAACAATTAAAATTAAATAATCAAGCTCAATATTATTTATATTCATCGTATTCACGCTGATTTATGGTATATTTCATCTAAAAACATTCAATATTTTTCTTCACCATCCCAAAGTTTTAGATTTTTTTATCACTAAGCTTAAAACATAATAGACTATAGTAGATGTAAAAAATAAATTAAATTTTATTTTTCTACTCCATCACAAAATTTTAGGTTTTTCCCCACTAAAAGGAAAAGTTAAAAGACTATAATCCATGAAATATATTTAATATAAAATAGGTAATAATTAAAATTAATAATCAAGCTAGAATTTATTGATACTTAGCATTTTCAGATTGAATTATGGTAAATTAGATGTAAATATATTCAATATGTTTCTTCTCCATCACCAAATTTCATGTTTCTTCGTCACTAAGCCACAGAGTTAAAAGACTGTAAATGAATGACAAGTAAATTATATCTACATGGGTAATCACTAAAATTAAATACTTAAGCTCATTGTTATTTGTATTCACTAGAATCACATTGTATTACGGTATAATAGATGTAAACAATTTCTATATTTTTATTCTTCTCCATCACCAAAATTTTGGTTTCTTCACCTCTAAGAAACTAAGTTAAGAGACTACAAATGAGTGACCGATAATTTATACATATGCATAACAATTAAAATTAAATAATAAAACTCAATATTATTTATATTCATCGTATTCACACTGACTTATGGTATATTACATCTAAAAATATTCAATATTTTTCTTCACCATCCCAAAGTTTTAGATTTTTTTATCACTAAGCCAAAAATATAATAGACTATAGTAGATGTAAGAAATTAATTAAATTTTATTTTTCTACTCCATCACAAAATTTTAGGGTTTTCCCCACTAAAAGACATAGTTAAAAGACTATAATCCATGACATATATTTTATATAAAATAGGTAATAAATAAAATAAAAAATCAAGCTAGAATTTATTTATATTTACCATTTTTACATTGATGTATGGTAAATTAGATGTAAATTTATTCAATATGTTTCTTCTCCATCACCAAATTTCACGTTTCTTCGTCACTATGCCACAGAGTTAAAAGACTGTAAATGAATGACAAATAAATTATATCTACATGGGTAATCACTAAAATTAAATACTTAAGCTCAATGTTATTTGTATTCACTAGAATCACATTGTATTATGGTATAATAGGTGTAAACAAATTCTATATTTTTCTTCTTCTCCATCACCAAAATTTTGGTTTCTTCACCTCTAAGAAACTAAGTTAAGAGACTACAAATGAGTGGCCAATAATTTATACATATGCATAACAATTAAAATCAAATAATCAAGCTCAATATTATTTATATTCATCGTATTCACGCTGATTTATGGTATATTACATCTAAAAATATTCAATATTTTTCTTCACCATCAAAAAGTTTTAGATTTTTTTTTATCACTAAGCTTAAAACATAATAGACTATAGTAGATGTAAAAAATTAATTAAATTTTATTTTTCTACTCCATCACAAAATTTTAGGTTTTTCCCCACTAAAAGACAAAGTTAAAAGACTATAATCCATGAAATATATTTAATATAAAATAGGTAATAATTAGAATTAATAATCAAGCTAGAATTTATTGATATTTAGCATTTTCACATTGAATTATGGTAAATTAGATGTAAATATATCCAATATGTTTCTTCTCCATCACCAAATTTCATGTTTCTTCGTCACTAAGCCACAGAGTTAAAAGACTGTAAATGAATGACAAGTAAATTATATCTACATGGGTAATCACTAAAATTAAATACTTAAGCTCAATGTTATTTGTATTCACTAGAATCACATTGTATTATGTTATAATAGGTGTAAACAAATTCTATATTTTTCTTCTTCTCCATCACCAAAATTTTGGTTTCTTCACATCTAAGAAACTAAGTTAAGAGACTACAAATGAGTGACCGATAATTTATACATATGCATAACAATTAATATTAAATAATAAAGCTCAATATTATTTATATTCATCGTATTCACACTGACTCATGGTATATTACATCTAAAAATATTCAATATTTTTCTTCACCATCCCAAAGTTTTAGATTTTTTTATCACTAAGCCAAAAATATAATAGACTATAGTAGATGTAAGAAATTAATTAAATTTTATTTTTCTACTCCATCACAAAATTTTAGGTTTTTCCCCACTAAAAGACAAAGTTAAAAGACTATAATCCATGACATATATTTTATATAAAATAGGTAATAAATAAAATAAAAAATCAAGCTAGAATTTATTGATATTTACCATTTTCACTTTGATGTATGGTAAATTAGATGTAAATATATTCAATATGTTTCTTCTCCATCACCAAATTTCACGTTTCTTCGTCACTATGCCACAGAGTTAAAAGACTGTAAATGAATGACAAGTAAATTATATCTACATGGGTAATCACTAAAATTAAATACTTAAGCTCATTGTTATTTGTATTCACTAGAATCACATTGTATTACGGTATAATAGATGTAAACAATTTCTATATTTTTATTCTTCTCCATCACCAAAATTTTGGTTTCTTCACCTCTAAGAAACTAAGTTAAGAGACTACAAATGAGTGACCGATAATTTATACATATGCATAACAATTAAAATTAAATAATAAAGCTCAATATTATTTATATTCATCGTATTCACACTGACTTATGGTATATTACATCTAAAAATATTCAATATTTTTCTTCACCATCCCAAAGTTTTAGATTTTTTTATCACTAAGCCAAAAATATAATAGACTATAGTAGATGTAAGAAATTAATTAAATTTTATTTTTCTACTCCAAAACAAAATTTTAGGGTTTTCCCCACTAAAAGACATAGTTAAAAGACTATAATCCATGACATATATTTTATATAAAATAGGTAATAAATAAAATAAAAAATCAAGCTAGAATTTATTTATATTTACCATTTTTACATTGATGTATGGTAAATTAGATGTAAATTTATTCAATATGTTTCTTCTCCATCACCAAATTTCACGTTTCTTCGTCACTATGCCACAGAGTTAAAAGACTGTAAATGAATGACAAATAAATTATATCTACATGGGTAATCACTAAAATTAAATACTTAAGCTCAATGTTATTTGTATTCACTAGAATCACATTGTATTATGGTATAATAGGTGTAAACAAATTCTATATTTTTCTTCTTCTCCATCACCAAAATTTTGGTTTCTTCACCTCTAAGAAACTAAGTTAAGAGACTACAAATGAGTGGCCAATAATTTATACATATGCATAACAATTAAAATCAAATAATCAAGCTCAATATTATTTATATTCATCGTATTCACGCTGATTTATGGTATATTACATCTAAAAATATTCAATATTTTTCTTCACCATCAAAAAGTTTTAGATTTTTTTTTATCACTAAGCTTAAAACATAATAGACTATAGTAGATGTAAAAAATTAATTAAATTTTATTTTTCTACTCCATCACAAAATTTTAGGTTTTTCCCCACTAAAAGACAAAGTTAAAAGACTATAATCCATGAAATATATTTAATATAAAATAGGTAATAATTAGAATTAATAATCAAGCTAGAATTTATTGATATTTAGCATTTTCACATTGAATTATGGTAAATTAGATGTAAATATATCCAATATGTTTCTTCTCCATCACCAAATTTCATGTTTCTTCGTCACTAAGCCACAGAGTTAAAAGACTGTAAATGAATGACAAGTAAATTATATCTACATGGGTAATCACTAAAATTAAATACTTAAGCTCAATGTTATTTGTATTCACTAGAATCACATTGTATTATGTTATAATAGGTGTAAACAAATTCTATATTTTTCTTCTTCTCCATCACCAAAATTTTGGTTTCTTCACATCTAAGAAACTAAGTTAAGAGACTACAAATGAGTGACCGATAATTTATACATATGCATAACAATTAATATTAAATAATAAAGCTCAATATTATTTATATTCATCGTATTCACACTGACTCATGGTATATTACATCTAAAAATATTCAATATTTTTCTTCACCATCCCAAAGTTTTAGATTTTTTTATCACTAAGCCAAAAATATAATAGACTATAGTAGATGTAAGAAATTAATTAAATTTTATTTTTCTACTCCATCACAAAATTTTAGGTTTTTCCCCACTAAAAGACAAAGTTAAAAGACTATAATCCATGACATATATTTTATATAAAATAGGTAATAAATAAAATAAAAAATCAAGCTAGAATTTATTGATATTTACAATTTTCACATTGATGTATGGTAAATTAGATGTAAATATATTCAATATGTTTCTTCTCCATCACCAAATTTCACGTTTCTTCGTCACTATGCCACAGAGTTAAAAGACTGTAAATGAATGACAAGTAAATTATATCTACATGGGTAATCACTAAAATTAAATACTTAAGCTCATTGTTATTTGTATTCATTAGAATCACATTGTATTACGGTATAATAGATGTAAACAATTTCTATATTTTTATTCTTCTCCATCACCAAAATTTTGGTTTCTTCACCTCTAAGAAACTAAGTTAAGAGACTACAAATGAGTGACCGATAATTTATACATATGCATAACAATTAAAATTAAATAATAAAGCTCAATATTATTTATATTCATCGTATTCACACTGACTTATGGTATATTACATCTAAAAATATTCAATATTTTTCTTCACCATCCCAAAGTTTTAGATTTTTTTATCACTAAGCCAAAAATATAATAGACTATAGTAGATGTAAGAAATTAATTAAATTTTATTTTTCTACTCCAAAACAAAATTTTAGGGTTTTCCCCACTAAAAGACATAGTTAAAAGACTATAATCCATGACATATATTTTATATAAAATAGGTAATAAATAAAATAAAAAATCAAGCTAGAATTTATTTATATTTACCATTTTTACATTGATGTATGGTAAATTAGATGTAAATTTATTCAATATGTTTCTTCTCCATCACCAAATTTCACGTTTCTTCGTCACTATGCCACAGAGTTAAAAGACTGTAAATGAATGACAAATAAATTATATCTACATGGGTAATCACTAAAATTAAATACTTAAGCTTAATGTTATTTGTATTCACTAGAATCACATTGTATTATGGTATAATAGGTGTAAACAAATTCTATATTTTTCTTCTTCTCCATCACCAAAATTTTGGTTTCTTCACCTCTAAGAAACTAAGTTAAGAGACTACAAATGAGTGGCCAATAATTTATACATATGCATAACAATTAAAATCAAATAATCAAGCTCAATATTATTTATATTCATCGTATTCACGCTGATTTATGGTATATTACATCTAAAAATATTCAATATTTTTCTTCACCATCAAAAAGTTTTAGATTTTTTTTTATCACTAAGCTTAAAACATAATAGACTATAGTAGATGTAAAAAATTAATTAAATTTTATTTTTCTACTCCATCACAAAATTTTAGGTTTTTCCCCACTAAAAGACAAAGTTAAAAGACTATAATCCATGAAATATATTTAATATAAAATAGGTAATAATTAGAATTAATAATCAAGCTAGAATTTATTGATATTTAGCATTTTCACATTGAATTATGGTAAATTAGATGTAAATATATCCAATATGTTTCTTCTCCATCACCAAATTTCATGTTTCTTCATCACTAAGCCACAGAGTTAAAAGACTGTAAATGAATGACAAGTAAATTATATCTACATGGGTAATCACTAAAATTAAATACTTAAGCTCAATGTTATTTGTATTCACTAGAATCACATTGTATTATGTTATAATAGGTGTAAACAAATTCTATATTTTTCTTCTTCTCCATCACCAAAATTTTGGTTTCTTCACATCTAAGAAACTAAGTTAAGAGACTACAAATGAGTGACCGATAATTTATACATATGCATAACAATTAATATTAAATAATAAAGCTCAATATTATTTATATTCATCGTATTCACACTGACTCATGGTATATTACATCTAAAAATATTCAATATTTTTCTTCACCATCCCAAAGTTTTAGATTTTTTTATCACTAAGCCAAAAATATAATAGACTATAGTAGATGTAAGAAATTAATTAAATTTTATTTTTCTACTCCATCACAAAATTTTAGGTTTTTCCCCACTAAAAGACAAAGTTAAAAGACTATAATCCATGACATATATTTTATATAAAATAGGTAATAAATAAAATAAAAAATCAAGCTAGAATTTATTGATATTTACCATTTTCACATTGATGTATGGTAAATTAGATGTAAATATATTCAATATGTTTCTTCTCCATCACCAAATTTCACGTTTCTTCGTCACTATGCCACAGAGTTAAAAGACTGTAAATGAATGACAAATAAATTATATCTACATGGGTAATCACTAAAACTAAATACTTAAGCTCAATGTTATTTGTATTCACTAGAATCACATTGCATTATTGTATAATAGATGTAAACAAAAATTTTATATTTTTCTTCTTCTCCATCACCAAAATTTTGGTTTCTTCACCTCTAAGAAACTAAGTTAAGAGACTACAAACGAGTGGCCGATAATTTATACATATGCATAACAATTAAAATTAAATAATCAAGCTCAATATTATTTATATTCATCGTACTCACACTGACTTATGGTATATTACATCTAAAAATATTCAATATTTTACTTCACCATCCCAAAGTTTTAGATTTTCTTATCACTAAGCTAAAAATATTATAGACTATAGTATATGTAAAAAATTAATTAAATTTTATTTTTCTACTCCATCACAAAATTTTAGGTTTTTCCCCACTAATAGACAAAGTTAAAAGACTATAATCCATGACATATATTTTATATAGATAATAGGTAATAAATAAAATAAACAATAAAGCTAGAATTTATTGATATTTACCATTTTCACATTGATGTATGGTAAATTAGATATAAATATATTCAATATGTTTCTTCTCCATCACCAAATTTCATGTTTCTTCGTCACTATGCCACAGAGTTAAAAGACTGTAAATGAATGACAAATAAATTATATCTACATGGGTAATCACTCAAATTAAATACTTAAGCTCAATGTTATTTGTATTCACTAGAATCACATTGTATTATGGTATAATAGATGTAAACAATTTCTATATTTTTCTTCTTCTCCATCACCAAAATTTTGGTTTCTTCATCTTTAAGAAACTAAGTTAAGAGACTACAAATGAGTGGCCGATAATTTATACATATGCATAACAATTAAAATTAAATAATCAAGCTCAATATTATTTATATTCATCGTACTCACACTGACTTATGGTATATTACATCTAAAAATATTCAATATTTTTCTTCACCATCCCAAAGTTTTAGATTTTCTTATCACTAAGCTAAAAATATTATAGACTATAGTATATGTAAAAAATTAATTAAATTTTATTTTTCTACTCCATCACAAAATTTTAGGTTTTTCCCCACTAAAAGACAAAGTTAAAAGACTATAATCCATGACATATATTTTATATAGATAATAGGTAATAAATAAAATAAACAATAAAGCTAGAATTTATTGATATTTACCATTTTCACATTGATGTATGGTAAATTAGATATAAATATATTCAATATGTTTCTTCTCCATCACCAAATTTCATGTTTCTTCGTCACTATGCCACAGAGTTAAAAGACTGTAAATGAATGACAAATAAATTATATCTACATGGGTAATCACTCAAATTAAATACTTAAGCTCAATGTTATTTGTATTCACTAGAATCACATTGTATTATGGTATAATAGATGTAAACAATTTCTATATTTTTCTTCTTCTCCATCACCAAAATTTTGGTTTCTTCATCTCTAAGAAACTAAGTTAAGAGACTACAAATGAGTGGCCGATAATTTATACATATGCATAACAATTAAAATTAAATAATCAAGCTCAATATTATTTATATTCATCGTACTCACACTGACTTATGGTATATTACATCTAAAAATATTCAATATTTTTCTTCACCATCCCAAAGTTTTAGATTTTCTTATCACTAAGCTAAAAATATTATATACTATAGTATATGTAAAAAATTAATTAAATTTTATTTTTCTACTCCATCACAAAATTTTAGGTTTTTCCCCACTAAAAGACAAAGTTAAAAGACTATAATCCATGACATATATTTTATATAGATAATAGGTAATAAATAAAATAAACAATAAAGCTAGAATTTATTGATATTTAACATTTTCACATTGATGTATGGTAAATTAGATATAAATATATTCAATATGTTTCTTCTCCATCACCAAATTTCATGTTTCTTCGTCACTATGCCACAGAGTTAAAAGACTGTAAATGAATGACAAATAAATTATATCTACATGGGTAATCACTCAAATTAAATACTTAAGCTCAATGTTAGTTGTATTCACTAGAATCACATTGTATTATGGTATAATAGATGTAAACAATTTCTATATTTTTCTTCTTCTCCATCACCAAAATTTTGGTTTCTTCATCTCTAAGAAACTAAGTTAGAGACTACAAATGAGTGGCCGATAATTTATACATATGCATAACAATTAAAATTAAATAATCAACCTCAATATTATTTATATTCATCGTACTCACACTGACTTATGGTATATTACGTCTAAAAATATTCAATATTTTTCTTCACCATCCCAAAGTTTTAGATTTTCTTATCACTAAGCTAAAAATATTATAGACTATAGTATATGTAAAAAATTAATTAAATTTTATTTTTCTACTCCATCACAAAATTTTAGGTTTTTCCCCACTAAAAGACAAAGTTAAAAGACTATAATCCATGACATATATTTTATATAAAGTAGGTAATAATTAAAATAAACAATCAAGCTAGAATTTATTGATATTTAACATTTTCACATTGATGTATGGTAAATTAGATGTAAATATATTCAATATGTTTCTTCTCCATCACCAAATTTCATGTTTCTTCGTCACAATGCCACAGAGTTAAAAGACTGTAAATGAATGAC
The DNA here is from genome assembly GCA_963859935.3 of Lathyrus sativus. Classification (NCBI taxonomy): domain Eukaryota; kingdom Viridiplantae; phylum Streptophyta; class Magnoliopsida; order Fabales; family Fabaceae; genus Lathyrus; species Lathyrus sativus. The sequence goes on from OZ012737.1 coordinate 11,383,859, forward strand.
AAATAAATTATATCTACATGGGTAATCACTAAAATTAAATACTTAAGCTCAATGTTAGTTGTATTCACTAGAATCACATTGTATTATGGTATAATAGATGTAAACAATTTCTATATTTTTCTTCTTCTCCATCACCAAAATTTTGGTTTCTTCACCTCTAAGAAACTAAGTTAAGACTCTACAAATGAGTGACCGATAATTTATACATATGCATAACAATTAAAATTAAATAATAAAGCTCAATATTATTTATATTCATCGTATTCACACTGACTTATGGTATATTACATCTAAAAATATTCAATATTTTTCTTCACCATCCCAAAGTTTTAGATTTTTTTATCACTAAGCTAAAAATATAATAGACTATAGTAGATGTAAAAAATTAATTAAATTTTATTTTTCTATTCCATCACAAAATTTTATGTTTTTCCCCACTAAAAGACAAAGTTAAAAGACTATAATCCATGACATATATTATATATATATATCTATATATATATATATATATATATATATAGATATATATATAATAGGTAATAAATAAAATAAACAATAAAGCTAGAATATGTTGATATTTACCATTTTCACATTGATGTATGGTAAATTAGATGTAAATATATTCAATATGTTTCTTCTCCATCAACAAATTTCATGTTTCTTCGTCACTATGCCACATAGTTAAAAGACCGTAAATGAATGACAAATAAATTATATCTACATGGGTAATCACTAAAATTAAATACTTAAGCTCAATGTTATTTGTATTCACTAGAATCACATTGTATTATGGTATAATAGATGTAAACAATTTCTATATTTTTCTTCTTCTCCATCACCAAAATTTTGGTTTCTTCACCTCTAAGAAACTAAGTTAAGAGACTACAAATGAGTGACCAATAATTTATACATATGCATAACAATTAAAATTAAATAATAAAACTCAATATTATTTATATTCATCGTATTCACACTGACTTATGGTATATTACATCTAAAAATATTCAATATTTTTCTTCACCATCCCAAAGTTTTAGATTTTTTTATCACTAAGCTAAAAATATAATAGACTATAGTAGATGTAAAAAATTAATTAAATTTTATTTTTCTACTCCATCACAAAATTTTATGTTTTTCCCCACTAAAAGACAAAGTTAAAAGACTATGATCCATGACATATATTTTATATATATAATAGGTAATAAATAAAATAAACAATCAAGCTAGAATTTATTGATATTTACCATTTTCACATTGATGTATGGTAAATTAGATGTAAATATATTCAATATGTTTCTTCTCCATCACCAAATTTCATGTTTCTTCGTCACTATGCCACAGAGTTAAAAGACTGTAAATGAATGACAAATAAATTATATCTACATGGGTAATCACTCAAATTAAATACTTAAGCTCAATGTTATTTTTATTCACTAGAATCACATTGTATTATGGTATAATAGATGTAAACAATTTCTATATTTTTCTTCTTCTGCATCACCAAAATTTTGGTTTCTTCATCTCTAAGAAACTAAGTTAAGAGACTACAAATGTGTGGCCGATAATTTATACATATGCATAACAATTAAAATTAAATAATCAAGCTCAATATTATTTATATTCATCGTACTCACACTGACTTATGGTATATTACATCTAAAAATATTCAATATTTTTCTTCACCATCCCAAAGTTTTAGATTTTCTTATCACTAAGCTAAAAATATTATAGACTATAGTATAGCTAAAAACTTAATTAAATTTTATTTTTCTACTCCATCACAAAATTTTAGGTTTTTCCCCACTAAAAGACAAAGTTAAAAGACTATAATCCATGACATATATTTTATATAAAATAGGTAATAATTAAAATAAACAATCAAGCTAGAATTTATTGATATTTACCATTTTCACATTGATGTATGGTAAAATAGATGTAAATATATTCAATATGTTTCTTCTCCATCACCAAATTTCATGTTTCTTCGTCACTAAGCCACAGAGTTAAAAGACTGTAAATGAATGACAAATAAATTATATCTACATGGGTAATCACTAAAATTAAATACTTAAGCTAAATGTTATTTGTATTCACTAGAATCACATTGTATTATGGTATAATGGATGTAAACAATTTCTATATTTTTCTTCTTCTTTATCACCAAAATTTTGGTTTCTTCACCTCTAAGAAACAAAGTTAAGAGACTACAAATGAGTGACCGATAATTTGTACATATGCATAAAAATTAAAATTAAGTAATCAGGCTCAATATTATTTATATTCATCGTACTCACACTGACTTATGGTATATTACACCTAAAAATATTCAATATTTTTCTTCACCATCCCAAAGTTTTAGATTTTCTTATCACTTTGCTAAATATATTATAGACTATAGTAGATGTAAAAATTTAATTAAATTTTTTTTTTCTACTCGATCACAAAATTTTAGGTTTTCCCCCACTAAAAGACAAAGTTAAAAGACTATAATCCATGACATATATTTTATATAAAGTAGGTAATAATTAAAATAAACAATCAAGCTAGAATTTATTGATATTTACCATTTTCACATTGATGTATGGTAAATTAGATGTAAATATATTCAATATGTTTCTTCTCCATCACCAAATTTCATGTTTCTTCGTCACAATGCCACAGAGTTAAAAGACTGTAAATGAATGACAAATAAATTATATCTACATGGGTAATCACTAAAAGTAAATACTTAAGCTCAATGTTATTTGTATTCACTAGAATCACATTGTATTATGGTATAATAGATGTAAACAATTTCTATATTTTTCTTCTACTGCATCACCAAAATTTTGATTTCTTCATCTCTAAGAAACTAAGTTAAGAGACTACAAATGAGCGGCCGATAATTTATACATATGCATAACAATTAAAATTAAATAATCAAGCTCAATATTATTTATATTCATCGTATTCACACTGACTTATGGTATATTACATCTAAAAATATTCAATATTTTTCTTCACCATCCCAAAGTTTTAGATTTTTTTATCACTAAGCTAAAAATATAATAGACTATAGTAGATGTAAAAAATTAATTAAATTTTATTTTTCTACTCCATCACAAAATTTTATGTTTTTCCCCACTAAAAGACAAAGTTAAAAGACTATAATCCATGACATATATTTTATATATATATAATAGGTAATAAATAAAATAAACAATAAAGCTAGAATTTGTTGATATTTACCATTTTCACATTGATGTATGGTAAATTAGATGTAAATATATTCAATATGTTTCTTCTCCATCAACAAATTTCATGTTTCTTCGTCACTATGCCACAGAGTTAAAAGACTGTAAATGAATGACAAATAAATTATATCTACATGGGTAATCACTAAAATTAAATACTTAAGCTCAATGTTATTTGTATTCACTAGAATCACATTGTATTATGGTATAATAGATGTAAACAATTTCTGTATTTTTCTTCTTCTCCATCACCAAAATTTTGGTTTCTTCACCTCTAAGAAACTAAGTTAAGAGACTACAAATGAGTGACCGATAATTTATACATATGCATAACAATTAAAATTAAATAATAAAGCTCAATATTATTTATATTCATCGTATTCACACTGACTTATGGTATATTACATCTAAAAATATTCAATATTTTTCTTCACCATCCCAAAGTTTTAGATTTTTTTATCACTAAGCTAAAAATATAATAGACTATAGTAGATGTAAAAAATTAATTAAATTTTATTTTTCTACTCCATCACAAAATTTTATGTTTTTCCCCACTAAAAGACAAAGTTAAAAGACTATGATCCATGACATATATTTTATATATATAATAGGTAATAAATAAAATAAACAATCAAGCTAGAATTTATTGATATTTACCATTTTCACATTGATGTATGGTAAATTAGATGTAAATATATTCAATATGTTTCTTCTCCATCACCAAATTTCATGTTTCTTCGTCACTATGCCACAGGGTTAAAAGACTGTAAATGAATGACAAATAAATTATATCTACATGGGTAATCACTCAAATTAAATACTTAAGCTCAATGTTATTTTTATTCACTAGAATCACATTGTATTATGGTATAATAGATGTAAACAATTTCTATATTTTTCTTCTTCTCCATCACCAAAATTTTGGTTTCTTCATCTCTAAGAAACTAAGTTAAGAGACTACAAATGAGTGGCCGATAATTTATACTTATGCATAACAATTAAAATTAAATAATCAAGCTCAATATTATTTATATTCATCGTACTCACACTGACTTATGGTATATTACATCTAAAACTATTCAATATTTTTCTTCACCATCCCAAAGTTTTAGATTTTCTTATCACTAAGCTAAAAATATTATAGACTATAGTATAGCTAAAAACTTAATTAATTTTTATTTTTCTACTCCATCACAAAATTTTAGGTTTTTCCCCACTAAAAGACAAAGTTAAAAGACTATAATCCATGACATATATTTTATATAAAATAGGTAATAATTAAAATAAACAATCAAGCTAGAATTTATTGATATTTACCATTTTCACATTGATGTATGGTAAAATAGATGTAAATATATTCAATATGTTTCTTCTCCATCACCAAATTTCATGTTTCTTCGTCACTAAGCCACAGAGTTAAAAGACTGTAAATGAATGACAAATAAATTATATCTACATGGGTAATCACTAAAATTAAATACTTAAGCTAAATGTTATTTGTATTCACTAGAATCACATTGTATTATGGTATAATGGATGTAAACAATTTCTATATTTTTCTTCTTCTTTATCACCAAAATTTTGGTTTCTTCACCTCTAAGAAACAAAGTTAAGAGACTACAAATGAGTGACCGATAATTTGTACATATGCATAAAAATTAAAATTAAATAATCAGGCTCATTATTATTTATATTCATCGTACTCACACTGACTTATGGTATATTACACCTAAAAATATTCAATATTTTTCTTCACCATCCCAAAGTTTTAGATTTTCTTATCACTTTGCTAAATATATTATAGACTATAGTAGATGTAAAAATTTAATTAAATTTTATTTTTCTACTCGATCACAAAATTTTAGGTTTTTCCCCACTAAAAGACAAAGTTAAAAGACTATAATCCATGACATATATTTTATATAAAGTAGGTAATAATTAAAATAAACAATCAAGCTAGAATTTATTGATATTTACCATTTTCACATTGATGTATGGTAAATTAGATGTAAATATATTCAATATGTTTCTTCTCCATCACCAAATTTCATGTTTCTTCGTCACAATGCCACAGAGTTAAAAGACTGTAAATGAATGACAAATAAATTATATCTACATGGGTAATCACTAAAATTAAATACTTAAGCTCAATGTTAGTTGTATTCACTAGAATCACATTGTATTATGGTATAATAGATGTAAACAATTTCTATATTTTTCTTCTTCTCCATCACCAAAATTTTGGTTTCTTCACCTCTAAGAAACTAAGTTAAGACTCTACAAATGAGTGACCGATAATTTATACATATGCATAACAATTAAAATTAAATAATAAAGCTCAATATTATTTATATTCATCGTATTCACACTGACTTATGGTATATTACATCTAAAAATATTCAATATTTTTCTTCACCATCCCAAAGTTTTAGATTTTTTTATCACTAAGCTAAAAATATAATAGACTATAGTAGATGTAAAAAATTAATTAAATTTTATTTTTCTATTCCATCACAAAATTTTATGTTTTTCCCCACTAAAAGACAAAGTTAAAAGACTATAATCCATGACATATTATATATATATATATATATATATATATATATATATATATATATATATATATATATATATATATATATATATATATATATATATATATATATATATATATATATATATATATATATATATATATATATATATATATATAATAGGTAATAAATAAAATAAACAATAAAGCTAGAATTTGTTGATATTTATCATTTTCACATTGATGTATGGTAAATTAGATGTAAATATATTCAATATGTTTCTTCTCCATCACCAAATTTCATGTTTCTTCGTCACTATGCCACAGAGTTAAAAGACTGTAAATGAATGACAAATAAATTATATCTACATGGGTAATCACTCAAATTAAATACTTAAGCACAATGTTATTTGTATTCACTAGAATCACATTGTATTATGGTATAATAGATGTAAACAATTTCTATATTTTTCTTCTACTGCATCACCAAATTTTTGATTTCTTCATCTCTAAGAAACTAAGTTAAGAGACTACAAATGAGCGGCCGATCATTTATACATATGCATAACAATTAAAATTAAATAATCAAGCTCAATATTATTTATATTCATCGTACTCACACTGACTTATGGTATATTACATCTAAAAATATTCAATATTTTTCTTCACCATCCCAAAGTTTTAGATTTTCTTATCACTAAGCTAAAAATATTATAGACTATAGTATAGCTAAAAACTTAATTAAATTTTATTTTTCTACTCCATCACAAAATTTTAGGTTTTTCCCCACTAAAAGACAAAGTTAAAAGACTATAATCCATGACATATATTTTATATAAAATAGGTAATAATTAAAATAAACAATCAAGCTAGAATTTATTGATATTTACCATTTTCACATTGATGTATGGTAAAATAGATGTAAATATATTCAATATGTTTCTTCTCCATCACCAAATTTCATGTTTCTTCGTCACTAAGCCACAGAGTTAAAAGACTGTAAATGAATGACAAATAAATTATATCTACATGGGTAATCACTAAAATTAAATACTTAAGCTAAATGTTATTTGTATTCACTAGAATCACATTGTATTATGGTATAATGGATGTAAACAATTTCTATATTTTTCTTCTTCTTTATCACCAAAATTTTGGTTTCTTCACCTCTAAGAAACAAAGTTAAGAGACTACAAATGAGTGACCGATAATTTGTACATATGCATAAAAATTAAAATTAAATAATCAGGCTCAATATTATTTATATTCATCGTACTCACACTGACTTATGGTATATTACACCTAAAAATATTCAATATTTTTCTTCACCATCCCAAAGTTTTAGATTTTCTTATCACTTTGCTAAATATATTATAGACTATAGTAGATGTAAAAATTTAAGTAAATTTTATTTTTCTACTCGATCACAAAATTTTAGGTTTTCCCCCATTAAAAGACAAAGTTAAAAGACTATAATCCATGACATATATTTTATATAAAGTAGGTAATAATTAAAATAAACAATCAAGCTAGAATTTATTGATATTTACCATTTTCACATTGATATATGGTAAATTAGATGTAAATATATGTTTCTTCTCCATCACCAAATTTCATGTTTCTTCGTCACAATGCCACAGAGTTAAAAGACTGTAAATGAATGACAAATAAATTATATCTACATGGGTAATCACTAAAATTAAATACTTAATCTCAATGTTATTTGTATTCACTAGAATCACATTTTATTATTATATAATAGATGTAAACAATTTCTATATTTTTCTTCTTCTCCATCACCAAAATTTTGGTTTCTTCACTTCTAAGAAACTAAGTTAAGAGACTACAAACGAGTGGCCGATAATTTAAACATATGCATAACAATTAAAATTAAATAATCAAGCTCAATATTATTTATATTCATCGTATTCACACTGACTTATGGTATATTACATCTAAAAATATTCAATATTTTTCTTCACCATCCCAAAGTTTTAGATTTTTTTATCACTAAGCTAAAAATATAATAGACTATAGTAGATGTAAAAAATTAATTAAATTTTATTTTTCTACTCCATCACAAAATTTTATGTTTTTCCCCACTAAAAGACAAAGTTAAAAGACTATAATCCATGACATATATTTTATATATATATAATAGGTAATAAATAAAATAAACAATAAAGCTAGAATTTGTTGATATTTACCATTTTCACATTGATGTATGGTAAATTAGATGTAAATATATTCAATATGTTTCTTCTCCATCAACAAATTTCATGTTTCTTCGTCACTATGCCACAGAGTTAAAAGACTGTAAATGAATGACAAATAAATTATATCTACATGGGTAATCACTAAAATTAAATACTTAATCTCAATGTTATTTGTATTCACTAGAATCACATTTTATTATTATATAATAGATGTAAACAATTTCTATATTTTTCTTCTTCTCCATCACCAAAATTTTGGTTTCTTCACTTCTAAGAAACTAAGTTAAGAGACTACAAATGAGTGACCGATAATTTATACATATGCATAACAATTAAAATTAAATAATAAGGCTCAATATTATTTATATTCATCGTATTCACACTGACTTATGGTATATTACATCTAAAAATATTCAATATTTTTCTTCACCATCCCAAAGTTTTAGATTTTTTTTATCACTAAGCTAAAAACATAATAGACTATAGTAGATGTAAGAAATTAATTAAATTTTATTTTTCTACTCCATCACAAAATTTTAGGTTTTTCCCCACTAAAAGACAAAGTTAAAAGACTATAATCCATGACATATATTTTATATAAAATAGGTAATAAATAAAATAAACAATAAAGCTAGAATTTATTGATATTTACCATTTTCACATTGATGTATGGTAAATTAGATGTAAATATATTCAATATGTTTCTTCTCCATCACCAAATTTCATGTTTCTTCGTCACTAAGCCACAGAGTTAAAAGACTGTAAATGAATGACAAGTAAATTATATCTACATGGGTAATCACTAAAATTAAATACTTAAGCTCAATGTTATTTGTATTCACTAGAATCACATTGTATTATTGTATAATAGATGCAAACAATTTCTATATTTTTCTTCATCTTTATCACCAAAATTTTGGTTTCTTCACTTCTAAGAAACTAAGTTAAGAGACTACAAATGAGTGGCCGGTAATTTATACATATGCATAACAATTAAAATTAAATAATCAAGCTCAATATTATTTATATTCATCGTATTCACGCTGATTTATGGTATATTACATCTAAAAATATTCAATATTTTTCTTCACTATCCCAAAGTTTTAGATTTTTTTTATCACTAAGCTTAAAACATAATAGACTATAGTAGATGTAAAAAATTAATTAAATTTTATTTTTCTACTCCATCACAAAATTTTAGGTTTTTCCCCACTAAAAGACAAAGTTAAAATACTATAATCCATGAAATATATTTAATATAAAATAGGTAATAATTAAAATAAACAATCAAGCTAGAATTTATTGATATTTACCATTTTCACATTGATGTATGGTAAAATAGATGTAAATATATTCAATATGTTTCTTCTCCATCACCAAATTTCATGTTTCTTCGTCACTAAGCCACAGAGTTAAACGACTGTAAATGAATGACAAATAAATTAGATCTACATGGGTAATCACTAAAATTAAATACTTAAGCTCAATGTTATTTGTATTCACTAGAATCACATTGTATTATGGTATAATAGATGTAAACAAATTCTATATTTTTCTTCTTCTCCATCACCAAAATTTTGGTTTCTTCACCTCTAAGAAACTAAGTTAAGAGACTACAAATGAGTGACCGATAATTTATACATATGCATAACAATTAAAATTAAATAATAAAGCTCAATATTATTTATATTCATCGTATTCACACTGACTTATGGTATGTTACATCTAAAAATATTCAATATTTTTCTTCACCATCCCAAAGTTTTAGATTTTTTTTATCACTAAGCTTAAAACGTAATAGACTATAGTAGATGTAAAAAATTAATTAAATTTTTTTTTTACTCCATCACAAAATTTTAGGTTTTTCCCCACTAAAAGAAAAATTTAAAAGACTATAATCCATGAAATATATTTAATATAAAATAGGTAATAATTAAAATTAATAATCAAGCTAGAATTTATTGATATTTAGCATTTTCACATTGAATTATGGTAAATTAGATGTAAATATATTCAATATGTTTCTTCTCCATCACCAAATTTCATGTTTCTTCGTCACTAAGCCACAGAGTTAAAAGACTGTAAATGAATGACAAGTAAATTATATCTACATGGGTAATCACTAAAATTAAATACTTAAGCTCAATGTTATTTGTATTCACTAGAATCACATTGTATTATGGTATAATAGGTGTAAACAAATTCTATATTTTTCTTCTTCTCCATCACCAAAATTTTGGTTTCTTCACCTCTAAGAAACTAAGTTAAGAGACTACAAATGAGTGACCGATAATTTATGCATATGCATAACAATTAAAATTAAATAATAAGGCTCAATATTATTTATATTCATCGTATTCACACTGACTTATGGTATATTACATCTAAAAATATTCAATATTTTTCTTCACCATCCCAAAGTTTTAGATTTTTTTTATCACTAAGCTTAAAACATAATAGACTATAGTAGATGTAAAAAATTAATTAAATTTTATTTTTCTACTCCATCACAAAATTTTATGTTTTTCCCCACTAAAAGACAAAGTTAAAAGACTATAATCCATGACATACATTTTATATATATAATAGGTAATAAATAAAATAAACAATAAAGCTAGAATTTATTGATATTTACCATTTTCACATTGATGTATGGTAAATTAGATGTAAATATATTCAATATGTTTCTTCTCCATCACCAAATTTCATGTTTCTTCGTCACTATGCCACAGAGTTAAAAGACTGTAAATGAATGACAAATAAATTATATCTACATGGGCAATCACTAAAATTAAATACTTAAGCTCAATGTTATTTGTATTCACTAGAATCACATTGTATTATGGTATAATAGATGTAAACAAATTCTATATTTTTCTTCTTCTCCATCACCAAAATTTTGGTTTCTTCACCTCTAAGAAACTAAGTTAAGAGACTACAAATGAGTGACCGATAATTTATACATATGCATAACAATTAAAATTAAATAATAAAGCTCAATATTATTTATATTCATCGTATTCACACTGACTTATGGTATATTACATCTAAAAATATTCAATATTTTTCTTCACCATCCCAGAGTTTTAGATTTTTTTATCACTAAGCTAAAAATATAATAGACTATAGTAGATGTAAAAAATTAATTAAATTTTATTTTTTTACTCCATCACAAAATTTTATGTTTTTCCCCACTAAAAGACAAAGTTAAAAGCCTATAATCCATGACATATATTTTATATAAAATAGGTAATAATTAAAATAAACAATCAAGCTAGAATTTATTGATATTTACCATTTTCACATTGATGTATGGTAAAATAGATGTAAATATATTCAATATGTTTCTTCTCCATCACCAAATTTCATGTTTCTTCGTCACTAAGCCACAGAGTTAAACGACTGTAAATGAATGACAAATAAATTAGATCTACATGGGTAATCACTAAAATTAAATCCTTAAGCTAAATGTTATTTGTATTCACTAGAATCACATTGTATTATGGTATAATAGATGTAAACAAATTCTATATTTTTCTTCTTCTCCATCACCAAAATTTTGGTTTCTTCACCTCTAAGAAACTAAGTTAAGAGACTACAAATGAGTGACCGATAATTTATACATATGCATAACAATTAAAATTAAATAATAAAGCTCAATATAATTTATATTCATCGTATTCACACTGACTTATGGTATGTTACATCTAAAAATATTCAATATTTTTCTTCACCATCCCAAAGTTTTAGATTTTTTTTATCACTAAGCTTAAAACGTAATAGACTATAGTAGATGTAAAAAATTAATTAAATTTTTTTTTTTACTCCATCACAAAATTTTAGGTTTTTCCCCACTAAAAGACAAATTTAAAAGACTATAATCCATGAAATATATTTAATATAAAATAGGTAATAATTAAAATTAATAATCAAGCTAGAATTTATTGATATTTAGCATTTTCACATTGAATTATGGTAAATTAGATGTAAATATATTCAATATGTTTCTTCTCCATCACCAAATTTCATGTTTCTTCGTCACTAAGCCACAAAGTTAAAAGACTGTAAATGAATGACAAGTAAATTATATCTACATGGGTAATCACTAAAATTAAATACTTAAGCTCAATGTTATTTGTATTCACTAGAATCACATTGTATTATGGTATAATAGGTGTAAACAAATTCTATATTTTTCTTCTTCTCCATCACCAAAATTTTGGTTTCTTCACCTCTAAGAAACTAAGTTAAGAGACTACAAATGAGTGACCGATAATTTATACATATGCATAACAATTAAAATTAAATAATAAGGCTCAATATTATTTATATTCATCGTATTCACACTGACTTATGGTATATTACATCTAAAAATATTCAATATTTTTCTTCACCATCCCAAAGTTTTAGATTTTTTTTATCACTAAGCTTAAAACATAATAGACTATAGTAGATGTAAAAAATTAATTAAATTTTATTTTTCTACTCCATCACAAAATTTTATGTTTTTCCCCACTAAAATACAAAGTTAAAAGACTATAATCCATGACATATATTTTATATATATAATAGGTAATAAATAAAATAAACAATAAAGCTAGAATTTATTGATATTTACCATTTTCACATTGATGTATGGTAAATTAGATGTAAATATATTCAATATGTTTCTTCTCCATCACCAAATTTCATGTTTCTTCGTCACTATGCCACAGAGTTAAAAGACTGTAAATGAATGACAAATAAATTATATCTACATGGGCAATCACTAAAATTAAATACTTAAGCTCAATGTTATTTGTATTCACTAGAATCACATTGTATTATGGTATAATAGATGTAAACAAATTCTATATTTTTCTTCTTCTCCATCACCAAAATTTTGGTTTCTTCACCTCTAAGAAACTAAGTTAAGAGACTACAAATGAGTGACCGATAATTTATACATATGCATAACAATTAAAATTAAATAATAAAGCTCAATATTATTTATATTCATCGTATTCACACTGACTTATGGTATATTACATCTAAAAATATTCAATATTTTTCTTCACCATCCCAGAGTTTTAGATTTTTTTATCACTAAGCTAAAAATATAATAGACTATAGTAGATGTAAAAAATTAATTAAATTTTATTTTTTTACTCCATCACAAAATTTTATGTTTTTCCCCACTAAAAGACAAAGTTAAAAGACTATAATCCATGACATATATTTTATATAAAATAGGTAATAATTAAAATAAACAATCAAGCTAGAATTTATTGATATTTACCATTTTCACATTGATGTATGGTAAAATAGATGTAAATATATTCAATATGTTTCTTCTCCATCACCAAATTTCATGTTTCTTCGTCACTAAGCCACAGAGTTAAACGACTGTAAATGAATGACAAATAAATTAGATCTACATGGGTAATCACTAAAATTAAATCCTTAAGCTAAATGTTATTTGTATTCACTAGAATCACATTGTATTATGGTATAATAGATGTAAACAAATTCTATATTTTTCTTCTTCTCCATCACCAAAATTTTGGTTTCTTCACCTCTAAGAAACTAAGTTAAGAGACTACAAATGAGTGACCGATAATTTATACATATGCATAACAATTAAAATTAAAAAATAAAGCTCAATATTATTTATATTCATCGTATTCACACTGACTTATGGTATATTACATCTAAAAATATTCAATATTTTTCTTCACCATCCCAAAGTTTTAGATTTTTTTTATCACTAAGCTTAAAACGTAATAGACTATAGTAGATGTAAAAAATTAATTAAATTTTTTTTTTACTCCATCACAAAATTTTAGGTTTTTCCCCACTAAAAGACAAATTTAAAAGACTATAATCCATGAAATATATTTAATATAAAATAGGTAATAATTAAAATTAATAATCAAGCTAGAATTTATTGATATTTAGCATTTTCACATTGAATTATGGTAAATTAGATGTAAATATATTCAATATGTTTCTTCTCCATCACCAAATTTCATGTTTCTTCGTCACTAAGCCACAAAGTTAAAAGACTGTAAATGAATGACAAGTAAATTATATCTACATGGGTAATCACTAAAATTAAATACTTAAGCTCAATGTTATTTGTATTCACTAGAATCACATTGTATTATGGTATAATAGGTGTAAACAAATTCTATATTTTTCTTCTTCTCCATCACCAAAATTTTGGTTTCTTCACCTCTAAGAAACTAAGTTAAGAGACTACAAATGAGTGACCGATAATTTATACATATGCATAACAATTAAAATTAAATAATAAAGCTCAATATTATTTATATTCATCGTATTCACACTGACTTATGGTATATTACATCTAAAAATATTCAATATTTTTCTTCACCATCCCAGAGTTTTAGATTTTTTTATCACTAAGCTTAAAACATAATAGACTATAGTAGATGTAAAAAATTAATTAAATTTTATTTTTCTACTCCATCACAAAATTTTATGTTTTTCCCCACTAAAAGACAAAGTTAAAAGACTATAATCCATGACATATATTTTATATATATAATAGGTAATAAATAAAATAAACAATAAAGCTAGAATTTATTGATATTTACCATTTTCACATTGATGTATGGTAAATTAGATGTAAATATATTCAATATGTTTCTTCTCCATCACCAAATTTCATGTTTCTTCGTCACTATGCCACAGAGTTAAAAGACTGTAAATGAATGACAAATAAATTATATCTACATGGGCAATCACTAAAATTAAATACTTAAGCTCAATGTTATTTGTATTCACTAGAATCACATTGTATTATGGTATAATAGATGTAAACAAATTCTATATTTTTCTTCTTCTCCATCACCAAAATTTTGGTTTCTTCACCTCTAAGAAACTAAGTTAAGAGACTACAAATGAGTGACCGATAATTTATACATATGCATAACAATTAAAATTAAATAATAAAGCTCAATATTATTTATATTCATCGTATTCACACTGACTTATGGTATATTACATCTAAAAATATTCAATATTTTTCTTCACCATCCCAGAGTTTTAGATTTTTTTATCACTAAGCTAAAAATATAATAGACTATAGTAGATGTAAAAAATTAATTAAATTTTATTTTTTTACTCCATCACAAAATTTTATGTTTTTCCCCACTAAAAGACAAAGTTAAAAGCCTATAATCCATGACATATATTTTATATAAAATAGGTAATAATTAAAATAAACAATCAAGCTAGAATTTATTGATATTTACCATTTTCACATTGATGTATGGTAAAATAGATGTAAATATATTCAATATGTTTCTTCTCCATCACCAAATTTCATGTTTCTTCGTCACTAAGCCACAGAGTTAAACGACTGTAAATGAATGACAAATAAATTAGATCTACATGGGTAATCACTAAAATTAAATCCTTAAGCTAAATGTTATTTGTATTCACTAGAATCACATTGTATTATGGTATAATAGATGTAAACAAATTCTATATTTTTCTTCTTCTCCATCACCAAAATTTTGGTTTCTTCACCTCTAAGAAACTAAGTTAAGAGACTACAAATGAGTGACCGATAATTTATACATATGCATAACAATTAAAATTAAATAATAAAGCTCAATATTATTTATATTCATCGTATTCACACTGACTTATGGTATGTTACATCTAAAAATATTCAATATTTTTCTTCACCATCCCAAAGTTTTAGATTTTTTTTATCACTAAGCTTAAAACATAATAGACTATAGTAGATGTAAAAAATTAATTAAATTTTATTTTTCTACTCCATCACAAAATTTTAGGTTTTTCCCCACTAAAAGACAAATTTAAAAGACTATAATCCATGAAATATATTTAATATAAAATAGGTAATAATTAAAATTAATAATCAAGCTAGAATTTATTGATATTTAGCATTTTCACATTGAATTATGGTAAATTAGATGTAAATATATTCAATATGTTTCTTCTCCATCACCAAATTTCATGTTTCTTCGTCACTAAGCCACAAAGTTAAAAGACTGTAAATGAATGACAAGTAAATTATATCTACATGGGTAATCACTAAAATTAAATACTTAAGCTCAATGTTATTTGTATTCACTAGAATCACATTGTATTATGGTATAATAGGTGTAAACAAATTCTATATTTTTCTTCTTCTCCATCACCAAAATTTTGGTTTCTTCACCTCTAAGAAACTAAGTTAAGATACTACAAATGAGTGACCGATAATTTATACATATGCATAACAATTAAAATTAAATAATAAGGCTCAATATTATTTATATTCATCGTATTCACACTGACTTATGGTATATTACATCTAAAAATATTCAATATTTTTCTTCACCATCCCAAAGTTTTAGATTTTTTTTATCACTAAGCTTAAAACATAATAGACTATAGTAGATGTAAAAAATTAATTAAATTTTATTTTTCTACTCCATCACAAAATTTTAGGTTTTTCCCCACTAAAAGACAAATTTAAAAGACTATAATCCATGAAATATATTTAATATAAAATAGGTAATAATTAAAATTAATAATCAAGCTAGAATTTATTGATATTTAGCATTTTCACATTGAATTATGGTAAATTAGATGTAAATATATTCAATATGTTTCTTCTCCATCACCAAATTTCATGTTTCTTCGTCACTAAGCCACAAAGTTAAAAGACTGTAAATGAATGACAAGTAAATTATATCTACATGGGTAATCACTAAAATTAAATACTTAAGCTCAATGTTATTTGTATTCACTAGAATCACATTGTATTATGGTATAATAGGTGTAAACAAATTCTATATTTTTCTTCTTCTCCATCACCAAAATTTTGGTTTCTTCACCTCTAAGAAACTAAGTTAAGAGACTACAAATGAGTGACCGATAATTTATACATATGCATAACAATTAAAATTAAATAATAAGGCTCAATATTATTTATATTCATCGTATTCACACTGACTTATGGTATATTACATCTAAAAATATTCAATATTTTTCTTCACCATCCCAAAGTTTTAGATTTTTTTTATCACTAAGCTTAAAACATAATAGACTATAGTAGATGTAAAAAATTAATTAAATTTTATTTTTCTACTCCATCACAAAATTTTATGTTTTTCCCCACTAAAAGACAAAGTTAAAAGACTATAATCCATGACATATATTTTATATATATAACAGGTAATAAATAAAATAAACAATAAAGCTAGAATTTATTGATATTTACCATTTTCACATTGATGTATGGTAAATTAGATGTAAATATATTCAATATGTTTCTTCTCCATCACCAAATTTCATGTTTCTTCGTCACTAAGCCACAGAGTTAAACGACTGTAAATGAATGACAAATAAATTATATCTAGATGGGCAATCACTAAAATTAAATACTTAAGCTCAATGTTATTTGTATTCACTAGAATCACATTGTATTATGGTATAATAGATGTAAACAAATTCTATATTTTTCTTCTTCTCCATCACCAAAATTTTGGTTTCTTCACCTCTAAGAAACTAAGTTAAGAGACTACAAATGAGTGACCGATAATTTATACATATGCATAACAATTAAAATTAAATAATAAAGCTCAATATTATTTATATTCATCGTATTCACACTGACTTATGGTATATTACATCTAAAAATATTCAATATTTTTCTTCACCATCCCAGAGTTTTAGATTTTTTTATCACTAAGCTAAAAATATAATAGACTATAGTAGATGTAAAAAATTAATTAAATTTTATTTTTTTACTCCATCACAAAATTTTATGTTTTTCCCCACTAAAAGACAAAGTTAAAAGACTATAATCCATGACATATATTTTATATAAAATAGGTAATAATTAAAATAAACAATAAAGCTAGAATTTATTGATATTTACCATTTTCACATTGATGTATGGTAAATTAGATGTAAATATATTCAATATGTTTCTTCTCCATCACCAAATTTCATGTTTCTTCGTCACTATGCCACAGAGTTAAAAGACTGTAAATGAATGACAAATAAATTATATCTACATGGGCAATCACTAAAATTAAATACTTAAGCTCAATGTTATTTGTATTCACTAGAATCACATTGTATTATGGTATAATAGATGTAAACAAATTCTATATTTTTCTTCTTCTCCATCACCAAAATTTTGGTTTCTTCACCTCTAAGAAACTAAGTTAAGAGACTACAAATGAGTGACCGATAATTTATACATATGCATAACAATTAAAATTAAATAATAAAGCTCAATATTATTTATATTCATCGTATTCACACTGACTTATGGTATATTACATCTAAAAATATTCAATATTTTTCTTCACCATCCCAGAGTTTTAGATTTTTTTATCACTAAGCTAAAAATATAATAGACTATAGTAGATGTAAAAAATTAATTAAATTTTATTTTTTTACTCCATCACAAAATTTTATGTTTTTCCCCACTAAAAGACAAAGTTAAAAGACTATAATCCATGACATATATTTTATATAAAATAGGTAATAATTAAAATAAACAATCAAGCTAGAATTTATTGATATTTACCATTTTCACATTGATGTATGGTAAAATAGATGTAAATATATTCAATATGTTTCTTCTCCATCACCAAATTTCATGTTTCTTCGTCACTAAGCCACAGAGTTAAACGACTGTAAATGAATGACAAATAAATTAGATCTACATGGGTAATCACTAAAATTAAATACTTAAGCTAAATGTTATTTGTATTCACTAGAATCACATTGTATTATGGTATAATAGATGTAAACAAATTCTATATTTTTCTTCTTCTCCATCACCAAAATTTTGGTTTCTTCACCTCAAAGAAACTAAGTTAAGAGACTACAAATGAGTGACCGATAATTTATACATATGCATAACAATTAAAATTAAATAATAAAGCTCAATATTATTTATATTCATCGTATTCACACTGACTTATGGTATATTACATCTAAAAATATTCAATATTTTTCTTCACCATCCCAGAGTTTTAGATTTTTTTATCACTAAGCTAAAAATATAATAGACTATAGTAGATGTAAAAAATTAATTAAATTTTATTTTTTTACTCCATCACAAAATTTTATGTTTTTCCCCACTAAAAGACAAAGTAAAAGACTATAATCCATGACATATATTTTATATAAAATAGGTAATAATTAAAATAAACAATCAAGCTAGAATTTATTGATATTTACCATTTTCACATTGATGTATGGTAAAATAGATGTAAATATATTCAATATGTTTCTTCTCCATCACCAAATTTCATGTTTCTTCGTCACTAAGCCACAGAGTTAAACGACTGTAAATGAATGACAAATAAATTATATCTACATGGGTAATCACTAAAATTAAATACTTAAGCTAAATGTTATTTGTATTCACTAGAATCACATTGTATTATGGTATAATGGATGTAAACAATATCTATATTTTTCTTCTTCTTCATCACCAAAATTATGGTTTCTTCACCTCTAAGAAACAAAGTTAAGAGACTACAAATGAGTGACCGATAATTTTTACATATGCATAAAAATTAAAATTAAATAATCAGGCTCAATATTATTTATATTCATCATACTCACGGTGACTTATGGTATATTACACCTAAAAATATTCAATATTTTTCTTCACCATCCCAAAGTTTTAGATTTTCTTATCACATTGCTAAAAATATTATAGACTATAGTAGATGTAAAAATTTAATTAAATTTTATTTTTCTACTCGATCACAAAATTTTAGGTTTAACCCCACTAAAAGACAAACTTAAAAGACTATAATCCATGACATATATTTTATATAAAATAGGTAATAATTAAAATAAACAATCAAGCTAGAATTTATTGATATTTATCATTTTCACATTGATGTATGGTAAATTAGATGTAAATATATTCAATATGTTTCTTCTCCATCACCAAATTTCATGTTTCTTCGTCACTAAGCCACATAGTTAAAAGACTTTAAATGAATGACAAATAAATTATATCTACATGGGTAATCACTAAAATTAAATACTTAAGCTCAATGTTATTTGTATTCACTAGAATCACATTGTATTATCGTATAATAGATGTAAACAATTTATATATTTTTCATCTTCTCCATCACCAAAATTTTGTTTCTTCACCTCTAAGAAACTAAGTTAAGAGACTACAAATGAGTGACCGATAATTTATACATATGCATAACAATTAAAATTAAATAATCAAGCTCAATATTATTTATATTCATCGTATTCACGCTGACTTAAGGTATATTACATCTAAAAATATTCAATATTTTTCTTCACCATCCCAAAGTTTTAGATTTTTTTATCACTAAGCTAAAACATAATAGACTATAGTAGATGTAAAAAATTAATTGAATTTTATTTTTCTACTCCATCACAAAATTTTAGGTTTTTCCCCACTAAAAGACAAAGTAAAAAGACTATAATCCATGACATATATTTTATATAAAATATGTAATAATTAAAATAATTAATCAAGCTAGAATTTATAAATATTTAACAATTTCACACTAAATTATAGTAAATTAGATGTAAATATATTCAATATGTCAGCGTGAATACACTGACTTATGGTATATTACACCTAAAAATATACAATATTTTTCTTCACCATCCCAACGTTTTAGATTTTCTTATCACTTTGCTAAAAATATTATACACTATAGTAGATGTAAAAAATTAAATAAATTTTATTTTTCTACTCGATCACAAAATTTTAGGTTTTTCCCCATTAAAAGACAAAGTTAAAAGACTATAATCCATGACATATATTTTATATAATATAGGTAATAATTAAAATAAACAATCAAGCTAGAATTTATTGATATTTACCATTTTCACATTGAAATATGGTAAATTAGATGTAAATATATTAAATATGTGTCTTCTCCATCACCAAATTTCATGTTTATCCGTCACTAAGCCACAGAGTTAAAAGACTGTAAATGAATGACAAATAAATTATATCTACATGCGTAATCACTAAAATTAAATACTTAAGCTAAATGTGATTTGTATTCACTAGAATCACATTGTATCATGTGTAAACAATTTCTATATTTTTCTTCTTCTCCATCACCAAAATTTTGGTTTCTTAACCTCAAGAAACTAAGTTAAGAGACTACAAATGAGTGACCGATAATTTATACATATGTATAACAATTAAAATTAAATAATCAAGCTCAATATTATTTAGATTCATCGTATTCACGCTGACTTATGGTATATTGCATGTAAAAATATTCAATATTTTTCTTCACCATCCCAAAGTTTTAGATTTTTTTATCACTAAGCTTAAAACCTAATAGACTATAGTAGATGTGAAAAATTAATTAAATTCTATTTTTCTACTCCATCACAAAATTTTAGGTTTTTCCCCACTCTAAAACAAAGTAAAAAGACTATAATCCATGACATATATTTTATATAAAATATGTAATATTTAAAATAATTAATCAAGCTAGAATTTATTAATATTTAACAATTTCACACTAAATTATGGTAAATTAGATGTAAATATATTCAATATGTTTCTTCTCCATCACCAAATTTCATGATTCTTCGTCACTAAGCCACAGAGTTAAAAGACTGTAAATGAATGACAAATAAATTATATCTACATGGGTAATCACTAAAATTAAATACTTAAGCTAAATGTTATTTGTATTCACTAGAATCACATTGTATTATGGTATAATGGATGTAAACAATTTCTATATTTTTCTTCTTCTTCATCACCAAAATTTTGGTTTCTTCACCTCTAAGAAACAAAGGTAAGAGACTACAAATGAGTGACCGATAAGTTTTACATATGCATAAAAATTAAAATTAAATAATCAAGCTCAATATTATTTATACTCATCGTACTCACACTGACTTATGGTATATTACACCTAAAAGTATTCAATATTTTTCTTCAGCATCCCAACGTTTTAGATTTTCTTATCACTAAGCTAAAAATATTATGGACTATAGTAGATGTAAAAAATTAATTAAATTTTATTTTTCTACTCCATCACAAAATTTTAGGTTTTTCCCCATTAAAAGACAAAGTTAAAAGACTATAATCCATGACATATATTTTATATAATATAGGTAATAATTAAAATAAACAATCAAGCTAGAATTTATTGATATTTACCATTTTCACATTGAAATATGGTAAATTAGATGTAAATATATTCAATATGTTTCTTCTCCATCACCAAATTTCATGATTCTCCGTCACTAAGCCAAAGAGTTAAAAGACTGTAAATGAATGACAAATAAATTATATCTACATGCGTAATCACTAAAATTAAATACTTAAGCTAAATGTGATTTGTATTCACTAGAATCACATTGTATTATGGTATAATAGATGTAAACAATTTCTATATTTTTCTTCTTCTCCATCACCAAAATTTTGGTTTCTTAACCTCAAGAAACTAAGTTAAGAGACTACAAATGAGTGACCAATAATTTATACATATGCATAACAATTAAAATTAAATAATCAAGCTCAATATTATTTAGATTCATCGTATTCACGCTGACTTATGGTATATTACATGTAAAAATATTCAATATTTTTCTTCACCATCCCAAAGTTTTAGATTTTTTTATCACTAAGCTTAAAACATAATAGACTATAGTAGATGTAAAAAATTAATTAAATTTTATTTTTCTACTCCATCACAAAATTTTAGGTTTTTCCCCACTAAAAGACAAAGTTAAAAGACTATAATCCATGACATATATTTTATATAAAATAGGTAATAATTAAAATAAACTATCAAGCTAGAATTTATTGATATTTACCATTTTTACATTGATGTATGGTAAAATAGATGTAAATATATTCAATATGTTTCTTCTCCATCACCAAATTTCATGTTTCTTCGTCACTAAGCCACAGAGTTAAAAGACTGTAAATGAATGGCAAATAAATTATATCTACATGGGTAATCACTAAAATTAAATACTTAAGCTAAATGTTATTTGTATTCACTAGAATCACATTGTATTATGGTATAATGGATGTAAACAATTTCTATATTTTTCTTCTTCTTCATCACCAAAATTTTGGTTTCTTCACCTCTAAGAAACTAAGTTAAGAGACTACAAATGAGTGACCGATAATTTTTACATATGCATAACAATTAAAATTATATAATCAAGCTCAATATTATTTATATTCATCGTACTCACACTGACTTATGGTATATTACACCTAAAAATATTCAATATTTTTCTTCACCATCCCAAAGTTTTAGATTTTCTTATCACTAAGCTAAAAATATTATAGACTATAGTATATGTAAAAAATAAATTAAATTTTATTTTTCTACTCCATCACAAAATTTTAGGTTTTTCCCCACTAAAAGACAAAGTTAAAAGACTATAATCCATGACATATATTTTATATAAAATAGGTAATAATTAAAATAAACAATCAAGCTAGAATTTATTGATATTTACCATTTTAACATTGATATATGGTAAAATAGATGTAAATATATTCAATATGTTTCTTCTCTATCACCACATTTCATGTTTCTTCGTCATTAAGCCACAGAGTTAAAAGACTGTAAATGAATGACAAATAAATTATATCTACATGGGTAATCACTAAAATTAAATACTTAAGCTAAATGTTATTTGTATTCACTAGAATCACATTGTATTATGGTATAATGGATGTAAACAATTTCTATATTTTTCTTGTTCTTCATCACCAAAATTTTGGTTTCTTCACCTCTAATAAACTAAGGTAAGAGACTACAAATGAGTGACTGATAATTTTTACGTATGCATAACAATTAAAATTAAATAAACAAGCTCAATATTATTTATATTCATCGAACTCACACTGACTTATTGTATATTACACCTAAAAATATTCAATATTTTTCTTCACCATCCCAAAGTTTTAGATTTTCTTATCACTAAGCTAAAAATATTATGGACTATAGTATATGTAAAAAATAAGTTAAATTTTATTTTTCTACTCCATCACAAAATTTTAGGTTTTTCCCCACTAAAAAACAAAGTTAAAAAGACTATAATCCATGAGATATATTTTATTTAAAATAGGTAATAATTAAAATAAACAATCAAGCTAGAATTTATTGATATTTAACAATTTCACACTAAATTATGGTAAATTAGATGTAAATATATTCAATATGTTTCTTCTCCATCACCAAATTTCATGATTCTTCGTCACTAAGCCACAGAGTTAAAAGACTGTAAATGAATGAAAAATAAATTATATCTACATGGGTAATCAATAAAATTAAATACTTAAGCTAAATGTTATTTGTATTCACTAGAATCACATTGTATTATGGTATAATGGATGTAAACAATTTCTATACTTTTCTTCTTCTTCATCACCAAAATTTTGGTTTCTTCACCTCTAATAAACTAAGTTAAGAGACTACAAATGAGTGACCGATAATTTTTACATATGCATAACAATTAAAATTAAATAATCAAGCTCAATATTATTTATATTCATCGTACTCACACTGACTTATGGTATATTACACCTAAAAATATTCAATATTTTTCTTCACCATCCCAAATTTTAAGATTTTCTTATCACTAAGCTAAAAATAATATGGACTATAGTATATGTAAAAAATAAATTAAATTTTATTTTTCTACTCCATAACAAAATTTTAGGTTTTTCCCCACTAAAAGACAAAGTTAAAAGACTATAATCCATGACATATATTTTATACAAAATAGGTAATAATTAAAACAAACTATCAAGCTAGAATTTATTGATATTTACCATTTTTACATTGATGTATGGTAAAATAGATGTAAATATATTCAATATGTTTCTTCTCCATCACAAAATTTCATGTTTCTTCGTCACTAAGCCACAGAGTTAAAAGACTGTAAATGAATGGCAAATAAATTATATCTACATGGGTAATCACTAAAATTAAATACTTAAGCTAAATGTTATTTGTATTCACTAGAATCACATTGTATTATGGTATAATGGATGTAAACAATTTCTATATTTTTCTTCTTCTTCATCACCAAAATTTTGGTTTCTTCACCTCTAAGAAACTAAGTTAAGAGACTACAAATGAGTGACCGATAATTTTTACATATGCATAACAATTAAAATTATATAATCAAGCTCAATATTATTTATATTCATCGTACTCACACTGACTTATGGTATATTACACCTAAAAATATTCAATATTTTTCTTCACCATCCCAAAGTTTTAGATTTTCTTATCACTAAGCTAAAAATAATATGGACTATAGTATATGTAAAAAATAAATTAAATTTTATTTTTCTACTCCATCACAAAATTTTAGGTTTTTCCCCACTAAAAGACAAAGTTAAAAGACTATAATCCATGACATATATTTTATATAAAATAGGTAATAATTAAAATAAACTACCAAGCTAGAATTTATTGATATTTACCATTTTTAAATTGATGTATGGTAAAATAGATGTAAATATACTCAATATGTTTTTTCTCCATCACCAAAGTTAATGTTTCTTCGTCACTAAGCCACAGAGTTAAAAGACTGTAAATGAATGGCAAATAAATTATATCTACATGGGTAATCACTAAAATTAAATACTAAAGCTAAATGTTATTTGTATTCACTAGAATCACATTGTATTATGGTATAATGGATGTAAACAATTTCTATATTTTTCTTCTTCTTCATCACCAAAATTTTGGTTTCTTCACCTCTAAGAAACTAAGTTAAGAGACTACAAATGAGTGACCGATAATTTTTACGTATGCATAACAATTAAAATTAAATAATCAAGCTCAATATTATTTATATTCATCGAACTCACACTGACTTATGGTATATTACACCTAAAAATATTCAATATTTTTCTTCACCATCCCAAAGTTTTAGATTTTCTTATCACTAAGCTAAAAATATTATGCACTATAGTATATGTAAAAAATAAATTAAATTTTATTTTTCTACTCCATCACAAAATTTTAGGTTTTTCCCCACTAAAAAACAAAGTTAAAAGACTATAATCCAAGAGATATATTTTATATAAAATAGGTAATAATTAAAATAAACAATCAAGCTAGAATTTATTGATATTTAACAATTTCACACTAAATTATGGTAAATTAGATGTAAATATATTCAATATGTTTCTTCTCCATCACCAAATTTCATGATTCTTCGTCACTAAGCCACAGAGTTAAAAGACTGTAAATGAATGACAAATAAATTATATCTACATGGGTAATCAATAAAATTAAATACTTAAGCTAAATGTTATTTGTATTCACTAGAATCACATTGTATTATGGTATAATGGATGTAAACAATTTCTATACTTTTCTTCTTCTTCATCACCAAAATTTTGATTTCTTCACCTCTAATAAACTAAGTTAAGAGACTACAAATGAGTGACCGATAATTTTTACATATGCATAACAATTAAAATTAAATAATCAAGCTCAATATTATTTATATTCATCGTACTCACACTGACTTATGGTATATTACACCTAAAAATATTCAATATTTTTCTTCACCATCCCAAATTTTTAGATTTTCTTATCACTAAGCTAAAAATAATATGGACTATAGTATATGTAAAAAATAAATTAAATTTTATTTTTCTACTCCATCACAAAATTTTAGGTTTTTCCCCACTAAAAGACAAAGTTAAAAGACTATAATCCATGACATATATTTTATATAAAATAGGTAATAATTAAAATAAACTACCAAGCTAGAATTTATTGATATTTACCATTTTTAAATTGATGTATGGTAAAATAGATGTAAATATATTCAATATGTTTTTTCTCCATCACCAAAGTTCATGTTTCTTCGTCACTAAGCCACAGAGTTAAAAGACTGTAAATGAATGGCAAATAAATTATATCTACATGGGTAATCACTAAAATTAAATACTAAAGCTAAATGTTATTTGTATTCACTAGAATCACATTGTATTATGGTATAATGGATGTAAACAATTTCTATATTTTTCTTCTTCTTCATCACCAAAATTTTGGTTTCTTCACCTCTAAGAAACAAAGTTAAGAGACTACAAATGAGTGACCGATAATTTTTACGTATGCATAACAATTAAAATTAAATAATCAAGCTCAATATTATTTATATTCATCGAACTCACACTGACTTATGGTATATTACACCTAAAAATATTCAATATTTTTCTTCACCATCCCAAAGTTTTAGATTTTCTTATCACTAAGCTAAAAATATTATGGACTATAGTATATGTAAAAAATAAATTAAATTTTATTTTTCTACTCCATCACAAAATTTTAGGTTTTTCCCCACTAAAAAACAAAGTTAAAAGACTATAATCCAAGAGATATATTTTATATAAAATAGGTAATAATTAAAATAAACAATCAAGCTAGAATTTATTGATATTTAACAATTTCACACTAAATTATGGTAAATTAGATGTAAATATATTCAATATGTTTCTTCTCCATCACCAAATTTCATGATTCTTCGTCACTAAGCCACAGAGTTAAAAGACTGTAAATGAATGACAAATAAATTATATCTACATGGGTAATCAATAAAATTAAATACTTAAGCTAAATGTTATTTGTATTCACTAGAATCACATTGTATTATGGTATAATGGATGTAAACAATTTCTATACTTTTCTTCTTCTTCATCACCAAAATTTTGGTTTCTTCACCTCTAATAAACTAAGTTAAGAGACTACAAATGAGTGACCGATAATTTTAACATATGCATAACAATTAAAATTAAATAATCAAGCTCAATATTATTTATATTCATCGTACTCACACTGACTTATGGTATATTACACCTAAAAATATTCAATATTTTTCTTCACCATCCCAAATTTTTAGATTTTCTTATCACTAAGCTAAAAATAATATGGACTATAGTATATGTAAAAAATAAATTAAATTTTATTTTTCTACTCCATAACAAAATTTTAGGTTTTTCCCCACTAAAAGACAAAGTTAAAAGACTATAATCCATGACATATATTTTATATAAAATAGGTAATAATTAAAATAAACTACCAAGCTAGAATTTATTGATATTTACCATTTTTAAATTGATGTATGGTAAAAAAGATGTAAATATATTCAATATGTTTCTTCTCCATCACCAAATTTCATGTTTCTTCGTCACTAAGCCACAGAGTTAAAAGACTGTAAATGAATGGCAAATAAATTATATCTACATGGGTAATCACTAAAATTAAATACTTAAGCTAAATGTTATTTGTATTCACTAGAATCACATTGTATTATGGTATAATGGATGTAAACAATTTCTATATTTTTCTTCTTCTTCATCACCAAAATTTTGGTTTCTTCACCTCTAAGAAACTAAGTTAAGAGACTACAAATGAATGACCCACAATTTATACATATGCATAACAATTAAAATTAAATAATCAAGCTCAATATTGTTTATATTCATCGTATTCACATTGACTTATGGTATATGACATCTAAAAATATTCAATATTTTTCTTCACTATTCCAAAGTTTTAGATTTAATTATCACTAAGCTAAAAACATAATAGACTGTAGTAGATGTAAAAAACTAACTATATTACATTTTTCTACTCCATGACAAAATTTTAGGTGTTTCCCCACTAAAAAACAAAGTTAAAACCATAATATACTATAGTTGACGTAAAAAAATTAATTATATATTTTTTTTCTATTCCATCACAAAAATTGAGGTTTTTCCCCTTAAAAAACCTAGTTAAAAGACTATAATCCATGTCGTATTTTTTTTTATATAAAATAGGTAATAATTCAAATAAATAATCAAGCTAGATTTTATTGATACTTACCATTTTCACATTGAATTATGATAAGTTAGATGTAAATATATTCAATATGTTTCTTCTCCATCACCAAATTTCATGTTTCTTCGTCACAAAGACAGAGTTAAAAGACTGTAAATGAATGACAAATAAATTATATTTACATGGGTAATCTCAAAAATTAAATATTTAAGCTCAATGTTGTTTGAATTCACTATAATCGTATTTTATTGTGGTATAATAGATTTAAAATATTTCTATATTTTTATTCTTCTCCATCAGCAAAATTTTGGTTACCTCACCTGTAAGAAACTAAGTTAAGAGACTACAAATCAATGACCCAAAATTTATACATATGCATAACAATTAAAATTAAATAATCAAGCTCAATATTGTTTATATTCATCGTATTCACATTGACTTATGGTATATTACATCTAAAAATATTCAATATTTTTCATCACCATTCCAAAGTTTTAGATTTAATTATCACTAAGCTAAAAATATAATAGACTGTTGTAGATGTAAAAATTTTAGGTTTTTCCCAAAAAAAAAACAAAGTTAAAAGACTATAATCCATGACATATTTTTTTATATAAAACAGGTAATAATTTAAATAAGTTATCAAGCTAGAATTTATTTATATTTACCATTTTCACATTGAATTAATGTAAGTTCGATGTAAATATATTCAATATGTTTCCTCTCCATCACCAAATTTCATGTTTCTTCGTCACTAAGCCACAGAGTTAAATGACTGTAAAGGAATGTCAAATAAATTTTATCTACATAGGTAATCACTAAAGTTAAATATTTAAGCTCAATGTTATTTTCTATTCAGTATAATCACATTGTAGTATGGTATAATAGATATAAACAATATCTATATTTTTCTTCTTCTCCATCACCAAAATTTTGGTTTCTTCACCTCTAAGAAACTAAGTTAAGAGACTAGAAATGAATGACCCATAATTTATACATATGCATAACAATTAAAATTAAATAATCAAGCTCAGTATTGTTTATATTTATCGTATTCACATTGACTTATGGTATATTACATATAAAAATATTCAATATTTTTCTTCACCATCCCACAGTTTTAAATATTTTTATCACTAAGCTAAAAACATAATATACTATAGTAGATGTTAAAAATTAATTATATTTTATTTTTCTACTCCATCACAAAATTTTAGGTTTTTCCCCTTAAAAAACCAAGTTAAAAGACTATAATCCATCGCGTATTTTTCTCTATATAAAATAGGTAATAATTAAAATAAATAATCAAGCTAGATTTTATTGATACTTACAATTTTCACATTGAATTATGATAAGTTAGATGTAAATATATTCAATATGTTTCTTCTCCATCACCAAATTTCATGTTTCTTCGTCACAAAGACAGAGTTAAAAGACTGTAAATGAATGACAAATAAATTATATTTACATGGGTAATCTCAAAAATTAAATATTTAAGCTCAATGTTGTTTGTATTCACTATAATCGTATTTTATTGTGGTATAATAGATTTAAAATATTTCTATATTTTTATTCTTCTCCATCACCAAAATTTTGGTTACTTCACCTGTAAGAAACTAAGTTAAGAGACTACAAATGAATGACCCACAATTTATACATATGCATAACAATTAAAATTAAATAATCAAGCTCAATATTGTTTATATTCATCGTATTCACATTGACTTATGGTATATGACATCTAAAAATATTCAATATTTTTCTTCACCATTCCAAAGTTTTAGATTTAATTGTCACTAAACTAAAAACATAATAGACTGTAGTAGATGTAAAAAACTAACTATATTACATTTTTCTACTCCGTGACAAAATTTTAGGTTTTTCCCCACTAAAAAACAAAGTTAAAAGACTATAATCCATGACATATTTTTTTATATAAAACAGGTAATAATTTAAATAAGTTATCAAGATAGAATTTATTTATATTTCCCATTTTCACATTGAATTAATGTAAGTTAGATGTAAATATATTCAATATGTTTCCTCTCCATCACCAAATTTCATGTTTCTTCGTCACTAAGCCACAGAGTTAAATGACTGTAAAGGAATGTCAAATAAATTATATCTACATAGGTAATCACTAAAGTTAAATATTTAAGCTCAATGTTATTTTCTATTCAATATAATCACATTGTATTATG